>PITA01000029.1:5687-438401 GCA_004023965.1 Spilogale gracilis
TGCCCATCAACAGATGAATGGATAAAGAAGATGTGGTACATATATACAATGGAATACTATGCCTCCATCAGAAAGGATGAATATCCAACTTTTGTAGCAACATGGACTGGACTGGAAGAGATTATGCTGAGTGAAATAAGCCAAGAAGAGAAAGTCAAGTATCACATGGTTTCATTTACTTGCGGTGCATGAGGGGTAACCTGGAGGACAGTGGGAGAAGGAAAGTAAATGGGAACTAGGGTAATCTAGGGAGGGAAACGAAACAACAGAGACTTTGGGCACAGAAACAAACTGAGGGACTTGGAGGGAGGGGGATGGAGGGATGGGAAAGCCTGGTGGTGGGTACTGGGGACACCTAAAGTGTGGAGCACTGGGAATGGGGAATGAATCTTGGAACACTAGGGAAAAAAATTTAAGTAACAATAAAAAAAAAGAAAGAAGAATGGTTTCAAGAAATATAAGACATTTGATTTGATGTGGATTATAAAGGAGGAAAAGAGTATAGTTGGCAAGGAAGAGATAAAAATGTCTGGGTAGAAAAAAGATCGTAAGAGGGATGAAGCATAAAACTGCATGTTCCAGGAAAGGTCACTGTTTGGTGCAACTGAAGATAAGATGCAAGGAAGGATGGGGCATGAGATGCCCCCAGAGAGATAAGTTGGAATGACATTATGAAAAGGACCATGGTATGCCAAGGAGTTTATTCTTTGGGCAATGTAAAGGAATGGAAGGTTTCTATAGAGGGTGACGTAATTGGTTAAAATAGGTAAGTTAAACTTGCTCATTAGTCTTCAAGAGAACTGGCTGTTTGAATTTTTAGCAAGAATAATTTATTACATGTTGTTATAGAGTGAGTCATAGAATCTATCTTGACACATGATGAAAAGACAACAGTTCATAGAAGCTACTCTATTTTATCCTGCTTATCATTCTCAGCCACTTATATGTGATATATATCACCCTGATATATAAACAGTATATCTCTCTCCTGTGTATGATTCACCAATATAGCTTTCCTTCTCTACCAAAGAAAAGGGAACTTTAATTCCTTTTCCTTCCCCCACAAACACAAAAATGAGAAAAGCCTTGAAGTACACTAAAGTTTCAACCTGTGGAGATAAGAGCTATACCCACATGAAGAACGAAAAATGGAGAATTAGGCACCAATCCAAGTAACCAACTTTCCTTTACCCATCATTATCCAAAAAATTATCTTGCCTAGTTTGTCTACAGATTGCAGAAAATAATGCTTCACCAATAGATCCTTCTTTCACTTTTCATTTTGTGTTATATAACTACACATTTAATAAGCTTATATGAACAAACTTTCTAGCACTTTACAGGAGAAATACTGGTAAAACAAAACAAAATAAAAAAATGAAATGAAACAAAACAAAACCACAGTGTTGGAAAGAACAAAGATTATTCCAAGATGAAAACCTAGTATTATGACCCACACAGACCACCTGGAATTCTTTAAACCATAATACTCAGTAACAATTCCTCTCATGCAATGTAGCTTGTACTTCCTAATTTCTCAAGAGATATTTATTTGGACACTAGCTCTTTGTTTTCAACAGTTTTCCTGCCTTTGCAAATTAATCCCCACCTGTAGTCAAATGCTTCCCCTTACAAAATCACAACAGTTGTTTAAATCATGGGATTAAAAATAATGGAAAGCATTATGTAATTTTGGAATGTGGGAAGGGGAAGAAATATTTTAAATAAACAGGATGAATTTTCTTATTTAGCTATATCTTTAAAGATAAAATAATAGAGAAAAGTAAGTGAATGTTCTAGAATGAGGAGAGTAAAACTGTAGCTATGTTGCTTTAAAGAAAAATCAAATGTCAAACTGACTGGTGCAGATCTTCAGTGACCTTTATACTCCTTTAACTCAATAATTTGTTCTATAGATGGAATATCTTAGTATCCCTAAGGATAAGGCTAAAATGACTGAGATAATTACTGGATTTTGTATTGCTAAACCATTATGGAATGTTTGTAATCACAGCAACTTATCCAGTAACAAAAAGAGCAGAATCATATGAAAAACTGTCACTGAATTCAAATTAGAATTATTTTAGCAACCTGAATTACTCTGAACCCTAAATAATTTTTATTACAAGTTACAGATTTTATCTACAGTTAGCCAGTCAACTTAATAATTGCCAGTTCTCCCAGGTCTTCATGTCGTGAAAATCCAGATGAATCATCAACTGCTCTTTTCTATGCTCTGTTTGAGATACAAATGAGAAGGCCATGGAACAAAAAATAATGACTCAGTGGTGAACATAAGCCTTCTACCACTCACTGAGAAGTAACAGGGACAAGCTTTATTGTTATTGAAACAAACAAGAAATAGACAAATATAGAAAACAATGATTTTCAAAACGCTGAACATCAGATAATGGACAGCGATCCCTGAAAGATGGGGAGAAAGTGAGGTGAGCCCTGTAGTTGTCCTAGCTTACTGCATTGGAAGTTTTTCTAAGACGTGGTCTAGGGAAGGGGAAGCCAGGCCAATCCAGCAAACTCCTTGAATTGAAGGGATCAGGGTAAGGTCTGGAGAGAAGAAGGTGGCTAAAATCTATAAGATTGAGTATCAAAGAAGAGCATGATACAGAGAGAGAACTCCAGATAGCCATAGAGGATTATCCTCTAATATTCAGCTGAGTATTGGTCATTAAAGACACTACCTAAGGCTGGGGAGAGAAGTACCCAAAAGGATTAGAGGTAACAGTTTCTGATGGTCACTCAGAGCAAGTAATAATGCCTATCCTTTCCAACCAACATGGAAAACCTCATAATAAAGTCTTGAATGGAATACTCAGAAGCATCTTGCCTGAGTGGTAGGGAATAATTAGTCCTAGATTACGTACTGTTCCAGTCTCTGAATTTTAAAAGGAAGAGCCAAAAGAATAAAACTATTTTTATATAATTTAACTGTGTTCCAGAATGAAGCTCTAGAATATTTATAGAACACAAACATATTGGCCACTCAAATAAAATTCATCATGTCTGGCATCCAATCAACTATTTCTAGGCATGCAAAGAAGTAGAAAAATGTGGCCTAGGATTAGGAGAAGAATCTTACAAAACAACCCAGAACTTCCACAGATGTTAGAATTAGCAGATAAAGATGTTACGATAGTTTTTTAACTGTATTGTAGGGAAAGAGATGAAAAAATATGTGAAAAATAAAAAACAAAACCATACTTCTAAAGATGAAAAAACTATAAAATCGGAGAAGAAACTGCACTACATAGGATTAACAGCAGATAAGACATTGCAGAAGAAAAAAATTAGTGAATTTGTACTAGACACAGAAATCACAAAAATCCAAAATGAAGTATATGGAGAAAAATATTATTTAAAGAAATGAATAGGAAATTATCTGGGGGGACACTTCAAATGCCCCAATATGTGTATAATTGGAGTCTGTGAAGCTATTGAGAAAGAGGATAAACAGAAAAGTACCTTGGAGAAATGATGACTAAAAATTTTCCAAAATTGATGAGACTGTAACCTACAGATCCAAGAAGTTCAACAAACTCTAAGCACAAGAAACAAAGGAAAACATACCAAATCACATTATATCCACATTGTTCAAAACCAGAGGTAAAGAGAAAATCTTAACAAAGGAAAACATACCAAGTCACATTATAACCACATTGTTCAAAACCAGGGGTAAAGAGAAAATCATAAAAGCATCCAAAAGGAAAAAAAGATGTTACATACAGAGAAACAAGGATAAGGATGTGTCAGATTTCTTAACAAAAACAATAATAACAGGAAGACAGCACAGTGAAATCTTTAAAATACCAAATGGATAAAACTGTCAAATTAGAATGCTACATTCAGTATGAAAATATCTTTCAAATATAAAACTTAACTAAAAATTTTGCATGTATACAAAAGTTGAAGGAATTCATTATTTTATTTTACTTAAATTCTATTAATTAACATATAGTATATTATTTAGTTTCAGAGAGTCATCAGTCTTATTTAGTACCCAGTGTTAAATACATCACATACCCTCCTTAATGTCCATCACCCAGTTACCCCATCTCCCAACCTCTCCCCCCTCTAGGACCCCTCAGTTTCCTATGACTAAGTCTCATGGTTTGTCTCCCTCTCTGATTTCATCTTGTTTTATTATTTCCTTCCTTTCTCTATGATTCTCTGTTTTGTTTCTTAAATTCCACATCTGAGTAAGATCATATAATTTTCTTTCTCTGATTGACTTATTTCATTCAGCATTCATTATTGACAGGTGTGAATTATAAGAAATGTTAAAGAAATTCATTCAGGTCTAATAATGATAAATGAAATCCTGTATCTATACAAATAAATGAAGAATACTGGGAAAGATAACTACATGGATAAATAAATTTTTTATTAGTATTTCCATTTAAAATGGAATGTACTTGTTGAAAACTATACCTAATTGTTCTAAGAAAAATAAAATAGAATGTACTTTGGGGTCCCTGGGTGGATCAGTTGGTTAAGGGTCTGCTTTTAGCTCAGGTCATAATCTTAGGACCTTTGGATCCACACCCACCTGGATTCCCTGCTCAGTGGGGAGCCTGCTTCATCCTCTGTCCCTTCCCATGTACATGCTTGCTCTCTCTCTCTCTTTCTTGCTATTGTGTTCTCTCTCAAATAAATAAAAATAAAATCTTAAAAGTAGAATGTACTTTTTAAATAAAAATAATAAACAAGTGGGCTTTATAACATATATATAAGTAAAATTTAAAACAATAGACTATTATAGGAGAAGAGTAATAGAAGTATACTATGGTACAGTTATTAGAAGTTAAAGAGATAAGGCATTATCTAAATCATAAGGCAATTATTAAAATAACGAAGCAAAGAGTCATAATTAATAACCTAGAAAGGTCATAAATGGAATATAAAATATTCCATTTCAATCAAATAGGAGACAGGAAAAAAAAACAGAAAAAAGGGAACATACAGAATATAGAGAAAACAAAGAGCGGATGATGAATTGAAACCTAATAATGGTAATAATTACATTAAACAGAAATAATCTAAAAATTCCAATTAAAAACTAGAGATAGAGTAGATCAAAAAAGCAAGACTTAACTATAAACTGTCAATAAGAAATACACATTAAATATGAAGACAAAGATAGATTAAAATTAAAAGGATGAAAGATTTTCATACTAACCCTAATCAAAGGAATATAGAATTCTTAATATTTATTTTATACTTATATAAAATATTTATATTTCAGAATACATATAACTAAATATCAAATATTTATATTTCAGAGTAAGTTGATTTCTGAGAAAAGAACATAACCAAGGAAACTAAGATCATTTCATAATCACATCAACTCAACAGGAGGACATGACAATATTAAACTTTGATGTTTCTAATATCAAAGCTTCAAAACAAATGAAGCCAGACTGATAGAATCATGAAGAAAAATAAATAAATCTACCACAATTGTCAGAGATGTCAATATTTCTCCCTCAATAACTGATAGAACAAATAGAAATCAATAACAATACAGAAATGAAAAATACTATCAACCAATTGAATGTTGTTAACATTTGTAGAACATCCCAGCCAATAACAGTAGAATGTACATTTTTCTCAAGTACGAAGGGAACATTCACTAAGATCACCTATACGTGGGTCCAGAAAGCAAGTCTCAATATATTTAAAAGTCAAAGTAAGCATGCCCACTGGCTATAATAAAATTAACTAGAAAACAACTACAAAATGATCTCTAGAAATACTATAAATATTTGGAAATTATATAACACATTCCTAAGAAATCCACTAGTCAAAGGGGAAAAAAAATCAAAAAGGAAACAAGAAAATAGTTTGAACTGAATTAAAATGGAAACACAGCATATCAGAGTGTGTGGAATGCTGCTAAAGCAGTACAAAGCAGTATAACCAGGGAAAATTACAGCATAAACAATCAGAAATAATTAAAAAGATCTCAAATCAACAACTTGCTCTTCAAAACCTAGTAAGAAAAGCCCAGATTTAATGTAAGGTAATAAGAAAAAGGAAATAATAAATAACAGATCAGTCATTTTGCTATAAAAAGTAGAAAAACAATATAAATATTCAGTGAAACTAAAAGCTCATTCTTAGAGAAAAGTCGATAAAATTGGTGAACATTTAGCAAGACTTCTCAGGATAGAAGAGAAAAGACATGTATCATCAATATTAGAAATGAGAAAAGCAGTTCACTACTGAGTCTATAAATATTTAAAGGATAATAAGAGGGTATTATGAGAAATTTTGTGCCAATAAATTTGATAAATTGGTGAAACAGGGAAATTCCTTAAAAAACAAAACAAAACAAACAAAAAACAAAAACACAAACCACCAAAGCTTACTCAAATAGAGAGTACATGAATAGCTCTATATCTTTTACATAAATTGACTTTGCTTTAAAAACCTTCTAAAAATTTTCCATCCTAAATAGCTTCAATAATGATACTTTTAAACACTTAAGGAAAAAATAGTACCATTTCTATACAGATGCATTCAGAACTTCCAAGAAGAGAGACTATTGCCCTCTCCTTCTATAAACCAATCATTACCCTGTTCTCAAAATTACACGTCATTACAAGAAAATAAATCTACACATGCATATCCCTCATAGCATGCCTGCAAAAATTCTCAATGAGATATAAACAAGTCAACAGCAACAATATAGAAACAAGATCATAATATATCACTACAAAGTATAGTTTATCTAAGTAATGCATGGCTTATTCAACTTTCAAAAATCAACTCATGTAATTCACCATTATATATTAATAAACTGTAAAAGGAAAACCATATGATCATTTTGATAGACATGTGCACACACACACATACACAGATCTGGTGAAATTAAATATTCATTCCTGATAAAAATTTCAGCAAACTAGGAATAGAAGGCAATGCCCAAAGACTGATGAAAGGCATCTAAGGAAAACATATGGCTAATATCATATGCAGGATGAAAGACTGAGTGCTTTTCCCGTTGTCAGTAATAAGAATATCTGCTCTCATTACGTCTATTCTACAATGTACTGGAGGTTTAGGCATTGTAATAGCTTTGAAAAAAAGTCATTCAAATTAGAAACAAAGAACTAAAACTATCTTTGCTCTTAGTTGATTAAAGATCATCTATGTAGAAAATTCCTAATCTACAACAAAATTCCTAAAGTTAATGAGTTAACTGAGCAAGACTATGAAATATAATTCTAATATATAAAAGATAATATTCTATCAAAAATCTTAAATTGAAATTTAAAAATTATTTTCAATAGCATAAAAATAGAAATGCTTAAAAATAAGTCTGACAAAAAATGTCTGACACCTGTGCACTAAAAGCTATAAAATAAGGCAGACCTAAATGGATGGAAGAAATGTACCATGTTTGCTGATTAAAATACAAAACATTGAGTTGGAATAACAACAAATATTGTTAACAAGTCAAACATCCCCAAATGTATCTATAGATTTAATATAATCTCAAGTAACATTTCAGCAGGATTCCTGGAGACATTAACAAGTTGATGTAAAAAATCATATGGAAATCTAAAAAAAGCCCTAGAATAACCAATACCAACATTGTAAAAGAAGAACGAACTTGAAGACCAAGACTACCAATTTCAGGACTAGCACAATGTGCCAGCAATCAAGATAAATGGAAATGGTACAAAGATAAACAAATATATCAGTGGAACAAAATAGGCCAAAAATAGATCCACAATATATGGACAACTCAGTTTTTACATAGGTGTGAATACAATTCAGTGGGAAATGGTTAGTTTATTCAACAAATGGTGCTGGAAAAACTGGATATGAATATGCATAAAAAAATTGAACTTCAATCCTTAACTTGTAAAGTAAATGAAAATTAAATTCTAATGGATCATAGAGCTAAATATAAAATACAGGATTATAAAATTTCTTGAAGGAAATTTTTGCAACCTTTGATTAGGCAAACAATCTTTAGATAAAACCAATAACCTGATTCCAAAAGAAAAAATAAAACTGATCAACTGGCTATCATCAAAAGAAAAATCTTCTGCTCTTTAATAGACAGTGTTAAGATAATAAAATGACAAAATGAAAATGTAGAGAAAATATGTCCAATATATATCTGCTAGATGACTTTTACTCCAAATACATAAATAACTCAGCAATAAGAAAAGAAACAACTCAGTTAAAAATGGGCAAATGATTTGAACAGACACTTCACCAAAGAAGATAAACAGATGGCAAACATGCACATGAAAAGATCCTCAACATAATTAGTCATTAACAAAATGCAAATTAAGCAACAATAAATTTCACTATACACTTGTGAGAATGGGTATAATTAAAAAGACTGATTGTACCAAGTAATGCTAAGTATCTGGAAGAACTGGAACTTTCCTACAGTATTGGTAGGAATGTAAAATGGCATACCCCTTTGGAAAATAGTGTGGCAGGTTCTTAAACAGTTAAACATACACATACCACATTATCTAGCCATTCCATTCCTA
The DNA here is from genome assembly GCA_004023965.1 of Spilogale gracilis. Taxonomy (NCBI): domain Eukaryota; kingdom Metazoa; phylum Chordata; class Mammalia; order Carnivora; family Mephitidae; genus Spilogale; species Spilogale gracilis. Next base: position 14,222 of record PITA01000029.1, read on the forward strand.
CTTATTTCCTCGGGGCAGGGGAAAGATGTCCATAGAAAGATTGATACCTGAATATTCATAACAGCTCTACCTGTAATAGCCCAAACTGGAAACAATCTGAATGCCCACCATGAGAGAACTACGTAAACAAATTACATCCATACAATGGAACACTGCTCAGAGACTAAGAGGAATCAACTACTGAAATTTACAATATAGTTTAATATGAAAATATTTCTGCTGACTGAGAAAAATCCAGACATAGAAGAATACATTTTTGGATTATTTAAAACTCTAGAGAATGGAAACAGATTTCTAATACCAGAAAACAGATTAGTAGTTGCCTGGAGGGAGATATGGAAGAAGTTTAGAGCTGTGAGGAAACTTTGTAGTGTGATGGATACGTTAGATGTCTTGACTATAATGATGGTCTCATAGGTGTGAAACCTGTGTCAAAATGCCATTGTCAAAACTTACCAAATTGTATATTTTCAATATATGGTTTTTTGGATGGCAACTATACCTCAATAAAACTGTTACAAAGCAAAAATGGTGAACATAACTCTTTTTAAAATGCTTAATACTTAAACATGAACTGTCACTTTCTATAGACTTCCCTTCTAAGATTTACTAATAATCTTGCCTATTGTGGATGCCTAAAATGAATATAGAAATTATGCAAGAAGTTTTAGTTCTTCTGCCTAAGGAAATTATGCTTAAATGAATTTGGAGCTGAGGGATCATTACACTTCTTGAGTTTAGCCCCATTTATTCATGCATACAATGTTTATACTGTGATGGTAACATACTGTGTTCATTTTGATCTATGTTTCTTGAAGACAGAAGAGATCCCTCTGCTCAGAACAGAGATAACCCAAATTTGATTGGGAGCCAAATGGTATTGTGTGACCTAATTAAATGGTGGGTATTTCATGAGCTTAGTCTTTCACATCTGGCTGTTATTAGATAGCCCTACTTGGCTACCCCACAAAGCAGCATTTGATCTAAGGTCCAACTCTGCCCCACAATTTGCTAATGTCTCTAAAACTGACTAAATCCACAGGGAGAGGTCAGGCCCAAGAAACCACGAAACAAAGTAGGCAATATCTCTGCAGAAGGATATCTTCTATTTCTGTTTCTGTTTGGTTTTTAAGTGCATTTTGCCTTGACTAACTTCAAATATTGATTGTTAGAAAGTGGACTGGAAATGTAATGATTGACTGATCGCAATGTATTACATACAATGAATTTTGAATACCACAGAACTAATTGAATAAATGAACGGAAATATTAATATTGAATTAATAGGAATGATCAGAGTGAATTAAGCACAGCAGGCCAAATTCTGCCCTTGGATATGCATGCACAATTTCCATTGACTTCAATGGGGGTTTTCTTGTGTGTATCCAAGGGCAGAATCCAGCTTAATGAATTTTTTAATTGTTTTTAAATGGTGAATGAATTGGTTAAAGTGCAAAGCACCAGAGATGATTCTGAACATATTGCATATATTCCCATTTTTTTGTATGCCCAAAATATATGCATACAATCTTATATCTATGATTCACCACAAAAGTCAAATTTTAAAGTTGGAAAAATAATATAAGAAATAAAATCATTGCTGTTACATGTTCTTTGTAAAAGTCTCATACATTCACATTGCTGAAGACTTCTCTCTCTGTATATTAAAATTGACAACACTTTGATTTATTAATGAACAACTAAAATATATTTGCAACTTTTGCGACGCCTGGGTGGCTCAGTTGGTTGGGCGACTGCCTTCGGCTCAGGTCATGATCCGGGAGACCCGGGATCGAGTCCCACATCGGGCTTCCAGCTCGGTGGGAAGCCTGCTTCTCCCTCTCTCACTCCCCCTGCTTGTGTTCCCTCTCTGGCTCTGTTTCTCTCTGTCAAATAAATAAAATCTTAAGAAAAAAATAATACAATATATTTGCAACTTTAGTGACCAGCAACTCATCTGTATCCTTTCAAGCATCCAGCACCAGTAGATCAAGGTGCTTCCTTCACTACAGAATGTCATCTTATGTTAGAAAATCTTTTGCCAATGATTATCAATGCCTATGCTTATTATTTTATCTTGAGCAACTATCACACCAGTTTAATTTTTAACACATTAGCAAGAAATTTTACTACCAAAGCCCTCCTAGATTGAGTCCATGATAGAATCTAAAATATGTAGCTCTCCTAATAAATTTAGTCATTTAGATAGACCAATTCTACTTTATATCACCACACCTAATGGCCTGAGACAAAGAGGATCAATGCTTTAGACTTGAAATTTATAGAAATTCTATGAAACACTGTATCTTAAAATAGCATCTCCCTGGTAATGGGAAATAATCTTTGTGTTGGAGAAGCATTAAACAGGCACAGGAAAAGTATGTGTTTGAGTGCTTTGGGACTGAGATTTAGAAGAACTCCCCTGTACAAGAAAAATAAGACAAATAAAACCCAGACTATTAGGCACTCCTTGAATGGATGTATAATGTGAAATTAAATCAGTCATATTCTTTTTGGTTTGTTTTATTTTCTAATTAATTAGCTTATGTTTTAGAGCGGTTTTAAATTCACAGCAAAACTGAGTGGAAAGTGCAGAGAATTCCTATGTACTTCTCCCCCCATACACATATACCCTACTATAAACGTCCCTCATTAGTGTGGCACATTTGTTATAATTGATAAGCCAACACTGACATATCATTATCAACCAACATCCATAGTATACCTTGATGGTGACTACTTAGACATTCTATGCATATGGACAAATATATACTGACATGTATCCACCATTGTAGTAGATACAGGATAGTTATCCTGACCTACAAATCCTCTGTACTTCCACTATTCATCCTTCCTCCATACTAATCTCTGAAAACCACTGACCTTTCTACTGTCTTCATAGTTTTGCCTTTTCTGGAATGTCATACAATTGAAATACAGTATGCAACCTTTCAGACTAGCTTCTCTCACTTCGCAAGATGTACTTAATTAAGTTCCTTCCATATCTTTCCATGGTTTAATACTTCATTTCTTTTTAGCACTGAATAATGTTTCATGGTTTGGATATACAAGTTACCCATTTACCTACTAAAAGACTTCTTGTTAACTTCCAAATTATAGCAATTATGAAGAAAGCCACTATAAAAATCCTTGTATAGGTTTTTGTGTGAACATAACTTTTCAGGTCATTTGGGTAAATAACAAGCAGTGTGATTAATTGATCATATGGTACGGGTATTTTTAGTTTTGTAAGAGACTGCCAAACTGTCTTCCAAAGTGGCTATTCCATTTTGCCTCAACACCAAAAATGAGTACTTCCACTATTCAGTAAGAGTTCCTGTTGCTCCACATCCTTACCAGCATTCCATGTTATCAGTATTTTGAATTTTAGTCTTTCTAATAGATGTGTAGTAGTATCTCATTGTTGTTCTAGTTTGCAATTTTCTAAAGGTGAATGATGTCAAGCATCTTTTCATATGTTTATTTTCCATCTACCGATCCTCATCAATAAAGTGTCTGTTCAGATCCTTGGCTTATTTCTGTAATGGAGTTGTCCATTTTCTTGTCATTGAGTTTTAAGACTTTCTGGTACATTTTGAATAACAGTACTGTATGAGGTCTGTCTATGGTAAATATTTTCTTCCCATGTGTGGTTTGTCTTCTTGTTTTCTTGATAATGTATTTCATAAAGCAGGAGTTTTTAATTTTAATGAAGTCCAAATTATCAACCTTTTCTTTCATGATTGTTCCTTTGAAACTTAATATAAAATGTCAATGTCAAACATAAGGTTTTATCTCCATTTTCTTCTATATTATTTTGTAGGATTTCTTTACAGTGTGACATTTTATATTTAGGTGTGTGATCCATTTTGAGTTAATTTTGATGAACAGTTTAAGTTAGATGTCTAGATGCTGGTGATAATGATGATTATGGTTTATTTCTTTTTGTGTATAGATGTCCAGTTGTTCAGCACTATTTGTTGAAAAGACTATCTTTTCTCCATTGAATTTACCTTTGCTCTTTTGTTGAATGTCAGTTGACAGTATGGATTTTCTAGATCTTTTTTCTTTATCTTTTTCCATTGAGCTATAGTCCTATTCTTTTGACAGTACCACATTTTTTTCTGATTACTATAGCTTTTTAGTACAATTTGAAGTCAGGTAGTATGATTCCTCCAACTTTGTTCTTACCCTTAAATATTGCTTTGGCTATTTGGGGTCTTTGGCCTCTCCATATAAATTTTAGAATCACTTTGTCAGATCACTTTCTTTTCAAAGGATTTTCTTTTTCTTTTGTTCTTTTTACATTGGTTAAGAAATAAATTTACATATACAAATTCTAGAATTATCCTTTGTAGAAAAACCTGGTGATGAAGATAATTACCTAGAGGGAAAGAATGACTACAACTTGATTTATGAGCAAGGGTAATTCTTAGGATTTTTCTATAATAACTTTTACTGTTTTGAATATTAATTTTATACTAGTGATTATAATTTGTATAATTTTAATTTGGGAAATAAAATTCTTGAACTCTGTTTTACAAAAGTTTATAGTCAAAAGAAGGGATTTGCAACCAACAGTAAAGTAGTTAAAGTTATTATTATTTTAAATAAGCAATTTCTGAGATACAGGATTTTTTAAATTAGTTAAATGAAATACTCCACTTATCTCAGAGTATTTCTTCAAATGCATCATATTTATTGGGGTTTAAGAATACAATATCTGATGAGCACTGAGTAATATACAGAATTGTTGCATCATTATACTATAACCTGAAGCTAATGTAACACTCTATGTTAATTTTACCTGACTAGTAATAGAAAAAAAGATCTGCTTCTTGAACAAAGGTGTTCTGAGGGTCTCAAATGAGAAATAATATTGTAACATAATTACATTAAAAACTGTGTAATACATAGGGGCGCCTGGGTGGTTCAGTTAGTTAAGCAACTGCCTTCGGCTTGGGTCATGATCCCAGAGAGACCTGGGATGGAGCCCCACATCCGGCTCCCTGCTGGGCAGGAAGCCTGCTTCTCCCTCTCTCACTCCCCCTGCTTGTGTTCCTTCTCCGACTGTGTTTCTCTCTGTCAAATAAATAAAATCTTAAAAAAACAACAACTGTGTAATACATAGAGGAGGAAATCCTTTCAAAATTTGGTATCCATGGGATTCATGAAAAGAATCTCACTAACATTATACTGGTGATAGTTGGTTAAAATATAGAACTTTAGTTTGGGGGTGTTTGTTTTTGGGTTTTTTTTGCCTTGTATTTATTTTGCATTTTTAATTTTGCTTTATAAAAAACATTAAACAGTTCCACTAAGATTTAAATTTCCACAGGCAGGAGATAGTTTTGAATGCTACCTGCAGAGCAACAAAACTATTGTTAGTGGGCAATTTGATAGCAACTATGGAAGCAAACTATAGACTACAGAGAAATAATACATTGCATCAAACCTAGCATTATGATCCTGTTTAATTCTGAAAATATATCATTAACTCACAAATGGTTACATCTGCAATTATCCATTCCAACAAAATATTATACTTGAGAAAGTACAAATGGTGATAGGAGTCAATTTCTTACATGGTAGTTTAGAATTCCTTAAATAAAAAACAATGTAACTAAAAAAAATGGCTGTAAGCAAGTCTGTAAATAACTTATAATAAAATGTGCATCAATAATCCTGAAAATTTAATAGTAAAGGCACCCTGTAACTTCACCTCTCTACTTCATCCCTGCTACTTAAAGTCTGCTCTGTGGACTGACAGCATTATCATCATAACATGTTAGGCCTATCCTATGTTGCCTGCTTCAAGGTTTTCATTCAAAAAATAAACAAAAGCAAAAATAAAAATCAGGTGGTAGCTACAAACATATAATTTTGAAAAGCACTGGTCTATGGTCTAATAATATACCCAAAAGTAAGTGCAGTTTGGAATTATAGCTTCTCTGCCATTAATTGCCTGTGTGACCTTGAATAAATTACTCAATATGCCTATCCTCAGTCTCCTCATCTGTCATGTAGGATATCTACTTCCCTAAGTTGTTTTGAGGGTAGAATAAATATCATGGTGAAATGCATCCATTCATGCAGTTGTTTCTGAACTACCTCAAGTAATACATTTTATAGGACACTACCAAATAACATGTTTCTCACTTCCTCTGCTCATAGGACAATAGCTCTTGTCATAAAGGTGACACAAAAGAAAACATAAGACAGAAAATGCTCATTAGCATTAACTGGATACATTGCACTTTTACCCTAGGAATTTCTAAGTGTCCTCAATATGCAAAACCTCTCTCAACCCCAGTATGCCAACTGCACGTGGCTAATCTGGGGTATTTTTTGGCTGGGTTCAGCCCTGCATTTCCCAGGAGGTGTCACTTCTTAGGACTGGTCAGAGTTGCTTCTCAGTTGTCTCTGTTTTCCTTCAGTGCTCATCCCTGCATGCAAACATTTTCCTTCCCACCTGGAAGGATGATATGAGCTTTCCACAACAGCAATCATCCAGGCGTTGTTGAACCTCCTCATTGTCCACGTAGAATGGGACGTTATTATATCCTATGTGTATCTGTCTCATTTGTCTTCTTTCTGGCTTTTCACTTATCCCAAGAGATTAACTTCTCATTAACATGATCCTCCATGAGGCCCTCTGATCACTCTCTGTTAATGTATCAGTATTTATAGTCCTGTTGCATAATTACAATACCTATCTTAATGCCTGACATATCACTGTCCATTGTATGTGCTGTTTTCCTCTTTCAAATTAGGCTGCTATTGGAGGTATGCCAGAATAATACTACCACTATAAATATAACTTAGATATCTTATTATTAGTTGCTTATCACAATCTTGTGACTGAGACCAAATTGGTATATTTAAACTTATACATTCTAATAACTAGCACATGATCACTGAAGCTATTGGACTGAAACATCTCCATTTATTTGTCTTCGGGGGTTTCTTGTGCAATTCGAATAGAAGACCCTTTAAAGTTATTCTTATTAGGAGTAGAGGGATATTTACTGAACATAATTCAAATAGTGTTCCTGCTGAAAATAGTAAATTTTCCCTCAAGTCTTATGAGTTTATTCCCATTCAACTTGTCTTAACAAATTGGTTATTGACGTGGTGATCAAATAAGGACTTTTGAGAGTATAAGTAGATGTATTAATAATCACCTGAAGATAACAAGCATGAAACAGAACTGTCTTGGCAATCCTGGGTATGGGATCAACCTAGGTGTTGATAATTCCATCACTGGAATACTTACATGTCATCCTTTGATGCAAAGTTATTTCAATGATGGAAGCATCCTTCATCCAGGCAAATGTATACCGCAGCACTGGATACAATCTAAAGAACAGTCTTGGGACACATACAACTAAAAGCCTGAATATAAGGTCGCCGAAGGGAGACCTCAATCTAAAGGGAGAATCAAGACACAATGCCAAGAAGATGAAGGCCAAGGAGACTTGATAGGATAGAAAGATTGACAAGAATGGTGAGAGTTGTTCTCAAGAGCAATTGATGAAAGGAAAGTTACCTTGGTCCTTACAAGGTATGAATGTGTTTGGGGAGAATCAGAAAAAGAGACTTTAAAGGTGTCCATTTACATAGACAGATGCCATCTTTGTATCAAGCCTACATTTATTTTTCATTTATTTTTGATTAGCAATAAAAGCTGTTTTTCATATGGCTAATTAATAACTTATAGATTATGAATAGATTTCTGACCTTAAGAAGACCTATCCAGAGGAACTTTAGAATATGAGAAAACTGGGTATATATTTAATAGTTATATTTTATGTAATGAGTGACTCTGTATTTTCTGACAATGATGGTTAAAAGTGAATTTTAAAGGTATAGAATATGGTATTCAATAGTGAAGAAAATAGGGTCTGATTGGTGATATTACTGAATTCTTTCTTTTGGAAGTAAATATAATATGTTAAAAAGTCATGACATAAACTACTGTTTTAAAGTGATGTTACGTATTTTACAGATGCCCCTGGTAGGATTCTTTATGTGCCCATGCTTTAGAATGAACTGGAGCCAAGCAGATAGATAAACAGGATGGCTGAGCTGGGAACACCTTTCTCCGTTGCCCTGCAATTTTCTCCAGCCAGCAAAAGCCCTCAGGAAAGTACTTAAAGTTAGGTAAGAAACATTGGTAAGTTTAAAGTTTAGTAAGTAGGAAAGAGAGAATTTAATTTGCTTGTTCAAAAGTGCAAATTCTAGTGTTTTTGGGCATCAAGGGTGTAGGAAAGCAAATGTAATTGTTTTTTAAGTTAGCCCTTGGGCTTTTCTTTCAAACCTAAGCATTGCAACCAGATCAGAAATTTCAACAATGTGGCATCTCTATGACTTTCTTTGTGAAATCTAATGCTCTGTCTTGTAGATATAATATAAAACATTCTGTAGGTCTGCATTATGTAACCTCCAACTATATAATTCCATACTTGGCTCAAAATTAAAATTTTCCCTGGAAAAAAAGTAAAGAAATAATAATTGTATTAAATTTGAAGTCACTCATATTTAAATATATGAGAACTTTACCTTAAAAGCTGAATATTTATGACTCTCTACTTTAAATAATAACTAATCTGGACCCGCTTAATACAGTTTTGATAATGTTTCACTTTATATTCAACTTTGGAAGTTTCTGGTTTTGCACATTTTTTGAATTTTGCTCTTTTGATATTAAATAAAATTTCAGAGAAATGAATTTGCCCAACTTACCAAGGCAAATGTTAATTTTGTTATAAAATCGATGCCATTTGCCAGCTTCCTCATTAACTGTGCTAGAGTACACATGATTTTATTAACCCACCACCAAAATCATACTTTACATAATCAAACCCTCTCTGACTTGTGAATTCTCTCAAGGATTCAAAATAATGTTTGATATAGAAAATTAACATCTCTACTGTTGAAATTTAACTTCCTCTTAGAATATAATATTGATCGTTCTGATTATTTTTATGTATACCTAATGTACTAGCTCTCTAAAAACAAAAATTTCTTGGGACACTATTCCCATTTCAATGAAAGAATAAGAGATCTTTTTCTGAAAGTTCATAAACTATAAAAACCGTGGTTCCATTTTGATTTTACATGAAATAAATTTAGGTAAGATATTAATGAAGATTATTTTATTGAAACTGGTTGCCTCTTAGGAGTTGTGTGCTCAGTCATATGTTGTTAGAGACAATTATGAAATTATTTTGTACATCAGTAATGTTAATCTCATATAGCAGAAATAACATATTAGGTCAGAGGTATGAAGAGATTTTCAGAGGTCTCAACCAGCCCAGTCTATGTTTGTATTTCTTATGAAAACTTTCACTATTTTTAGAAGGATGAAACCTAAGTTCTTCTATTATACAAACAAACAAGAACATCACCAACAACAAAATCTACTGTTCTCTTCCAAGTAACTTTTTATTAAAACCTTTCAAATTATCTCGTCTCTTTCTCCTCTGTCCTCGATTTGCTTTTAAAATTCTTACACAGTTTTATAGTATGTAGCTAATCTACATCAACATTTGCATTTGAAAGTTAATAGATATTTCACCAAAGAGAATTTTAATCCTTAATCTCCTTCAGAAAATAAATAAAACATTTTGGTAATGGGTACTTTGGTCAGGAAGTCTTTTAACATTTTCAGGTATCAAATGTGTTTATTAGTACTTCAAAGGCAAGCACACTCTATTGGTGGCATATTAATTCACTGGTTTAATTGAAGTTTACAGACTTTGGAGTTTTGTGCACTTGGGTTAGAGTCTCAATGTATCATGTATGATCTCCGATACCATCAAAATGAGTCCTCAATCTAATAGGAAAGATAGGGATAAATGCCAAGAAGATAAAGACCCAGGAGACTTAAATAAGTAAGAAAGTTTGATGAAGTTGGTGATAGGTGTTGTCAAGAGTAACTGATGAGAGTAAAGTTACTATAATGTTACTTACAAGGTATGAGTACTTAGGAAAGTTACTTATTCTCTCTGAATTTTTTGCTCATCCATAAAATAAAAACAGTAACAAATTTATAGAGGGTGCAAGGTTCTAAGCTCAGTGCTTAGAACAGAGACTACCCCGCACAATAGAGAAGCTTCTTTCTCCTCTTCATCTCTCTTCCTCCTCCTTTTTTATCACATGTATTTAAATTTCATATTTTACTTTTTTATGATTTTTATATATATATTTATTTATTTGAGAGAAAGTGAGTGAGAGAGCTCACAGAGAAAGAGGGAGAAGTAGATTTGCTGCTGAGCAGGGAGCCCAATGCAAGGATCAATCCCAGGACCCAACAATCATGACCTGAACCAAAGGTAGGTGCTTAACCAACTGACCCATCTAGGTGTCCCAAATTTCAGATTAACTTTTAGATATGTAACCTATAAAATCAAGCCTAAAAATTATTGCATTGTTCCAATTTTGAATATTTTAAAGTCGCATATTATTTCCATATTGCATATAATCGATATAGTGTTTTTAAATGATTTATAGCATTGTTAAATATTAATGCCTTGTCTTGACTCAAACATTTCTATAGGGTCTTCAGACCCTACCATAGTAAGAAGTAAGTTTGTTAGGCCTAATGTTTAGAACCTGGTACCAACAGAATCAAAGTCATGGATTTTTCCATTACCCTACATGTAAGTAACAACTTTCTTTAAGATACCACATCTAATCCTTTGGTGAACCCCTTGTGTGAAATTAAGCAAGAAAGTGTATTGTAGTGTATATACTCATCACCATCTCTGATTAAGAATGATTAATCAATAGTAAAAAATAATCTGATTAAATGATGGTTAGAAGACCTAAATAGGCATTCCCTACCAAAGAAGATATACAGATGGCCAACAGACACATGAAAAGATCCTGAACATCACAATCAACAGGGAAATACAATTCAAAACCACAATGAGATATCACCTCACTCCTGTCGAATGACCAGTATCAAAAAGAGAAGAAATAACAATTGTTGGTGAGGATGTGGAGAAAAAACAACCCTCATACACTATTGGTGGGAATGTAAAATGGTACAACCATTGTGGAAAACAGTATGGAGTTTCCTCTGAAAATTAAAAAAAAAAAAATGCCGCACAATCCAATAGTGTCACTACTAGGTATTTAATCCATGCCCGCAAAAGAAAACACTTATTGGAAGAGATACATGTATCCCTATGTTCATTGAAACATTATTTGCAGTAACCAAGCTAATAGCAACCTAGGTATCCATCAGTAGATGGATACTAAAGATATAGTATATATACATATATGTATATATGTACATATGTATGTAAGGACACAATGGAATATTACTAAACCATGAAAAAGAATGAGATCTTGCCATTTGCAACAATATGAATGGGCCTAAAGTGTATTATGCCAATTGAAAAAGTCAGAGAAAGACAAATACTGTATGATTTCACTTTTATGTGGAATCTATAACCAAAAAAAGTGAAAAAACTAAAAGAGCAGAAACAAAACTATAAATACAGAGAACTAGGGGTAGTCAGATGAGAGTGGGGGGAAAGATGGGCAGAAAGAAGCAAAAGAGATTGGAATATAGGCTTCCAGGTAGGAATTGAATAAATCACAGCGATAAAAGATACTTCACAGGGAATATAGTCAATGGTATTGCAAAAGCATTGTGTGGTGACAGATGGTAGCTATACTTCTTGGGAGCATCACATAACATATAGAGCTGCGAAATCACTATGTTGTATACCTGAAACGAATGTAATTATTGTGTGTCCTATAGTTCAGTAAAAAGTAAACAAAAAACTGATTAGGAAGCATCCTCATAAAGATCAATATGTACCTTAAGGACAAAAAAAAAAATATTTCCTCCATTTATCTTATATTTGCCTTTTTTTAATGTAAAAACTTTATTTTGAGAGGATAGTTTTAGATTTTACAGCAAAGTCATAAACATTGTACAGAGAAGTCACACGTGCCCTGCACCTCTATTGTTAACATCTTCCATTACTATAGTACATTTGTCAGAATTATTGAGCCAACATTGCTGTATTACTATTAACTAAATTGCATGCTTTATTTGAATTTCACTAGTCTTTCCATGTCATTATTCTATTTCAAGACACCATGCAGAACACTATATTATATTTAGTTGTCATGTCTCCATAATATCCTTCATTCTGTATCACAGATTTTCCTTATTTCTGATGACCTCAACAAATCTTAAGGAGTACTGATCAGATAATTAGATAATTAGTAGAATGTCTCATTATTTTTTTTGTAATATTTTTTCATGGTCAGCCTATGGTTATCAGTTTAAGGAGGTCTTTTGTTTGCTTTTATGTTCTGATTGTATTTTGTCGGGCCAAGAGTTCAAAAAAAAAAAAAAAAAAGCTTTTCCATGTGAGGCAATGTTTGGAATCATCCTGCTTTATTTAGCTCTCCTTGCTCAGTTTTACTTAGTGATTGAGATGAAAGCCATTCAGATAACTACCAAAGGAGATGAGATGATGCTAGCAAATAACCATGAAAAATAGAAGAATATATTTTAGCCTATTTCTCTGAATATGTAAAATCCCTCCCCAAGTATATTTTCCTGAATCTTCTTTCACACCAAAGACAACTGCTCACCACATATCATTCTTCAGTATGTTTATTTCATTTTGTATACGAAAAGGTCAACCTGAAAATATACATCAAACCTGAACGAAAACATCCTCTTTTCCTATGCAACATACCAGTGCTTGAAGTTTGCTCTTCCAGCATTATTTGTTTAATAGAAATATTTTCCATACCACCTGGTTCTGGCAGAAAGTCAAAATTTGCATTTATATGAGGTAGTTTATCAAATATAACATACAGAAGTCTGTTAAGTACACATTGCATTTTGTTTGTGAGAAAATCTGTTTGTATTTAATGTAGTTTTTAAATTAACCTTAATGAAAGCTTCTGAAAATTGTTGTTCTAAGCATTTGAAATATGCAACAAGAACTGGTGGAAGACATAAACATGTTTTCCATTATATGTTATCAGATAGCCCAAAATTACTACAAAGAAGAATGTGGGACTATGTTAAATTAGAAAGATAAGCAAGCATTTAGTTAAAAGCAAAGGTCTTTAGAAGAGGAAAGCATCTAACACAGTTAACCCCAAACATCTTCTAACAATCTTCAATCAGAGGTAGTTTTACATTTTTAAGTTAGAATGTTCCTTACTATATGCAGAAATGAAAATTATTTGCTTCAAACCTTAACATTTCACTTCTCTTAATCTAAGATTTGCCAAGCACAGGCTCACCCAAGGGTTTCTCAAGTGCTGCAAAAGGTAATTGGAACAAGACCTTATCTGGCAGTGTCCCTCCAGACAACAGTTTAGTCTCTTTTCCTTTTTCCACTGTCCTTCATCAATATTGTTCTTAATATTGTGAATTTCAACCTATCTCAGTAATTTTCACATGGAGGGCTCCCCAGGAGTGGATACTGGAATCATGTTTATTTCTAGTAGACCATGTTTTGATCAGTTGAGGCAAACTCAAGTATCTTCAGGTCTCAGAGAAATTATTTAAAGAAAGAAAGGCAGCTACATAGGTGCTAAGGTGAACAGGAGAGCACAGAACATGTAAGTCAAACAAAATATGGCTAATGCCAGTTTGTAAACGGTTTTATAAAATGCAGTAAATAAAAAGATGTTAATGATCTGATTCAAGCAAAAGCTGGGAAAATGCCTATTTCTTTTAATATGCATTTTACTCCTTGGGTTGAAAGCCATGGGATATTTATAAATGAATCAGATATTATTCAGAAATATTGCATCTATATATATATAGCATTTTACAAAGTCTAGGTTATGGCCCTTAATCATAGATTTGCTATACTTTGATCACAAATTTCTTTGAAGCCATTGCAGTACTGTTTTGATAGTTTTACCAAAAAAAATCTTGCAACAAAGATTTTTATGCAATAAACTCCATCTTTGATTATGTTATTAACAGTTCTAGTTCCTAGGTCTTTCAACTCCTAACCTTAAATTTGTTTATTCATAATTTTATCATCTGTAAGTCTGATCTAAAGTATTTAATTTACTAAAACCATACATAGAGGGTTTTATCCTTCATATAGTTCTCCTTTGATCTTCCATTTGTACAAGGCACATTTGACTCTAAACCATCATATGTATAGTGACCTCTTGGGTTAACGTCCAAGTGGTTTTGGTTGAGAAAAATAGAGGTATATGAAGCTGTAATTTTTTATGCTAAAATCTATCAGAAAAAGTAATACACACCTTATTCATCCCTTATACTCACAACAGTAGGAAAACTATTAATTTTACTTCCCCCTTCTATCTTAATCAGGTCCCTCTGACAAGTTGGAATGAAATTGACAAAACTAGATGTGAATCATATGCCTCTTCTCTCCTATATCCCAGCCTAACACAATCCTTTGAGGGATGAGCTCTGTGCTCTTTGCCATCTTTATCATATCCCCAATCCTTCTGTATAGCAAAGTCAACATTTTTAATGTAAGAATGGTTTCATATGATGATGATTATTATTTCTATTTGAAGTGTGATTTAACATGTCTGAGGAAGATGTTAAAGGATAAAAGGGCCTATTTAATGGAGATTTAGAAATTAGTTTTTAATGTAAATAATTTGTAAGTCTTTTTACCCTAAATTACACTCACCAAGAACCCAATCTCAAAATATAATGTAGAACTCCCCTAATAGTACAACAGGTCTAGGAAAAATTAGACCTTTGTACGCATGCAAATGTGTGGTTTGGTCTATTTGTATGATCGCACATGGAACACATGTTCATGTATTATTATAGAACTTCAAGTATTTCAAAATTCATGTAAATAACTTCAGAAATTCCAGCACAGATTTTAGAATAATTTCAAGTAGAAAATGCTTATTCTGTGTGTATAGTTAGGATTAGCAACCTATTTACATCATTTGGTGAATACTAATGGTTTTTTGTTTTTGTTTTTGTTTTAATGTATGTTTAATGTATCTCTTCCATATCCCCTATCTTTTTGAAAAGATCAGGTGACTTGATATGGTATAAAGGATAGCAAAATTAATTCTTACACTTATTCTTATTTTTATGAAAATAGCCATGTTTGGCAAATAAAGTGGATAAACTTAAATGGGGCATTCACTGGATTACAACATAAAACATTAAAATCCAATTTCTCCATTTAGCAAATATCCATGAAGTGTCTAAAACATGCAAAGGAGACAGTATAAAATGGCTTACTGTAAAAGGTGTCTAGGTCTACCATTTTGAAGAAGACAATACTAATTTAAGGTGTATGTTTTGATAGACCTGAGTTAATCTAATTAATTAGTTGTATTGTTTTTAATCATTATAATATAATACATAAGATATTACTAATACTAAAATTATTAAGCTGACACTTTAATTTATATGGCTATTTTCTAGATATATTGTGGAACCTTGGCTAATAAAGAATTTTATGAATTGAAATATAATTATTAAAGTCAGAAAAAGTTTATCATCAGATAAACTTAAAGCCAGAAAAAGTTTATCATCAGGTAAAATTTGAGTATGTTATTAATCTTATCAATGTTAAAGGTTTGCGGTCTATGAACCATCTGCATTAGAATCACCTATGAATACTTGTTAAAAACATAAACACTTGGACACCAGGCTAGACTCATATTTTTGTCATTACTGTGTAGTTTTTGCACAGAAAGAACTGAGAACTATTGGTTTTTCCCCCAAGAAATTATTATGATGAGTTCATCACCACTACAATGTGATCAGGAATCCTTCATAGCAAAGTAAAACCTCATCATGGGCTTGTTGGCTGTACTGAAATGTTCTGTTGCTAACAGTTATGTTATAGCCACTAGATTTTCTCTAAAAATTCCATTTAATACATTTCTTCTCTCTATGAAGCAACCTATTTACATCATTTGGTGAATACCAATGTTTTTTGTGTTTTTGTTTTAATACATGTATCCCTTCCATATCCCCTATTTTTCTGAAAAGATCAGGTGACTTGATATGGTATAAAGGATAACAAAATTAATTCTTATAGTTTTGGCAATCCATTCTTTCTTTCTGAATGTTTAAGGAAAAAAATACCATATCATACTTTTGCTTTTGTCTGTCTGGATTTTGATTCAGTATTTGATCTAGTTTGATGGAGGCTTGAAGAATATCCCTTACCTGCACCTCACTCTGATTATAACAAAGATAAAACCAATACATTTCCATCTTTAACAAAAAAATTCACAAAATGAAGAAGCTAATATTTCCATACTTGACCTTTTCTCATTATAAAGAGAAATGCAAATAATTTAATAACATTATTTGCTTATACCCCTTAAGCCTCAAATAACTAGTTATTATATAGGAACAGCTAGGTCTATTCTGCTTCAGAAGAAACATACTCTGTTAGTGTACAATAGCTAATATCAGATCACTAATAGATTTAACCTTGTAAGTTCATAGATATTTAAAAGTGTTATGGTTTGAAGGTCAACTTGACTGTCTTACTGTAAAAGAAAGGCAAAGAAATGAATAAAAATTAGAAAGAATTAATTCTTCAAAAAGTTTTTACAAATCAAAACCCTGCAGTTTCACACTGAGAACAAAAGAAGCATATTAAACACCAAAGTTTATCAAGACAAATTAGGTCCCAGTTTCAAATTTTCTTTAATCTTTTGCATCTGAACAGTTTTTTTTTGCCTCATGCTGTTTTCCCTAGTTAAATGTTAAAATGAATTCTAGCCAATACCATTGACTTCCTCCCTTAAAAATATTGAGACACATAATAAAAAATTAATTACTTCCCCTAATTTCCGTGTGATTCTTTAAAAAGATGTAAAATTCATTTAAAGTAAGTGGTGACTTTGTCTTTGAAGATCACGACAATTAACATGGATCAAAGCTTAGGTTCTGTAACGATGATAGCTTATTAGCATAATGAAATTAACTTAGAGACAAGAATCTTTAATAGGTACAACAAAAACGCTTTAATAATACTTGAAGAAAATTATGTATTTGCTAGAAGTACAACAGTTTCAGATTTTCTATCCAATTAATAAGTTGTTAATTAACTCCTTTCCCAAACAATGCGCACTTTAAGTTAACATCTGCCCATGGAATATTCTGTCTATTGTGCTTCATTTCTTGGATGGATATTGCAGTTTTGCCAATGATATTCTGCATTTTTTTATTAAAAAAATTCCAGTTTACTCTTGCACACTACAGATCCAGTATTTTCATCACTAAAATAAAAGAAGGCTTAATCTCATACCTTGGGAAGAGAATGAAGATGTCAATAGATGATTGCATCAGTTCACACTTCCGTTTTCCACATTTCAAGGGCAAATTGTTTTTAGACAGCTTTACAGTGTCTATAAAATTTGACCCACAGTTTGAACCCAAGAAGAAAGAACTTATTCATTAAAAATAATACTGATAATTTTGGTCTAATTGTGTATGTTGGAAACCACTTGGATTTGAGGATAAGTAAAAGAATGATATTTTCTGTATCAAGTCTTTAAAATTATGCTTTATCCAAATGCCAGTAAAAATGTATCTTGTCATTTATTTTTCCATTCATTTATTAAGCCAATATTTACCGGATGCTAATATTCATTGAGTATGCCACACACTGAGTCTCTGAATATTAAAAAGAAGAGAGGTTATGTTGCCCTAAGTGTTGTCCCTCACGCTGGTGTTTTGGTTTCAGCTCACTGGTTGATTTTCTGTTTGTCCATGGAGCAAATATGGTCACTCTGTCCAGGTCCTTGTCTCTATTACACATGACTATGACACTATCTTTCTGACTGACACAAACATAATCCAAAAACAAAATAAAAATCAACAAAAGAATAATTCTTTATATTAAACTTTAAGAAGGAACATCTCCCTATTACATTCTCCTTATCCCACCTCCAAAATTCCCTTTCTCTTCCATACCCATATAGGAAATTTGTATGTTTTCTAGTTCATAGAAAATATTCTTTCCAAGTATTTTCTTCCCTGGATCCAGAAATTAGAGAGTAGCTTTTGATCCCAAATTATTCTGCTGCTCCCCATCCACATCATCATTTCTTGGTTCGCCTGGTAAATATCAAGTATTTACTTGTCTCTGTAACCACCTGATCACCCACCCGCTTGTCTGCCCACACAGCTGCACTATAAGCTTCTTTTCTATAAGATAAGGGTGAAAACAGGAAGCACAGAAACAGGGCTCATAGCAGACATACAGAGAGAAGTACGAGGAGACCAGAAATATTATGAAGGTCAGTGATGCAATGGGAACATAACTCTATGATGTTTCAACTCTTGCCCCTGAATAAATTATGGTTTGAGTGAATTCAAACATGTCAGCATATGAAACCTATTTCTTTTTTCTCTTTTTCTGCAATCAGCTGGTAGTTCTCACTCCCTGCTTGAGCTATAAGAATATTTTGTACCTTTATTGTACAATTTACAAATTTTATCTTCTATACATGGCTATTTCTAGAGGTGTCTTATCACACTACTCAACTATCCTTGAAGCCCCATCATTTTTTTTTAATTTAAAAAGCGTGCTGGGTCCTAAACTATAGTAAAATTAAACAGTATTTAGTGGCATTGGAGAAATTACCTGACTTCCCCCTCTTTCAGTTGATCTTCCATGAGTAACTACAATTGGTCAAACCTTAAAAAGTTCAGTGAACAAGAGAGCCTGGGAAGTACAGTTTGCAGGAATCAGCCACTCTGGTTACAGGACAGAACAAGAGACAGCACAAAATGGATATAAGAATGGCAGGCACTATTTTGCAAATAATAGCTTATTACCAATGGCAGATACTAGATACAAGAGAATATTACTGAAATTGAATTTGCATGGATTTTCTTATTACCTTTTCAGTGCACTGAAGAATACTATCACTCAGTTTGAGCATGGGGCTATCTTCCTGAAATGTACATCAGATTATATCATACCTCTCACTTTAATACTCTTCAATTCCTTCTCATGCTTTATAATATAAAACTTGGTTTATACAGTTTATCACACAGACACTTGTGCTTTGTGCCCCTTTCACCTCTAGGACCAGCTTCTGGCCAAAAAAATAAACCTCCTGCCCAACCGAAACTAATCACTTACAATTTTAGAATGGTTCCTGCGTTTGCAGACATGATTTTAGAAATCTTTAAAGATGCTTGAGATGCTTAACCTCTCCCAGCCCACCACCAACACAGCCAGTGATGTGACTCCCCCACCTCATTACAATAACTTTGTAGTCCTTCAAAACTTCCTTTAATCATTATGTCCCTGGTATGACCTAGGTGTCTTTTTGTGTTCCTCTTATACTCTAGGTATACCTCCATCAATATATTCACTTTACAGTGAATCCCTTCAGTATTTTAAGTACATGAAATTTGAGGACTATTCCTTCTTAATTTTGAACCACTAATGCTCATCACATAGTAGGAAAATAAGAAGAGATTGCTGAATTACTAAATAAATAAACAAGTAATCTCTTTGACCACATTAGGTAACAATATATTCACTTTATACATCCTATAGCTATAAAGACACTCAACAAATGAAGCAAAATTCCACTCTGTTTTCTTTAATGCGAATGGAAGCTATTCCTTAAAGATATTTTAAACAGTAATTAAAATATCTTAACAATGGTCTCCTCTAAGTAAAATTAGGTTCAGTCCATTTCCTTTTCATTGAGTATTCCCTTTTAATGTAATTCTTTCCTTCTATGAGTTGCTACTCTTCACTAAGGTTTTACACAGCTGTGTCTTGGATTTGAATTTCCCTTGATGACCCTGTTCCTTTAATGTTGCTATTCTTGTTTGTTTTCAGAATAATTTATGTTTCACACTTAATTTGCATGTTTTTTTCTAACTTCATAAGTTTGAAAAAGAGTATAGTTTTCTGGTCTCATATGACAACTCAGCAGGATAACATACTGCACAAAATATGTTCTGTTTTATTTTGTTTCTTCCCTGGTCAAGTGCAAAAGATATTTGCCCTGGGTAACTATCACTTTATTGTTATTATTATTATTATTATCATTATTATATATTACACAACTAATAGCAAGCAAATCCCTAGGTAAGAAGGTAGAAAAAAAGAAAGAAAGGAAGGGAGGTGGAGAGGAAGGGAGGAAGGAGGAGATAGGGTGGGCCAAAACAAATAATGTCTCTTCCCATTTGTGTTTACTTACCATTTTGACGGCAAAAACCTTCACAGCAATTCCTTCAACAATGTTACCATAAATATTCAGAAATTAATTGAAATTAGGATCCCTGGGAGGATAGATATACAATAGATTTGTCTAAGGATTGATGCAGTGAGAAAAGTCAGGGTATATAAAAGTCTTAACCTCTAGATGACCAATGATATTATAAAAGGCTATCACATGTAGGGCCATATGTACCCCAATGTTCATAGCAGCAATGGCCACAATCGCCAAACTGTGGAAAGAGCCAAGGTGCCTTTCAACAGACGAATGGATAAAGAAGATGTGGCACATATATACAATGGAATACTATGCCTCCATAGAAAGGATGAATACCCAACTTTTGTAGCAACATGGACTGGATTGGAGGAGATTATGCTGAGTGAAATAAGTCAAGTAGAGAAAGTCAAGTATCACATGGTTTCACTTACACGTGGTGCATAAGGGGTAATATAGAGGACAGTAGGAGAAGGAAAGGAAATGGGAAGCAGGGTAATTTGGGGAGAGAAACGAAACATGAGAGAATTTGGACTCAGAAACAAACTGAGGGTCTTGGAGGGAACGGGGAGAGGGATAGGAGAGCCTGGTGGCCGGTACTGAGGGAATGTATCACATGGAGCACTAGGTGTGGGGCATAAACAATGAATCTTGTAACACTGAAAAAGTTAAATTTAATTAAAAAAAAAAAAAGGCTATCAGGAAGGGTAGAAGGGCATTCAATTTGTGTGACTGACACAATTTGAGCCAGATCCAGTGATAGATCACTTCAGCTGTTTAAAAATATTCTATGAAAAGCTGACAAACATTTCTTATATCTGTATTTGCTTTAGCATGGCATAAATTGCTCATAATGTGTGTATTATTTTGTTGTTGTTTCAATTTTTTATTTAAATTCTAGTTAGTTAACATATAGTGTAATATTAGTTCAGGAGTAGAATTTAGTGATGGAGGGTACTTGTGATGGGCATTGTGTGTTAAATGTATGTATTGTGTATAATTGTATGTATGTATGTATTATTTTTAATGGAAAATGCAAAGTATAAATGATGATATAATGATCATTTGTATATCCATCCTCCAAATTCAACAACTACCAACTATTGGTTATTAGTCTCAATACGTCCCCATTTGCCCACTTTCATTGTTGACATTGGTAGTGTTACATATCTGGCGTGTTTTACTTTTTATTTTATTTTATTTTTTTGAAAGAAAACTGAATGGGAAGTCATCAGAGAGGGAGAAAAACCATGAGAGATTCTTAACTATAGGAAAATAATTGAGGGCTGCTGGAAGGCAGGTGGCTTGGGGGATGGAGTAATTGGGTGATGGGCATTAAGGAGGGCATGTGATATGTTGAGCACTCGGTGTTATATGCAACTGTTATATTACTGAACACTACATCTGAAGCTAATTATGTGCTATATGTTATCTAATTGAATTTAAAAAGTAATAAGTAAATAAATAACAATATCCAGAGTGATTTAAAGCAAATTCCAGACATAGTTCAATATAAATATCTAGAAGATAGAGACCATTTTAAATGACCACAATGCCACCAAGCATCTAAATAATTAAGCAATTACTTCTTAATTTTATCATTATCTAGTCCATACTTAATTTTCCTTGCATACTTTCTCAGGTTGTGTGTTCAAATTAGAAGATAGTCAAAGAAATCGAGTTGTTTTTCATGTTGAATTTCTCTTGAGATGTGTGATTATTTCCTTATATTGTCATTTACCCTCTTCCTTATCTCTAGGTTTTCTACAAACAGATGAGACAGAATTTTAAATAGAGTCATATTAATATTTTCAGTGGTATTTGTGAGGTAACAATATCTAAAGGCTGGTGCTATGTGTTCCTTATTGTACCACGGCAGATCCACTTAATATCCAGTGGTATCCATTTGTACGATATCTGTTTGTACCATTTTTGCTTTGTTTGTTTGTTTAGTGATAAATTGATATTCAGTTAAATCTTATCAATGGATTCCAGTGCTGTCGGCCTGATGCATCCATTATAAAATTCCCCATCAAAATATTCATGCAAGTTTTGGTATAGGAATTACATACATAATTACTTTATTGGAGGTTGCAAGACATGGTTTTAAAAATTCTTTCTTTCCTTGTGAATTTTTTTTCTCTTATAATAAGAATCTTGGTTTCTTTGAAATGTATTTTGAGGTGAACTGAAATAAACCTGATGAACATCCATATCAGGTTTAGTAAAAACATTTAATTATATTTTCTTTATGTTATACACACATGATAAGAACAAATTCAAAATATTTGGGGATATATTAATATTGAATTTTTTAAGCATTTGGGTAAAATCTTGTTTTTATGAGAAAGTTGAACTTGTTCCTATAACTTTAAACTTTTTTTTTGTTGAACAAAACTGTAGATACATATAAAACTCTAAGCAATACTATCCAGAGGTCTCATATTCCCTTTAATGTTTTCCCCAATATTATCATCTTGTGATACTATAGTACCATATCATAACCAAGATATTGACACTGATACATCCAAGATACAGGACATTTCTATTACTATAAGAATTACTAATGTTTCTCTTTATAGTTTCACTCCCCTCATTCTTATATTATAGACACCACCAATATGTTCTCTAGTTACAAAATTTTGTCATTTCAAGAATGTTACATAAAGGGTATAACTCAGTATGTAATGTTTTGGAAACTTTTTTCATTCAGTTAAATTCTCTGAGATTCATTCAAGTTGTTCTGTGTGTCAATAGTTTATTCATTTTTGACTCCTGAGTAGTAGTCCATGCACATCAGACTGTTTAACTCTTCATCCATGGAAAGAGAACTTTGTTGTTTCTAGTATGTGGCTATTATGAGTACAGATGCTGTGAACATGTGTATGGAGGTTTTGTGTGACTATAAGTTTTTATTTCTCTGTGATAAATAATCGTAAGTGCAATACTGGGTTGTATGGTCCTTGCATGTTAAATTTCCTTAAGGAACTGGCAAGTCTGAGGCCTCTGGGTGGCTCAGTCATTAAGTGTCTGCCTTTGGCTCAGGTCATTATCCCAGAGTCCCAGAATCAAGCCCCACATAGGGATCCCTGCTTGGTGGGGACCCTGCTTCTCCTTCTCTCACTGTCCCTGCTTGTGTTCCCTCTCTAGCTGTGTTTCTCTCTGTCAAATAAATAAATAAAATCTTTAAAAAAAAAAAAAGGAAACTGCCAAGCCCTTCTTCTGAGTGGCTGTACTATTTTACATTCCTGCCAATGTATGAGTGATCCAATTTATCCTTATCCTCATAAGAATTTAGTCTTATCACAATTTTTTTATTTCAGTCATTCTGGTAGGAGTACAGCAATATCTTGTATTTTTAATTTGCTTTTTTCTAATGGCTAATTATGTTGAATATTATTGAACATATGTATTTGTTGCCTTCATATCTTTTTCAGTGAAATGTTTGATCTTTTGCTTATTTTCTAATTGGACTACTTATTTTTTTTACTATTGAATTTTGAGAATTCTTTACATATTATAGATATCATTCTTTTGTAAGACATGTGGTTTGCAAGTATTTCTTCCAGGTCTGTAGCTAGTCTTTTTTGTCTTTTCAAAAGTATATTTTGCAGAGCAAAAGTTTTTATTTTGATCAAACGTAATTAATTCACTTTCCCTTCTATAAATCACGCTTTTAGATCCCAACAATCTTCTCCTGTATTTTTTCTAAAAGTTTCATAATTTTGTTTCACATTTAAGTCAATGATGTATTTTGAGATAATTTTTATTTTATTTTATTTTTTTTATTTGACAGAAAGAAACACAGGTAGAAAGGGAACACAAGCAGAGGGAGTGAGAGAAGGAGAAGCAGGCTTCCTTTTGAGCAGGGGACCTAGATGAGGGGCTCAATCCCGGGACTCCTGGATCACGACCTGAACAGAAGGCAGACACTTAATGACTGAGCCACCCAGGCACCCCAACATTTTGAGATAATTTTTAGCTAAGTTGTAAAGTTTAGATATTATATTTTTGTTGCTTGATGTCTAATTAGTCTAGCATCTTTAGTTAAGAAAGCTGTCCTTCCTCCATTGAATTGTTTTTGCATCTTTATAAAAAGTCAATGAACATATCTATGTGATCTACTTATGGGCTCTTTATTGCATCCCAGTGACTTATGCATATCTTTACCGAGGCAACATAGTCTTCAATACTTTAGCTATACAGTAAGTTTTGAAATGGAGTAAATTGAATCCACCCTTTTTTATTCTTCTTTTAAAAAATTATGTTAACTGGGGTGCCTGAGTGGCTGGGTCCATTAAATGTCTGCCTTGGCTCAGGTCATGATCTCGGGGTCCTGCGATCCAGCCCCAAGGAGCCTGCTTCACCCTCTGCTCCCTGCTCATGCTCTCTCTCGCTCACTATCTGTCTCTCAAATAAGTGAATAAAACCTTTTTAAAAAAACTTATGCTAAATACCATAGTTCCTTTGCCTTTTCAGATGACTTTTACAAAAATCTTCTCTATGTCTACAAAACAACTTTGCTGGTATTTTAACTAAAAATGCATTTAGGGCAACTGGGTGGCTTAGTCAGTTAAGCGTCTGCCTTCAGGTCAGATCATGATCCCAGGGTCCTGGAATCGAGTCCTGCATCAGGCTCACTGCTCCGGGGGTGCCTACCTTCTTCCTCTCCCCTTTCTCCCTGCTTGTGCTCTCTCTCAAACTCAAATAAATAAAATCTTAAAAAAAAAAAAAAAGAAATGCATTTAACCTAGATGTCAATTTAAGGACAATTGAAACCTGTACTATGTTGAGTCTTCCAAACTTTGAACAGAATATATCTATTTATTTAGGTCTTCTTTGATTTATTTCATCAGCATGTTGCATTTTTCAGCATGTAAGTCCTACACATATTGTTTTAGGTTCACGCCTAATCATTTTACTTAAACAGTTTTAAGTGGGATTGAATTTTTTTTAAAGATTTTATTTATTTATTTGACACAGAGAGAGATCACAAGTAGGCAGAGAGGCAGGAAGATTGAGTAGAGGAAACAGGCACCCCACTGAGCAGAGAGCCCGATGTGGGTCTCAATCCCAGGACCCTGAGATCATGACCTGAGCGGAAGGCAGAGGCTTTAACCCACTGAGCCACCCAGGCACCCAGAGGGATTGAATTTTAATCTTTTTTTTCTATATGTTTATCATTAGCGTATAGAAAGACAATTACTTTTTGGATGTTTGTCTTGTATCCTTCTAGCTTGCTGATTTTACCTTTTTTTCTAGGTATTTTTAACAGAATCCTTGGGATTTTTGTGTAGACAGTCATATCATCTGCAAAAAGGAAGCACTATATTGTCTCCTTTCTAATCTGTATGATATTTATTTCCTTTGCTAATCTGATTCACTGGCTAGAATTTCCAGAACCATGTTGAATATATTAAAGCAGATGCCTTTGCCTTCTTCCTAATTGCAGGGGGAAGGCATTCAAATTATTTACCATTAGGTATTAGTTGTAGATTTTCTTTTATAGATGCTCTTTATTAAGCTGAGGAAGTTTCCCTCTTCTCCAATTTTTCTGAGAACTTTTATTATAAATGGTGTTGAATTTTGGCCAAACATATCTTCTGTATCAGTTGATATCGTATGGTTTTTCTTCTTTAGCTTGTTAATATGGTGGATCATCTAATAGCTTTTGAGGACTGAACCAATCTTGTATCACTATAATACACCCCACTTGGCCATGGCATATAGTTCTTCATATATATTACCTAATTCTATTTGCTAATACATTACAGATTTTTGTGTCTGATTTCATGAGTGATATCAGACTATAGTATTCTTTTTCTTTAGTGTCTTTATATAGTTTTAGTATCAGTGTAATACTAGCTCCATAAAATGAACTGAGATGTATTCCCTTCCCTTCTCCTTTCTGAAAGACACTGTGCATGATTTTAGTTTTTTCTTAAAAGTTCAGTAGAATTTCCCAGTAAAATGATTTGGGCTTGGTGATTTCTTTTTCATGAGTTTTTAAATTATGAATTCGACTTTCTTTCCTTTTTTTTTAAAAAAAAAATTATTAGTTGATAGAGAAAGACACAGCAAGAGAGGGAAGTGGAAGAGGGAGAAGCAGGTTGGCCACATAGCAGGGAGCCTGATGTGGGGCTAGATCCCAACACTCGCGGATCATGACCTGAGCTAAAGGCAGATGCTTAATGACTGAGCCACCCAGGCATGCCTCAATTTTCTTAATAGTTGCAGGACTATGGGCCTCTTTCCCTCTCTGGCCACAGTAGAGAGAGGAGCTGTGGCCAAGTCTGCCCACCTATAATGGTTGGTTACAGAACCCCTCCAGCTTCCTGATCAAGAGGAACAACGACACAAACAGTAGGGAGCCCAGTAACCTGAAGGCTTGCAACTCATTCCACTACAAGAGGCTGATTCACCACATGACAATGGGTATGGCACCAGTGGCCCACAGCAGAACTGTAGTGGTGGTCATGAAATGGAGATGGGCCCACAAAAACCCATAACCTCCTACCTAGGGACCAGTACCATTAAGAATGCACCAGCTACCCTCAGCCGCATCTGGCACACACTCTGCCGGAACAAATACCACCCAGATCTGCGCATGACTGCCATTCACATAGCACCGCCATCCTGAAGAGTCAGAAGTCTGTGAGGGTGAAGAAGTGGCCCACCCACCAAGAGCTCCTGAGCATCTGCCTTCCACCCCCAAAGCAATAAAGATGTCAATCACAGGGTAGGAAGAGGGAAGGGCAGGAGAGGATAGTTGCAGAACTGTTTAAATTATTTATTTCATATTGAGTTATTTGTGATACTTAGTGCTTTTCAAGAACTTGATCCATTTCATTTAAGTCCTCAAGTTTATCTAATTTACAGTGTTTGACTATTTCCCTTTTTATGTCTGCAGGATTTACAGTGATATCCCATTTACTATTAATATTGATAATTTGTGCCTTCTTTTTTTAATCAAGTGGTAAATTTTATTGATATTTGCAAAAAAGTTTTTATTGTTTTTCTCCTTTCCATTTTATTTATTTCTGTCCTTATATCCTTCTGTCTGCTTTCTTTATATTTATTTTTGCTCTTCTTTTTCACATTCTTAAGGTAGGAGTTGAAATTAATATTTTGAGATTTGCTTTCTTTTCTCATGTATTTTATGCTATAAATTTCTTTCTTGGTACTGATCTAGCTGTGTCACATAAATTTTGATATGTTCTATTTTCATTTTCATTCAATCCAATCCAATATATTTTTTATTTTCCTTCAACTGTTTCTTTGACCCATAATTTATTTAGAAGTCTGTTCTTAAGTCAAATATTTGATGATTTTTCTATTATTTTTCTGTTCTTGACTTCTAGTTTGATTTCATTTTGATCAAAGAACTCACTTTGATGACTTCAGTTCTTTTAATTTTACTGAGGTTTGTTTTATGGCCCAGGATATAGCATATCTTTTAGCCTTGAGCTATTTTCCCTGTCTTCCAGTACTCTGTCAACAAAAATGTTAGCTCTCCAGGTATAATCCCAGAGATCTATTAATTTCTTTTCACCCAGACTATTTTCTCTTCATTATTTAGATTGAAACATTTTTATTGTCTTTATTCTGCTTCACTGATTGCTCCCTCCATTCTACTTTTGAGCTCATTCACTAAGTTTTTAATTTAATATTAGATTTCACTTCTAAACTTCCATTTTGTTTTTCTTTAATATTCTATTTATATGCTGAAACTTTATTTGCTGAGACTTTTTAATTGCCTCAGTTTTGTTTGTCATTGGTCACTGAAGCATTTTTATGATAGCTGCTTTAAAACCTTTGTCAAATAATATTTCTGTCTTCTCAGTATTGGCATCTATTAATTGCCTTTTGTCATTCTAGCTGAGATTTTCATGCTCATTGGTAGGACTAGTTGTTTTTTATTGAACCTGGACCTTTTAGACATCAAGTTATGACATTCTGGATCACATATGAATCTTTAATTTTTGTTGGCCTCTTATGCCACTCCAGCATGAAAATATGGGACACCACTGCATCATGGACAGTTAGAAACATTAGTCTAGTTTCCCCACTCAGTCTCTGTTCACATAAGGGGGCAGGAAGAAGGGCTTGAAATGACGTGCCCAAGTGGTACCAGAATACGGTGCGTAGCCAGAACTCCCACCTGTGCCCAGGAGAACTAGGGAGCATGTTCTATTTATTTCTATCCAATTAAAATTATACAAGCACATTCCAAATCATTAAGAGTCTCAATGAAAAAAACACAAAAAAACTAAACAATTTTCAATTCAACCCTTACAACTATTCAAAAAATCAAAACAGTTAAAATTATAGATAGCAAATCCAAAAGTTCTCCTCTTCATTGATAAATATAATGCTGAAATTTTCAATAGAATGTTTTCTCATTAAGATCGAATTTATGAACATACACATTATTAGAACAACTACCATGTAACTAGTATGAACATCATTAAGAGAACACAAATGTAGCCTAAAGTCAGATAATGTGACATCCCAAGGTTCATTTTTTATCATTCTCTTGGCAATTTGGGGTCTATTGCAGCTCCATACAAATTTTAGGATTTTTTTGTTCCAGTTCTTTGGAAAATGCCAATGGTATTTTAAAAGGGATGGCATTGAAGGTGCAAATTTCTCTGGGCAGGATAGACATTTTAACAATGTTTATTCTTCCAATCCATGAACATGGAATATTTTTGCATCTTTTTGTGTCTTCTTCAATTTCTTTCATAAGTGTTCTATGGTTTCTGGATTATAGATCATTTACCTCTTTATAAATAGATAATAATAATATTAAATTAAAATTAAATAAAAAACAAAAATTAAAAAAAAAAAACAATACCTAGGTTTATTCCTTGGATCTTATGGTTTTTGTTGTTATTGTGAATGGAATCGATTCCTTAATTTCTCTTTCTCCAGTTACATTATTAGTGAACAGAAAAGCAACTGATTTTTGTGCATTGATTTTATATCCTGCCATAGTGCTAGATTGTTGTATGAGTTCTAGTAATTTGGGGGTGGAGTCTTTCGGGTTTTCCATATAAATTATCATGTCATCTGTAAAGAGGGAGAGTTTGACGTCTTCTTTGACGATTTGGATGCCTTTTGTTTCTTTTTGTTGTTTGACTGATGAGGCTAGGACTTCTAGGACTAAGTTCAACAACAGTGATAAGAATGAGCATTCCTGTCATGTTCCTGATCTTAAGGGAAAAGAATACAATGATATTCACTGTGGGATTTTCATAGATGGTTTTTATCATGTTGAGGAATGTTCCCTCTGTCCCTGTTCTCTGAACAGTTTTAATCGGGAATGGATGTCGTATTTTGTCAAATGTTTTTTTCTGCATCAATTGAGAGGATCATATGTTTCCTGTCTTTTCTTTTATTGATGTATTCTACTGTGTTGATTAATTTGTGAATGTTGAACCACCCTTGCATCCCAGGCATAAAAGCCACTTGGTCATGGTGAATAATCCTTTTAATGTACTGTTGGATCCTACTAGCTATGTATG
Organism: Spilogale gracilis; assembly: GCA_004023965.1. NCBI lineage: Eukaryota > Metazoa > Chordata > Mammalia > Carnivora > Mephitidae > Spilogale > Spilogale gracilis. The sequence continues at coordinate 43,966 of PITA01000029.1, forward strand.
AAACTGTGATCACTAAGACAGCATGGTATTGGTACAAAGACAGACACATAGATCAATGAAACAGAGTAGGGACTCCAGAAATGGACCCTCAACTCCATGATCAACTAATCTTTGACAAATCAGGAAAAAATATCCAATGGAAAAAAAGTCAGTATCTTCAATAAGTGGTGCTGGGAAAATGAGATAGCTACATATAGAAGAATGAAACTGGACCATTTCCTTAAACCATACACAAAGATACACTCAAAATGGATAAAAGACCTCAATGTAAGACAGGAATCCATCAAAATCCTAGAGAAGAACATAGGCAGTAAACTCTTTGACATTGGCCATAGTAACTTCTTTTTTCTTTTTTTTTTAAAGATTTTATTTATTTATTTGACAGGGAGAGACACAACAGGAGAAGGAACACAAGCAGGAGGAGTGGGATAGAGAGAAGCAGGCCTCCCACTGAGCAGGGAGCCCAACACAGTACTCAGTCCCAGGACCCTGGGATCATGACTGAAGTGAAGGAAGACACTTAATGACTGAGCCACTAAGGTGTCCCAATATCAGCCCCAGTAACTTCTTTCAAGACACATCTCTAAAGGCAAAGGAAACAAAACCAAATATGAACTTTTGGGACTTCATCAAGATAAAAATCTGCACAACAAAGGAAACAGTCAACAAAATGAAGAAACAGCCCATGAAGTGGGAGAAGATATTTGCAAATGGCATTAAAGATAAAGGGCTAATATCCAAGAACTATAAAGAACTTCTCAAACTCAACACTCAAAAAACTAATAACCCAGTCAAAAAATGGGCAGAAGACATGAACAGACACTTCTCCAAAGAAGATATACAAATAGCTAACAGACACATGAAAAAATGGTCAAAATTACTAGCCATCAGGGAAATACAAATATAAACCACAATGAGATACTGCCTTACAACAGTTAGAATGACAAAAAATAACAAAACAAGAAACAACAAATGTTGGTGAGGATGTAGAGAAAGGGAAACCTTTTTATGTATTGGTGGGAATGCAAGCTGGTATAGCCACTCTGGAAAACAGTATGGAGGTTTCTCAAGATGTTAAGAATAGAGCTACCCTACAACCCAGTAGTTGCACTACTAGGTATTTACCCCAAAGATACAGATGCAGTGAAAAGAAGGGGCACATGAACCCCAATTTTCATAGCAGCAATGTTCACAATAGCCAAACTATGGAAGGAGTTGAGATGCCCTTCAACAGATCAATGGATAAACAAGATGTGGTCCATATATACAATGGAATATTACACAGCCATCAGAAAGGATGAATACCCAGCATTTGCATCAGCATGGATGTAACTGGAGGGGATTATGCTTAGTGAAATAAGTCAAGCAGAGAAAGACAATTGCTGTATGGTTTCCCTTGCACGTGAAACATAAGGAATAGCATAGAGGACATTAAGAGGAGGAAGGGAAAATGAAGGGGGGAAATCAGAGTAAGAGAAGAACCATGAGAGACTATGGACTATTGGAAAACAAACTGAGAGTTTCAGAGGGCAGAGGGAGTGGGGGGATGGTTTAGCCTGGTGACGGTATTAAGGGGGGGGGCACGTATTGTATGGAGCACTGGGTATTATATGCAAACAATGAATCATGGAACACTTCATCAAAAACTAATGATGTACTATTTGGTGACTAACACAACATTAAAAAAAAGAATACATATGATCCATGATAAGATAGATGAATTCAGTATATGTAAAGTAATTATGTAGAGCCTGTGCCCTTAGCCCTGTCCACTACGAGTCTCCACCTTGCTACCATTCAACCCAGTGAATCATCTCTGGCACAACTGAGATACACAGCTTTCTTTTAGAAAACCTGGAAAAGGACTTCTACAGAAGGTCCAAAAGACCTTTATTCAAAATGGACACAATGAATTCTACAGCTGACCACTGAAGTACTTACCTAGACCTTCACTGCTGAGTCTAGAGCACCATAGTCAAGTAGCAAATACTGGACACTATTCATCCTGCTCACCCTCTGTAGCTTTTCATCAACAGACTTGACATGGCTGCTTAAGACCAAAGATACAACAACCTGGAGACAACAGGTCAAGAAGTCTAGCTGTTCTGTCCCTGATCGGAAAGAGGCCCCCCAAACTGTGCTGCACTGTGCATATGGGTATTATTTAACTTCATGTTTCAAAGTCCATATACTATCTGAAAAATGCCATCTCTTCTTCTGACGTAATAGAATATTCATCTCATGTGACAGAATATGAGAAAACATTTAGAAGAAAGTAAAATTTTATTTTTATTCATTTTTATTAAAGATTTCATTTATTTACTTGACAGAGAGAAACACAGAGAGGGAACACAAGCAGAAGGAGTGAGAGAGGGAGAAGCAAGCTTCCTGCCGAGCAGGGACCCCAATGTGAGGCTCAATCCTTGAACCCCAGGATCATGACCTGAGCTGAAGGCAGACACTTAAAAACTGAGCCACACAGGTGCCCCAGAAAGTAAAAATTTTAAGAATAAATCTTGCTCTCCTACTGAAAAAATTATGATAATGCATGGGGCATGTTCTGCACAGTGATGAAATACAAGTCTGTCCAGATTTGATGAGAAAAAAAGACAAGACTATTGGCTAGATCCATGCACACTAGCCAGCCAATATTAAGGAAAGTGTGAAGATTTCTATTATCCTTAGTTATGGAGCAGATCACCTATTTCCAAGTGCTCTGAAGCATTGTTAACCGCATTACAAAATCACTACTTCAGCATGCCCATCATGTGTTCTTCTCCTCAAGTGAGTAAACAATTGACCCTTTTCCCCTCAAACAGAGGTTCCTGATATTTCTAGATTGTCAGCAAAGTTTACAGAGGTGCATCTTAAAAAACACTAAAGACACTTTATTATGTGTTTCATACCCTATTTAAAAAAAATTTAACATTTTTCTTTCTTATTTTTTAAAAGTTCATGCTGTTGACAAATGAGGGAATTATACTAGGAGAGATTATATATTCAATGTTTTTTTATTAAACAGAAATATGCTAGCTCTATATCTGTTCTTATTTTTATTTAGTTTTACTATCTATAAAGTATAAGTCAGAGAGCCCCTTTACAAAATGAGCATTTAGTCTTCTATAACCTTCAGAAATATATTACAAAATTAATTTTTCTAACTCAGGATTAAAAAGAATGGGTTAAAAAATACAACAATGAAAATAATGGAAATCAGATAAGATTTGCAGGTTGTTTTAATGTTTAAGATTAGCAAACCTGTTATGCAAAAGTATCTATAAAACCATATCTGAAACAAAAAATAAAATAAAGGCATCATGAGGCTCAACCTGTTAAATGGCCTGAAATTGTATTATATGCCAAATGGTTATGTTTGCTGGAGATGAACAACCTGATGCAAGTCCTGTTCGTGCAATAGAGCAACTGGCGTTCTACTGGCATTGCCTCAGAGGAGCCCCCATTGACAGCTATGGGAACAAATTAATTCTCACTTTGTTTTTCATTTTAGTTGTCACTGACAATGCCTCCGCCTTCTGGCTCAGCATCTCAATATTAACTTACAAGCATGAAGCAAGAACTTAATCAAGGAATGTTTGGGGATTTACTTTTCAACAGCTGAGATACTGAAGGTGAGGTAAGAGCAAACATTTGTTGGTGGGGAACAGTAATTAGGTTCAGACAGAAGGTACAGAACTGCAGTGTTAGCTAAATCTGTTCATAGCTGGTGTCTCATCTCGATTAATGAAAAATATATATATTACCCTACAAGAGTATATAGTGTTGAGGGTTCTTGCAAAAAGAGTCCAGACTGAGGCCCTCTTGTTAGCAGTATTGATACTTTCAAAGATGACAAATGCTTTGTTTCAGAAAATACTATTTATCTTGTGCTTTGCAGCTTTTTTTCCCTTCTTCTTCATTATTACTATTATCATATCTTATTGTGATTCTTCTTTTAAACTATTACCTGCCTCTGCCACAAAGCTATATCCGAGAGGCATGTGTGACCCAAGTAATAGAGAGTACCCATTCTAAACTCCATTAACAGGCTATGAAAGGGTTATCATTCACTTATAAAAACTGTACCATATAAATGAAAGATAATAGGCTTTTGAGTTGAGAGACAAGATTAGTTGTAACTTTTTACTATCCAGTTGGAGAATTTATTATTTTTGTATTTATTTATTTGAGAGAGAGAGAGAGAGTGCAAAGCATGAAGGGGACAGAGGGAGAGAGAGAATCTTATGCAGGGCATGATCTCACAACTCTGAAATCATGACCCGAGAAGAAATCAAGAGTTGGACACTTAACTAAGATACCCAAGCTCCCCAGCTGGATAACTGTAGACATGTAAACATCCACGGCTTCTATTCCCACATCTGTTCAATGGTGCCAATGTTGATTCTATATTCTTACATGGTGCTTATAAGAGTTAAAATTTTTATTAATATTTTAAAATATGGAACTTCTAAATTGAAATCTTTATACCCTTATAAAGTTGAAATTGTTGTTTCTTATTTTTTAGGGCTATAATAGATAGGCCTAACTGGATCCTTACATTATAAAGATGAGAAAAACTAAGGTGTAGGCCAGTGATTTTTTTTTTTTTTTTTTTTTTTTTTTTTTAAGGATCAGCATCTCAGCCTCACTGGTGATACAAATTCATGGCCCCACCCCAGACCTGCCCAATCAGAATCTCTTGGGGGCGAGGTTCACTGTGGAATCTCTATTTTTAGCAAGCTCTACAAATGATTCCAACAGTCACTCAAGTCTAGAGAGTGTGGATCTAGACTACCTATTGGCAGAGAACAGACTATAGAGATAGTTCCAGGACTAAATATCACAGTCCCTGAATTTTAACCCAGACCATCCTGGAAAATATTTAATTTTAATCTCATTATTCAGAATAAGTATTATTGTTTTCTATGAATGTTTTGCTAGTTTAAAAAACATGACAGAATATTACATTTTATGTATAGACCACATCTTCTTTACCTATTCATCCATTGATGGACACTCAGGTTGCTTCCGTATCTTCCATATCTTGTTTCCGTTATCTTCCAAATAATGCTACAGTAAATATAGAAATGCATCTATCTTTTCAAACTATTTTCATTTTCTTTGGGAAATACCCAGCATTGGGATTACTGGATTATATGGTAATTCTATTTTTAATTTTTGAGGAAACTCCATATTTTTTTTCCACAGTGGCTGCACCAGTTTGCATTCCCACCTACAGTGCAAGAGGATTCCTTTTTCTCCATGATCTCACCAACACTTGTTGTCTTTTTCATGTTAGCAATTCTAATAGGTGTGAGGTGACATCTCACTGTGTTTTGATTTGCATTTCCCTGGTGATTAGTAATGTTGAGCATCTTTTCATATGTCTGTTAGCCATCTGTATACCTTCTTTGATAAAATGTCTATTCAGGTCCTCTGTTCATTTTTAATTCAATTATTTGCAGGGGTTTTTTGGTGGTGAGTTGTGTAAGTTCTTTATATATTTTAGTTATTAACCCTTTATCAGATATATCATTTGCAAATATCTACCCTGATTCTATAGGTTGCCTTTTTGTTTTGTTGATAGTTTCTTTCACTGTACAAAGCTCTCTCTCTCTCTCTCTCTCTCTCTCTGTGTGTGTGTGTGTGTGTGTTAGTCCCAATATTTTAATTTTACTTTACTTCCTTTACCAAAGGAGACATAGCTAGAAAATTGTTTCTATGTCTAATATCAAAGAAATTACTGCCTATATTTTCTTCTAGAAATTTTCTGGTTTCAGATCTACATGTAGGTCTTCAATCCATTTTGAGTTTATTTTTGGAACCACAAAAGACCTTGAATAGTCAAAGCAATCTTCAGAAAGAACAAGCCAAAGGTATCACAATCCCAGGCTTTAAGATATGCCACAAAGCTGTAGTAATCAAAATAGTATGGTATTGGCACAAAAATAGACACATGGATCAATGGAAAAGAATGGAGAGTCCAGAAATAAACCTGTGTTTTATGGTCAATTAATCTATGACACAGGAAGAAAGATTATCCAATGGAAAAAAGTGTCTCTTCCACTGGTGTTGGAAAAACTGAACAGCTACATTCAAAATAATGAAAGTGGACCATATTCCTATACCATGCAGCAATCTTGGAATAAGTACTATTATTTTCTATACATGTTTTTCTCTAAAAAAAAATCTAGAAACACTGCAATCAGAAACAAAAAGATACTGGTTTTCTTTCTTCACTATTTCACAAGAGTAGAGTTCTTTGGCTTTTTTCTCAAGCACAAGCAGTGAGAAATAGAAAAACCTATAGTGTTTCCCTACCTTAAGATGTTGGCAACCTAAATTCTAATTTAGTTACTTACTTAATTTTCTTATCATGTCATTTTCTGTCATTGTGAAACATACTCTGTCAGAAACAAAACAAAAAAAAGACTGTTTAAGGATTCATTGTGTGCTACAAATTGTGTCTAATCATATTGAATTTCATTTCTTTCCAAATAAAACAGTATATATCAAGGACTTGACCAAAGTATTTAAAGAATTTAAGAGTTACAAATAAAAATTCAAAATGGAAATAAAATGGCTATATAGATACCATACCACATACGTATTCATAACTTGATTTTCTTTTTCTAGAATATTAAAATTTAACATAAATATATAACTCAATAATAAGTAACTCAAAACAAAAATAAATAAATGAGGAAGAGTGGAATACAACAAGGCAATAATGGGTAAATACTTTTTTTAAAGATTTATTTATTTATTTGAGAGAGAGAAAGCAAGATCACTCACAAGCAGGGCGAAGGGCAGTGGGAGAGGGAGAGAATCCTCAAACAGACTTCATTTTGAGTATGGAGCCTGAGGTGGGGCTTGATCCCAAGATCCCAATATCATGACCTGAGCCAAAATCAAGAGTTGGCTGCTCAACAGACTGAGCCACCCAGGCACCCCAACAGATAAGTACTTTCAATCAATTTATCAAATTATTCTGTTACTCCAAATTGTACCCAGTATTTGGACCTTTAAAAAGACAGCCTGAGGTCTAGATTAATTGAAACCAATATGATTGGTTTGGAAAGTCTATGAGGAAACTAAATAATTTAGTAAAGGTTGAGAGAAAAAAAAGATTCAATCAATGATTTAAAGAGAGAACCTAGTTAAGGTCAGTACTGTATGATATTCAAGGCCAGCTCTTAGACAAAAATCATGAGGCAGCCAAATTTGCTGTTGTTTTTCTGGATCTTAGTGACTATTGACTGTCCAGGGTTTTCACAGTTTTGTTCTCACTGGACATCCAGGTAGTAATTAGAACACCTTGGTTGTATGTGACAGAAAACCAACTCAAATAAGTTGATGTGCCACAGTTATTCAGAGGCATTATCAAAGAATAAGCAGTCTAGGAGTAGAATTAGTTTTAGGCATGACTCGTTTTAAGAGCTTACATGAATTTTTACTCCTTCTTTGCTCTGTCCCTAAGCTCTGCATTACTCTGAGTTGACTATTTTTATATAGGCTCTTTTGTCATGATGACAAGATAACTTCTAGAAACTCTAGCTTTTGTTGTGACCTCTCAACAACCTTAGCCTAGAGACTCCTCATTAGCCCTAACTAACTTGTCATGAATCACACACTCAATGCTTGGCAAATTACTGTGGTCAGGCATGTAATGATTTTATTGAGCAAATCTATGTCAAGTATTTCCTTAGGACAGGGGGATATAAACCCTAAGTGAATGAAGAGTGGGAGTGAGTTGGTTTTCCTGGAAAATCAGGGTGATCTTAGCCAAAAAGAAAGGGAAAGTAAATACTAGATCAAAACAGGTATCCATTAAATCCTATAGTTCTGGACAGTGATCTAGAGTCTTACATTTAATTTTTCTTGGTGTTCTTAAGTGAATAATTCTCTTCACATACAAACTGTGCCATCATAGCCTCAATATGATAGCCTAGGAAATTCAGTCAGGAAATATTTTGGTCTTCCTTACTACAATCTCTGCTTAAGAACTCCCAATAATTGGGGCGCCTGGGTGGCTCAGTTGGTTAAGCGACTGCCTTCGGCTCAGGTCATGATCCTGGAGACCTGGGATCGAGCCCCACATCGGGCTCCCTGCTCGGCAGGAAGCCTGCTTCTCTCTCTCTCACTCCCCCTGCTTGTGTTCACTCTCTGGCTGTGTTTCTCTCTATCAAATAAATAAAATCCTTAAAAAAAAAAAAAAAGAACTCCCAATAATAGTGATTATTATTACTGTTGAGCACATGTAATTAAATTTTTCTTTTCTTATATTATTGAGCTGGTTATCTACTCCTCCACAGTTTATCCATTAATTTTTCCCATTGGAGCCATCTGAATTATGTCTATTATGTGTTCTACATAGTACATCTTCACATGTCTAAAGGCAGGTTTATTCAACTGCTATGCATATGACATGATTTCCAGAAACTTGACACCCAACTATCTGTTTATTTATGACCATTTTCTCCTGGACTTCATTTTGGTTGAAACTTAGATTGGAAGATTCTTTTAGTGAATCTGTTGTTTTTTATTTTGCTTGTTTGTTTTGTTTACATAGTCTCTGACTGTCAAGGAAGTAAAACTTCAACCAAGAGTAAGTAAAGAATTATTATATCTTCATATCATTTCTCATTGCTTATATTGGAGAACAATAGAAATATACCAATTTCAGCTATGAAACAAAAATATTCTACATTCTTGTGTATTTTTTTCTCTTGTTTCATGTATCAGGTTGTTTTCCTTCAAAACAAATAAACAAGCAATTTGAGTCTTACAGGGAGTGTATACTTTATAATCTTGGAATATACAAAAAAATTATTTATTGCTGCAAGTGGCTGGATTCCTGCTTGTGTGCCATGGGAACTGAATTTCTGCCCTAATGTTCTGGCACATCTTCAGTATACTTACCTCTGTAGGAGTGGTGTGTATCCACAATTATATTATTTGAAAAGAATCTTTGTACTGGAAAATCCCATTGAGATGTAGCATCGTGTTTCCAAGGGTGTCTTGGGACAAGAAAGAATGGGGCAGTAATATACAACCACTTGGTTACATCATTCATACCAAAGAAATTATCATCCTGTTGCTGATGGGGAACACTTGTACTTCTCTATTATCAAAGATTTTGCAGAACTGCTCAGCCCCCTCTATTCATTTCATTCCAGCTGTTCTAACACAAGGAATGAAATAGATTGTTTCATTCTCTAAGCATACATTTAAAAGGACAATGCCATCATTTGGGGGGCTTTTGAAGGGGTTTTTGCTCAATTTGGACTGTGTGTGGAGCAAGCTCACTGCCTTACAACAAAAGCATAAAACTCAGTGGTGACAGGCAAGTCAAAGGCTAAAGAATTCATTAAAAGGAAGAAGCCCTAAATGTTCCGCCATAAACAACAAGAGACATCAGAAAGGAAGCAGGGAAAAGGTAAAGGGGACCGTGAGAAGGAATGCGCACTGGCTCAGCACTGCATCCTTTTATAATCCTTAGGGAAAACTCACTCATAGGGCTCCAACGGCTCTTTCCTGAATTTGTCCTACATCAAAGAGCCACAAGCTTGCTCTAGCTTGAGCTTTTTTTTTAGTACCTTTTAAGTGTACATAATTTTTTTTTTTAATACCAAAATGTTTAAATTGTTTTAAGCCAAGTATCTGGTACTTTCTTGCCATGTGATCTGAAAGCAGAAGTCTTGTCCTATCCTTGGGAATCTTTGATTTTTTTTTCTTATGATATCCCTGTTTCATCTTACTTTCTGTATAAAGCACAAACATCTACCAGCCTTTCTCATTCTCCTTTCTTTCCCCTTCCTTCTCCTTTTTTTTTTAATATCAAATACGTAAATACATACTATTGCTTCCAGTCATCATACCAATGGCAACCACTGAAAGTTAATCATGGAAATCTTATGGTGTATGAATTATTTTCAAAGTATATAGAATTAAGTCATCACCATGAAAGCAGAGTTGAAAAATGAGATGAAACTTGTTCACATCCTGAATCAGGAATATATATACTCATGAAATTAGAAGGTTCTCAAAATACTTTGGTGATATAAAATTTTGTGAAGAACATATCTTTATACTTGGTCAATAATGACAGCAAAATTGATTCTCAATTCAAAATTGCTGTAGAAGGAAATAGTTCAGAAATATTTTATCTTCAGTTTGGCTCATTGTTTAATCCCCAAGTATATATGGATTTAGTACTTGAAAATTCCCATTGATTTCTGAAAAATTTTTAGATAATATTTTAAGTGTTGTAAGCTATACAAAGGAATATAGTCTCTTCACTTTCTTCCTCTTCCCCTTACCCACATTTAATTCTCAAGACCTGTACTAGTGTTAGTCAGGAGGATTTGGCTTCACCTGTGAAAGGCAGACAGCAGTTGTTACTTCAATTTGGAAAGTTTTCTTTTGGGTGGCTGGTCTATTGGATTATACACCATCTCACTCTTCCATCTCACAATACTGATGAGTCTGGAGTCTTCTTTCTTCTAATTTGATTTTTAAAAAAATAGAAAGAAATCCCTGAAGCTCATACATGGTCAAGTTTTATTCATGATGAATGGACTACATATGACATTGGTTCCTACCTGAAATGACCAATCAAGTATATTGATCTATTATATTCTCTTTCCTACATATATGGATGACTATATTCATGGATTTAATAATCCCAAACTTGGCCACATATAGGTGTATGTCAGAGATACTGCAGTTCAGTTCCAGACTACTGCAATAAAGTGAATATCATAATACAGCAAGTCAAATGAAATTTCTGATTTGTAGTGCATATACAAGTTATACAAGTTATGTTTATACAAGTCACTTGTATGCATATACAAGTTATATTTACACTATACTGTAGCTGATTAAATGTGCAATAGCATTATATCCTAAAAAACAATGTATTTAGCTTCATTAAAAATAAACTTATTGCTGAAAAAGACTATCATCTGAGCTTTCAGTGAGCTTTCCTTTTGCTGGTGGAAGATCTTGCCTCAATGTTGATGTCTGCTGACTAATCAGGGTGCTGGTTGCTGAAGGTTGGGTGGCTATGGTCATTTCTTTTCCTTTTTTTGTGGGGAGAGAGGCTTTTCTTGAAATAAGACAATAGTGATATTTGCCTCATCAGTTGACTCTTTTATGAACAATTTATCTGAAGTATGTGATGCTGTTTAATTTTAAATTTTTCGAAACTAGAGTTAATCCTTTCAAACCTTGCTGTTGCATTATCACCTAAGTTATGGAATATTCTATGTCTTTGTTGTCATTTTAACAGTTTTACATCATCTTTACCAGTAGTTTCCATCTTGAGATGTTCATCCATGAAGTGCTCATCCATACGAAACAACTCCTCACCCATTCAAGTTTTATCATAAGATTACAGCAATTGAGTTACATCTTCATGATCCACTGCTAATTCTAGTTCTCTTGTTCTTTCCACCATATCTGCAATAACTTCTTCCACTGAAGTCTTTAACCCCTTGAAGTCATCCATGAGGGTTGGAATCAACTTCTTCCAAACTCCTGTTCATGTTGACATTTTGACATGTTCCCATAAGTCACAAGTGTTGTTAATAAAGTCTAGAATGGTGAATCCTTCCCAGGTTCTCAAAGGTCTTTTTTTTTTCTAGATTGATTGGAGGAATTATTATCCACAGCAGCTATAGATTTATGAAATATATTTCTTAAATAAGACTCAAAAGTCTAAATTACTCTTTGACCTATGGGCTACAGAATGAATGATGTATTAGCAATCATATAAGCAACATCAATCTCATTGTATATCTCCATCAGAACTCCTGGATGGCCAGGTGTATTGTCTATGAGCAGTAATATTTTGAAAGGAATCTTTATTTCTGAACAGTAAGTCTCAATAGTAGGCTTAAAATATTCAGTGAAATGTTTGAAAACCAGATGTGCTGTCACCCAGGCTTTGTAGTTCCATTTATTGAGCATAAACAGAGCATATCCAACATAATTATTAAGAGGCTTGGAATTTAGGGAATGGTAAATGAGCACTGGCTTCAACCTAAAGTCAACAGTTGCATTAGCCCCTAACAAAGAAGTCAGTCTATCCTTTGAAACATTGAAGCCAGGCATTGACTTCTCCTCTTTAGCTATGAAAGTTCTAGATGGATTCTTCTTTCAATAAAAGTCTGTTTTATCTACATTAAAAATATATTATTTAGGGGAACCTGGGTAACACAGTCAGTTAATCATTGGACTCAGCCTCAACTTGGGTCATAATCTCAAGGTTGTGGGATTGAAACCCATGTCAGGCTCTGTACTCAGTGTGGAGTCTGCTTGAGATTCTCTCTCCCTCTGTCCCTCCATTCTCTCTCTTTTTCTCGCTCTCTCTCTCTCTCTTTATCAAATAAACAAACAAGTCTTTAAAAATATATGCTGCTTAATGTAGCTACCTTTTAATTATCTTAACTAGATCTTCTAGAATAACTGGCTAAATCTTCTACAGCAACACTTGTCGCTCCATCTTGTAATTTTATCTTATGGAAATGGATTCTCTCCTTAAATCTCATGAAACAATCTCTGCTAACTTCAAACTTTTCTTCTGCAGCTGTCTTGCCTCTCTCAATCTTCCTAAAATTAAAAAGAACTAGGGCCTTGCTCTGGATCAGGCTTTGGCTTAAAGGAATGTTGTGGCTGGTCTGACATTTTATTCAAAACTTTTAGCAGTAAAGCTGTTTCATTTTCTTATCATTCATGCGTTCACTAGAGTAGCGCTTTTCATTTCCTTCAAGAACTTTGTCTTTGCATTCACAACTTTGCTAACTGGTACAAGAGGCCTAGATTTGGGCCTATTTTAGCTTTCCACATGCCTTCCTCACTAAGCTAGCCATTTCTTGTTTTTGATTTCAAGTGAGAGATGTGCAATTCTTCCTTTCACCTGAGTACTTAGAGGCTATTGTAGAATTACTAACTGCCCTAATGTCAATACTGTTGTGTCTCAGGGAGTAGGGAGGACTGAGGAGAGGGAGAAAGACAGAGACAGTTGCAGAATAGCCAATCAGTGGAACAGTCAGAACACACATATTTACTGAGTTTGCCCTCTTATATGATTTTGGTTCATGGTACCCCCAAACAATCCCAATGGTAACATCAAAGACCACTGATTACAGATCACCATAATAAATATAACCATGATGAAAAAGTTTGAAATTGTATGAGAATTACTGAACCATGACATAGAGACATGAAGTGAGCAAATGCTGTTAGAAAAATGGCACAGACACAATTGCTCAACACAATGTTGCCACAAACCTTCAATTTATAAAACAACTATCTGTGAAATGTAATAAAGCAAAGCACAATAAAACAAGGCATGCCTGTAGTCACAATAAATATGGAAATGCTTGTCTAATTATGGTACATACATATATGTGGGAGTACATGGAAGAGAAGGATTTGAATGTCTTGATTCTGGCTACAAACTAAGTACCAGGCAGTAAACTTAAGTGATTACATTATTTGAAGAGGACATTCAGGTCTTGACCTGCTGACTTGGGTTTCATCATTATAAATATAGAGGGCTATTCTTTCTCTGTGTAGGTTAAGTTCCCAGCCTACAGAAGCTGCCTGGCATTTTTTTTTTCCCAGATGAAACTGACTGAATATTTCTCCTATTGTTTCCCTCCATCAAATGACCTCTCAATATCTGTGGCCAATGCTGAACATACACACACAGACGCACACACACAAAATGGAAACCTCATTTTACAGAAATAAAAATTCACACCAAAACCTATCCAAGCTTTTTTCCAAATGAAGAGTCATTTCTGACTCCAATTTTTGGTGTTCCTTGAATTCTTACTCATTATATTGCTATTGAAACCTATGCCTTAAAAATGAATTTGGTTCCTCAAAATCCTTTTTCCTTAATTCCCCACCTTTCCAAAGCACCCACAAACACATTTGGTCTTGTCTAGAAAACTGTGAGTTTGTGTGTCATGAAGCAAGAGGTATTGTCAGCCAAGGAAGTTTGGATGTTCCTCTCCTTAATGCCATGGGGACCCCGTAACACTGGAAGCAGCTTCTAGTGTATCTAGAATGTATCAGGATAGGGGAAGAACAGATCTTATATTGGTGTGTAGAGGATACAGCATATTCAAATATGTGATATCCATCGAAACTACCATCATCCCATGTCTACCTGGATCTCTGCTGCCTGAGAACCCAGTAAACAGATCCATCTCTCCTTTCCAATTGTAACCGCTAAAGCCTTTCATCTTAGTAACTAAATTAGTAACTTCACATTAAGGTGAGCAAGGCAGACCAATGGTTGTGTGAAGAAAATATTAGCATTTTTTTTGCTTGCCTTATTTCTCCTTTAAATTCTATTGTCTGAGTTGCATGTTTATAAAGTCATAAGAAATAAACAACAAAGAAATATAAATTTCAATGGCACAACCTTAATATTTTTATGGCTTCAGAGTAATTGGAAGTCTCAATTTCTGAATCACTTTTTGAAGACATGCATTTGGGGAATGCATTCAACAGTGTGACAGCTTCTCTCTCAAGTTATTAAAACCTCCGTAACAATAATGCTACAGGTGGTGTGGGGGTGGGGGAGGACTTCTGAGAGGTTTTTTGGTCTGTTTTTTGTTTTTTCTTTTCACCTGACCTACTTTGTATACAGTACCAATTTTTCCACCATTTCTCCTTCAGTTTGTCTTTGTTCAAGGACCTGAGCAGAACAAAGTGAGATCCTGTGACAGAATAGTATTCCCTCTCCTTCTCCTACTCTCATTGAGAGAAATTGGATGGTTTGAGGTATGTTCCTGATCTGTGGTATTAACAGGAAAGAAAAATCCTCTATTAAACATCTTGACATATCCTGTCAAGACCCTCTTCTTGGGCATGTGAGGTAAGCCTCAAATGTTACATAACAGGGGAAATCCATATATCCTGAATTCAATTACTTGCCATTTCAACCCAAAGGAGCTGGATTTCAAACTTAATGTTTGTATTACTTAACACAGTTTTTTGTCCTTCCCTATTTCTGTTTAAAGACTATGGGATGTCAGGAAGCAGAATCATGAGATCTGCCTTATTCTTTAATTCGATTCAACATGCATAGTATCTTACATTTAATAGCCATTCAATGAATATTCATGGATTTGATAGGACTTAACTTTAAGATAGCGCTTTAAGCTAAGGCCTTGGTTCTCCGGCATTAGTGTGAGTTGGAATCACCTGGAGAAATTGTCAAATCACAGATTACGTAACCCCAACCCTAGAGTTTCTGATTCAGTAGGCCTGGGGAGGGACCCTAGAGACTACATTTCTATCAGATTTCCAGGTGATGGGGATGGCTGTAAGTTGGGGATCACACTTTAAGAACCATGGATCAAAGAAGAATGTTTTATATATTCTCTGTTAGCACAGAAAAGAAGGCAAGATCTTGGAATAGGGAAATAAGACTCATTTTTCAATTGTTGAGTTTCCTTATGATAATATGGCCATGTTATATTTTTAATTACTAATAAACTATTAAAACTAAAGGAAACAATGGATAGATTTGGATTTATTTTATTTATGTATGCTGTTGCTATATGAAAAAATATAGATAATTGAAGAATTGGCTCTATAGTTGCAATAATATAAGTATTATTTGTACAATGTACATTTTAATTATTTTCAGAGATAATCTTATTTATTCTGGACAGCCTTTCAAGCTTCAGGTAATTATCTATAATTTACAAGTGAAGACAAATTTCAGGAAGATTGGTTTAAGTGTTTAGGAGGTTGAGTGTGTTTGTCCTCAAGCCAAACAGCTCCTAAATCTTGAAGTTCACATTAGCACTTAGATTAACTGTTTTAAATCTCCCTATCTTCCATCCCACATCTCCACTTACTCTGATGTTTCAGCTTTTTATGTCCCTAGCCCCCCAGGAAGTAGCCCATAATCAAGGGAGTAGGGCTTGAACTGAAATTAGAACATCTAAGTTCTAGACTCCCTTTTCTACCACCCCAACTGCGAGACTGCTGTCAATAGCCAGAAACACCTGGCCCTCTATGCCTCCTACCTTTACATCCACAATGACATGGCCTTAAAGCGCTCGGCCTGGACTTCCTGCAGCCGCTCTGGTGGAGAGGGAGGTGAGAGAGCTCACGGGCAAGCCAAGGTGTCTGGAGAACCAGTACCGGCCCCATCGCCCTGCAGCATCATGATGCCGGGCTGTGGGGGCTGCCGACTCCACGAAAACCTTGGTGTGAGCCTTTCACCTGGAGAAATGATCAACCTGCCTCCCTAATCTTCATCAGCTGGTCACTGATGGGAGCGATGCCCACCTGTGGAAATTCCTAGAGAGTCACTCCCTCACAAGCCAGTCAAGTCCCTTCAAAGACTGGGTGGCTATCTCACCAGCCTGCGTTGGATGGGGGCTCTGGAAGCCAGTGAGACAGAGTACCTCTGACAAGCCCCTCATGGTCCTTGGCAGTAAGAACTCAGCTTGTCTGCCTTCCATGTAGCCATTGGATGACTTCTCCTGAGCACCATGCTGGGCATGCATATTGGAATATTGCCCTTGCAAAATATTTACTTAAGACTTTCTTTCTTCCAATTTCAGTATGCCGTTCAATAAAGGAATATGACCCCCGCCGCTCTAAAAAAAAAAAAAACAGAAATAGGATGCCTGGGTGGCTCAGTTGGTTAAGCAACTGCCTTCAGCTCAGGTCATGATCCCAGAGTGCTAGGATAGAGTCCTACATTGGCCTCCCAGCTCCCGGGGAGTCTGCTTCTTCCTCTGATCTTCTCCTCTTTCATGTTCTCTCTCTCTCAAATAAATAAATAAATAAAATATTTTAAAAATAAGATAAACAGAAACAAAACAAAAAAATAGAAGCAAGTATTAATCTTTCTGTGCCTCAGATTCATTCATGAAAATGATAAAAATCTGCTTTATCTTCTTAATAAAATTGTGTGAAAATCAAACTTCATAATGTATTTTCTTTTTTTAAAAGATTTTATTTATTTATTTGACAGAGAGAAACACAGCAAGAGAGGGAACACAAGCAGGGAGAGTGAGAGAGGGAGAAGCAGGCTTCCCGCGGAGCAGGGAGCCCGATGTGGGCCTTGATCCCAGGGCTTTGGGATCATGACCTGAGCTGAAAGCAGTCGCTTAACCAACTGAGCCACCCAGGTGCCCCCCATAATGTATTTTCAATTTGATTTGATTATTCATACTACCTCAGTGCATAAAGAATCTAGAGACAATTTGGTATATAAAAATAATTTAGAAATGCATAAAGTATATTAGACATTTAAAGTCTAATTTAGGCAGTGTGATTAGAACTAGTATTATTTTAGTTTAGCAGTCTCTGAATTGAATAAAAATATAGATCAGATTAATTGTTAATATGTAAGTTACTTAGTTATAAAATTATAAAATAAAGAATATAGAATGACCTTGCTAGGGATATAATCTACTTTGGAACTAGTAAGAATGGGGGAAAATGCTACAAATGATTCCATATTCTGAAACAAGCACACAATTCTGGTATGAGGAAAGGAACATAAGTAGTGCAGCTGTTTCCCCAAAGGGGGGGGGGGGGACTTTGATTCAACCTTTCTCCTACCGACTTCCCTTCTTACTTCCCTTCAATTGCTTTCCAAAAAGTTTTGAAATATCTGTCTTCTGAATTTCATATTTGCTCAACATTCTCATGTAATTTCTTTTGCATCTTACTAGCATGATAGTCTAAATGGAATATAAATTTAAAGCTGTTCTCTCAGTGACCCTAATAACCCCGACTTGCCAGAGAGTACATGAACGTTTTATTTCTAGAGGCCCAGGCTTCATCTAGTTATGTTCACTTTCATTTAGCTCAATTGAACCACAGAATATTGAAGCCAAAATCTACTTTAAGACAACACTAAGGACCCACTCCCTCATTTCACAGATGAGGAAGAAAAGGGCCTAGACTAGTCGTTAAAATCATATAAATTACTTAGTGACAAAGCTTGTACTAGAACTAAGGGATACACCGTTCCCATGACAGCTTTCTTTTGGCCATACCATATCACTCCCTTTGGAGTTTGTACACTTACCTAGGAAACGAACATGTTAGAGCTAAATCAAAGGTCCTCACTATGGGACAGAAGGTCCAGAAAAAAGTCCAGAAGGTACAGAAAAAGAATTTAGATGGGACTAGATGATGTGCATTGGAGTCCTGAAACTGATTTATTTAACACTGACTTGAGGCATGTGGCTTTACGTCAGTGAGCCCCTACTTAATCTTTTATGAAATGGGAACCAAAAACACCTATATTAGAGATCCAGTGGTGTGGCAGAACATGGCCAACTCTTCCCAGAATATAGGAGGTAAATAATAAATGTATCTCCTCTCTGTTCCTTATTTCTCACACTGTTCCACCGGTTCAAGTAATATCTTTCATTGATCAATATGTCTTTCCCCTGCATCTGTAGAAGTAAATTCTTGGATCTTCCTTCTTGCCTCCATGAGTTTTCCTTTTTCACCCCCTATGCTAGTTTTTCCTTTCCTTTCAGACCTACTCTTTCATCAAGAGTGAGCATAAGATCCCCATCCCTTTCTCCTCTACACCTTCTTTTACAAACTCCTTTCGGGCATCCACAATGAGAAGGGATTGTTTACAATGAAAAGGTGATGCCAGCACTAACCATCTCCCCACTATATTACCCTTTCAACAGTACTTTCTTATATCATTTTAATAACCAACATTCATTATCCAGGCATTTGTAAAACTCGTAACAATGTAGTCTCAACCTGGCTAAAAAAATCCCTCAACAGTGTGAACATTAAATTTCAGAGTTTATATGCAATTCTTGTTTCATCCATTGAATGTTCAGGTTTAGGAAGCCTTCGTGACATACCTGATGCCTCAGAAAAATATGTGACACTTGTCTGAATTCCACTTTGACCTTCCACCCATGTTGAAACACCAAGTTTGAAAGAACAAGTAGAAATAAAGAATATTCTAAAGAGAGCCAGAGAATCATTCACTTGAAAATTTCTCCATTATTTTGCAATTTTAAGAAGCTGCCAACATCATTGCGAGATTTGGCTTGTGTACACCTGGAAAATATGAGACTCGAATATTTCATGTTGACGCTCTGGCTTCTCTTCCCACTGGGGATGAGGAGAGAGGCTGAACTGCATGTGTTAATTCTGTCCCTGGACTGTAACTCAGCATCAGCCACAGGGGTTTCCTGGTGGCCTCTTCATCATTTGGTATTTACCCCCTACCTTTTCATGCAAAATGAGTTTACTTAGCTGTGCATATATTGGAACAAAGGACTGTTCAGGGTCACCTTTAGCCCCAGGTAAAGAAGGCAGATGTTTATAGGATTTGATTTTCTTTTTTTAAGTCCAAAACCTCCCACAGAAAATATTTTTTTCCTAATAGCTCCATTGAAATCCCCATATTAGTCACTTCTGTGGTATGAAACTGTGAGAAAAACAAACAAACAAACAAAAAAACATCTGATGGAATATACAAGCTATCTTAAAGCCATGGTACATGAAGCCCCTTTTAGTTACTAATCAAACTAGATAATTAGTTAATTAGAAGGACTAAACAGAAGAAAATTGTGATAAAAAAGAGGAGAAAAAACAAGGGTTCAAGCATGTCCAAACTTGGATAACACTATGCAAAGAGTTAAAGGAGAAGAAAGAAATATCCCCCAGATTACCCCTCACAATTTTAAAGTGATGCTTTGGACCAACCCTGATGTTATATATCCATATTTTCTTCCATCCAACCATCCATCCATCCATCCAACTCACCTTTATAGAGTAACTTTGAATGTTACTGTGATGCTGCATTAAGAACACAGAGATGAAGAGCCTCAAGTCTTTACTCTTAAAGAACTTACAAAGGAATAAAAGCATCTAAGTAAAATTTATAGGTCAGAGTCTTAGATGCTGTCATAGTTGTCAGCTGATGGTGCTCTAATAAGAACTGACATCTGGGGAACCCTGCATGGCTCAGTCAGTTAAGTGGCTGCCTTCAGCTCATGTCATGATTTCAGCGTCCTGGGATAGAGCTCCGCATCAAGCTTCTTGCTTAGCGGGGAGTCTGCTTCTCCCTCTGCCTGCTGCTCCCCTTGCTTGTGCTTTCTCTCTCTCTCTGACAAATAAATAAATAAACTTAAAAAAATAACTGACACTTGTTATTTATGAAAGACACTGTTCTATAGATGAATTACTCATTTACTCCTTCCAATAATGCTCTCAGGTAGATTATATTATTAAGTCCATATTACAGATGAGAAAATTGTGATAGACCTTAAGTAACTTGCCCAAATCTTATGGATAAGATGAGACAGGATTAGGATTTGAGCCCTATAACCAAACTCCAAAAGCCATTTTCTTAACTCTCTACTGCATAGCTCCCAGGAGTCCACAGGAGTTTGAGCAAAACTAAATAAAATCTTGCAGAACTAAATATGAGAAATATTACACAGCTTCCAATGGTCTTCTCCACTTGAATTTACAGCTAGTCAGCAAGGAAATACAGTTCTTCAGCTGAAATTTTTAAGGATATACAGTAATTCTAGTCATTGCTTCATTCCCTAGAGCCTCAGTATAAATATGACTGGTTGCAAGTTTAAACATCAAGTCATTCATTGCAGACTGTATCTTTAAGGATTAAAAAAGGGTGAGTAGGACACCTTTAATTTGTTATGATTTGGCCATTTTAATTGTGAGGAGAGATAAGCATTTGAACATTTCCTAGGCTCACAAAAGAGATAGATGACTAAAAGAAAAAAAAAAAAAAAAAGAGGGGGAGTCCAGTGAAGATTTGTGTACAAGACAAATTTTGTCAGGGTATAGGGAGGAGACCTAGGAGACTGAGGTATCTAATTTGATACACTTATAAGCCACAAACATGTCTGAATGACCAAGAGCCAGCCACACCGCAAAATAACCAGGATAGGTCCAGAATCAGCAGGGAAGAGCTGGGAAAAAGGCCAGGCCAATAATGAATGGGGGCATTAAGGTACACATTAAACTCTCTAAAGGAGGGGGTAGGATAAGCAAAATTTCCAAGACATCCCTAACAAAAAGTTGAAGTATTAACATTTTTTGCTTAAGTAACAAAAATGACAAATTTGCTGGTTTCACGAAGTACATTACATTGCCTTTTTTTTTTTCCTTGAAGTGGGGAGGTGGCAAAACTTCACCAAGCAACTGTGAGGATGTAAGAGACTTTTCAAAAGTGGTACATCAACCAGTTACTGGAGTTTGAAGGGAGCAGTGTATTTTTCTGGCACTGAGAAATCCACATATTTGGAGCTGGCATCCAATGGCTTAGTCCCATTCCCTGAGCGATATGGGATTCCAGATGGGAGAGAAGCTGTCTTATTTCAAGGGGTAAAGCTGCCACTGGAACTCGGGGCACTTGATTGAAATTTCAGGCATCTGATTTTGTCAGAGTTTGGATTCCTGTCCTTTGAAATGCCCTGCCTTAATAACCGCCTTAACCCATTGCCAATCTTGCCAGCAACCATGTCTTCCTATGATTGGGAAAATTAATGAACAGTCACTGGCTAATATAATTAAACCCAAACACTCCTGATTTCAGTATTAAGAAAAAGCCATTGCCCTGATTTTCTCTTGACAACACAAAAGTCTTGCCATCCCTGAACTGTTTAATTATTGAAATGAACTGTAACACTACACCGGCTAGGGGCAGAGGTCCCTGAACAGTTCCGGAAGTCAGAAATCAGGCAGGGGCTGAAGCAAAGCCTGCCAACGCCTCAGGCTGCAGCCTCAAACCCACACACTTTTTCTCAGGCAGCCAGCCTCTGATAGGTAGGGTGATAGCGGGACTAACTTGCTAGTATTCCAAAGGTCCAACGGTGCTTGCTTGTTTTAAGACAAGCCAAAATATGCTCGGGTGACCACCGCGACATTGCGATTCCCATGCCCTACCACATTCCTCTTTTCAGATCCCAGGCATTTTTTTTTTCTTTTTTTTGTCTCCCTACGTGCAGTCCAGGATGTAGACAAAATGAATTCCAAGTGACCTATGTGGGGGTGGATTTTTTTTTAAGAAACAAATAGCAAATTAAGAGAGGGAAAAAAACTCCTGTTCTCACTTTTTTTTTTTTTTTTTTTTTTTGGAAGGGAGTGTATATATTTATTTTCTCGGAGGCACTTTCTGGCAGTGATAATAGAACTCAGTTCTATGAAAGTATCTTCTTTCCCGCAATTTTTAAAAATACTAAATACCAGTCCCCTATTTTGTTTAACTTCCTTTTTCTGCCTCCCAGACCTAAGTGAACCTATGACAATTATTTTCTTTAAACAGAGTGTCAAATTTTCTATGATTCTGGAATAATAACAGTTCCTGGAAAGGTAGGAATTTTTTTTTAATATGTCAATAATATTTAAACTATTATGAAAGATGATGGGGAAAATAGTTGGAAAAGATTGCTATATATGTTATTTCTAGGTAAATCAGAGTGAAAGTGTGACTTTCAAATATGTTAGTATTTAATATTCAAAAGAATCAAGAAAAGTTATGAAAATAAGTACATTCAATAGTTTGATAAAAAGATAAAGTCTAAACATTTTATGTGCTCTGAATTACAAATAGAACTTTTAAAGAAAAAATAGATTTTGAAGTAACAGGGTTTTTTGTAGTATGAGATGCCCTGAGGAAAACTGGTCCTCAACTTTTGAATTCTACACCATTCTCTTGGATGTCACCCTTCCCCCACTGCACATCTAATACCAATGGATCTGTGGTTTCTCTCACCTTATTAAAACTTGTCCTAAGTCTAAGCAATGATGAAGCCTTAAAGGGTTTTAGCTATCTTTTAATTAGAGAACTTGGATATGTGGCCTCTTTTAAGACCAGCAAAGATAACTTGGATATGTGGCCTCTTTTAGGACCAGCAAAGGTAGCGGGTGAACTAAATTACTGTCAATGCATACCATTTTTCGTCAAATTGAACACCCAAGCAATTAACTATTGCACTGGGACAAGACCCTCTGTCCTAGGCCAGCTGCCTGGGAGCCAAGAGTCCCCATGCAAGAAAAGTTTCATGGATTGTGCATGGTTCCATGGGTGAAATAATTAGGGCATGTGAAATGCAGTAAGACCCTATCACAACCTAACTTAATAGTAAAAAAAAAAAAAAAAAAAACCTTGTACCATAGGGAAGAAGTCCTATTTGCCATAATATTAGAGTGTAAGAAAAAAAAAAAAAACAAACCTGGCATGGTCATGATGAATTTAGTTGTACATGTCTCCAGGTACAAATAGGACTTAAAAAAAAAAATCTCTAGCAGTTCCTTTGCATAAATTCTGTGAAAATGTAAAGAATGGCTAGCAGTGATTTTCAAACTTTAGTATTTATAAGAATCACCTGGAATCATTTGTAATAGTCCCCAGGTTCCACCCTTCAACAAATTTGATTAGATGCCCAAGAAGTATGTGTAATAAGCCCATCAGGTGATTTGGGCATCAAGGGTTCACATGGTCAAAAGCACTGGATAAAAGGCTTCCTTTTTCTCAGTTGTCCTCTTGCCAACACACAGGATGCCATGGGCCTCTTGGTACCTTCTTCTGGTTGCCTGCAAGTCCTCATGCATTAGGAGGGATGTGCAGACCTACCTACAACTGGAAAAGAGACTTCCTCATTCCTATAAAAGTGATATGGTATGTGTCCTGGGAAAATAGACCACTCTTGGCATAGCTTGAAATTGAAGAATAAGATCAATCTCCAGAGAAATAATGTTAAGTCTAGCCTAAGCCTGACTCAAGGGAGAACTGTGACTCCCTTTATGATCCAGCTTGGCAAAGAGAAGTTAAAATGTGGCTCAACCATCTCAACGATGTATAGAGCAGACTATAGTAAAAATGAATGGAAACTACTGGTAGAGAAACATCTGAATTTTTCAAACAAGGTGAATTTTCCTCTTGGTTGACTAATTCAACATTCCAATCTGAGAAGCAATCCGGTGACTGAAAACTGTACTTAATCCATTCTTTAAATAGCATTACAGCCTTTTTCATTTCTCTCCACACTGTTTTCTCAGAGGTTTTAACACAGGGCCAGGACATGCACTGGGAGGCCTGCGGATTACAGGAAATAATGACCTGTATATATTTAGTTGTTCAAAGGAAATTAGAGTAGCCTGATTTTTATTATTCCCCAATGCCCCCCGTTCTCTGGTGTAATAACTTGCCCTGTTCTCTAATTTACTTTTACATCATCGGAAATGTATACCATTTAGCCCAGATTCTCCCATGACCAATCAGGACCTGATGCTAGCTAGGTTAACAAAACCTTCCACAGAATGGGAAGCCTTCCTAATGCAGGCCAGCCAGAGACACCAAAGAGCTGATCTTTCCAGAAAGTATGTGACCTGCAGAAATCTACCAACTTCTTCCCTTAGGTAACCGGTGAATGTGTATGCCCCTGCCACGCAGTGTGACTGCTAACCTTTTTAGGACTAGCGTCATTTTAGATTAACCTTCCCTTGTAAAAAATGTGTAGGCAATTTCCTTCCACTTAACTTTTTAATTGTTAATCTATCAGTGTATATCCAGTGGTGCTGCTTCCTGGTCCTGCCTGTCCTTCCCACCACATCTCTCACCACCAAGCTTGTTAGGCTATTTAATGTTAATATCCAAAACCGAGATTCATCTGCTTGTATTTTTTTATTTAGAGGGGAAAAGCTGTGTTTTGTGAGTTTTTTCCCAAGAATTACAATTAGATGTTTAGATTATAATTTCATTGAGATTTTCTAGTTCCATAGCATATATCATAGCACATGTGCCAGAATATTGGGGGGAGAGAGGGGCACAGCTAAAAATACTATATACACACATACATATATATGAGATAAATATCGCAGTGTCTTCAGAACATTTGAAACTTATCAGCTTTTCTTTTCACTACCACTGTATTTGTGGTTTATGGACTCTTCAAATGAAACTAACATTTGAAAAGTAGGCAAAATTGATTCTCTAAATTCTGTTACAACAGGATGAATTGTGTGCTCTTTCACTGGCAGGATTTGACAGGATACAACTAAAGAGAAGTACTAAGTAGTTTTAATAATCACAACTTCTGAAATTCACTCCAACATGATCATATTTTAAGAGCTCAATAAATTTGGCCTTTATATACTTTTCTTCATCCTTCCCCAAACATTTCTTTTCAGTCTGAGTAGTTGCCTCATTATTAAATAGGTTTCTCTATTCCAAAACAAACTCAAGTTACTAGAATTCATTTGATTCTAATTTCCTTCAGTCTCCTATATTGGAAGATTAATTATTGGTTTTGTTCTCTCTCCTCCCTGCCCCTTCTGAAACAGTGCAATCACCTCACTTAAAATTTCTTACAAGGAATATTTTTCCTTTTTGAATACTCTCTCAATTTGATACCTGGTTCCTCACGTCTTCCTAAATTTTAACTGAATCCTCTCAACTCTCTGAATTTAACACAATTTTCAAAACAGTTGCTACTTTATAGCAACTCTAAGGACTGGACCATAGTTTTATTAGTGAGCTTAGACAGTCTCTCTTGCCATGTTGACTGCCTTGCTCTAAATCCTGATCCTAGGTGACATGGTAACTTGGGTGGGTCTGCCTTCAGAGGTCATAGAAGTGCTTTTTGATTACTGGGGTTCACTAACCCTCCAAGGACCTTTGAGCCTCAGGAAAATTTAGGATATGAATCGTTTATACCTCAGTGTGAATTTAAATCAGCTAGGGTTTGTCCTTTCCAGAGAGTTCACCAGGTGGTTTACCATGGGGCTGGGAGTGAGGGAATAGGGCTGAGGTGAGGGAGGTGGATAGGGAATATTATTGTGGAATGAAAAAGAGAAATACCAATTGTTTTCTCTGCAGTGACAAAAAGATTGAATTGTCAATCTCCATTTAGCAAATAGTCATTCCAGGGCACCTAGGTGGCTCAGTTGGTTAAGCTGCTGCCTTCAGCTCAGGTCATGATCCCAGAATCCTGGGATCGAGCCCCACATCAGACTCCCTGCTTGGAGGGAAGCCTACTTCTACCTTTCTCACTCTCCCTGCTTCTCTTCCTGCTCTAGCTGTGTTTCTCTCTGTCAAATAAATAAAATCTTAAAAAAAAAAGAAAAGAAAAGAAAAGAAAAGAAAAAAAGAAAATAGTCATGCCTGCCTGGCTGTCATTAAATGTCTGCCTTTGGCTCAGGTCACGATCCCAGGGTCCTGGGATGGAGCCTCACATCAGGCTCCTTGCTCGACAGGAAGCCTGCTTCTCCCTCTGTCACTCTCCCTGCTCATGTTCCCTCTCTTACTGTCTCTCTTTCTATCAAATAGATAACTAAAATATTAAAAAAGAAAATATTCATTGCAATTGATTATATTCATTCCAAAATGATTTCATAGGGAATCATGAAAACCAATATTATAGGAGGATAGACAGATAGATAATATATTGAATTATTGCTCTTAAGATAGAAACTTGAATTTTCTCTGTGTTTTTCTCTCCTCCTTTTTCTTGAAGGTTTATTTATGAAATTTCAATTTTTCCATTTATCTGTATGTTTGTCCTTATGCCAAAACCAAACTGTCTTGATTACTGTATCTTTATACTATGTTTTTAAAACAGGGATTGTGAGTCCTTTAACTCTGCTCTTCTTTTCCAAGATTATTTTGACTATTCTGGATCCTTTAAATCAGTTTTAAGAGAGCATGTCAAGTTCTGTAGAAAAAAACAACTCAGATATTGATAAGGATTGTATTGAATCTCTGGAATTTACTCCTGAGTATTTTATTCTTTTTCATGGAATTGCTTTCTTAATTCAGTTTTCAGATTATTCATTGCTAGTGTATAGAAATATAATTAAATTTTCTATTTTGATCTTATACCCTGTACCCTTGCTGAACTCTTTTATTGTCTCTAAATTTGTTTTATGGATTCTTTAGGATTTTCTATATATAAGACCATGGTTGCTACAAATACAGAAAGCTTTAATTTTTCTTCTCCATGCATTATGTCTTTTATTTCTTTTTCTTGCCAAATTACTCTGGCTAGAACCACCAGTAATGTGTTAAATGTGTGTGGCAAGAATGACATCTTTGTCTTGATCTTAGGGGGAAAATAGTCATCTTTCATCATTAAGTATAATTCCTAGGTGCCCTGGAATGACTATTTGCTAACAGTGGATTCTGTTTGTAGATGTAGAGGAAGATCCCTTCAATTCCCAGTTTACTTAGTGCTTTTTGTCAAGACAAAATTTTTGATTTTGTCAGATGATTTTTCTGCATCTTTTGAGATAATCATGTATTTTTGCCCTTTATTTAAAGGCATTGTGTATTCTATTAGTTGATTTTTGAGAAGTTAAACCATCCTTGCATTCCTGGGATAAATCTCACTTGTTCATGGTATATAATCTTTCCTATATGTTACTGGATATGGCTTGCAGGATTTTATTGAGGTGTTTTGCTTCTATAAAGAAAATTGTTTTTGTTCTACAGTTTACTTGTGATGCCTTTGGTTTTCCCATAAGGGTAATATTGGCCTTTTAGAATGAGTTGGGGAGTATTTTCTCCTATTCTAATTTATTGATGAGTTCATCAAAAATGGCAGTAATTCTTATAATGGTAGAATTCACTAGTAAAGTTGCCTGAGTTTGGGCTTTTTCTTGTAGGAGGGCTTTCAATTCCTGAGTCAGTCTCTTTTTATATGTTGCCCTGAGTATTTTTGCAGTTCTAAAAGTGGAGGCATTTTTTTTTAATTTCTAAAAACTAAAACTCACTGAAAAATTATCTTTGCTTTCATGATAATGGAGGAGAATAAGAGAATTCCTCCAAATCAGCAGTAAGTAAGGAATAAGGAGAGACTTCCCTGAACTGGGGAGAGGGTAGGTGTATCAGGCATAATTTGTGGCATAGTCCTAGAGGCCAATACTTCATAGCAGGGATGTGACCAACTAACGATACTGGACATGAAGGTTGGACTCTCAGAATCTCTAACTTTCTTCTGCTTCTAGAGATCCTAGGAACCGTAAAGTCACTAGACCTACAGGTACCATGTAAACTGATACAAATGGATCCTCATTAATATGTAATACAGATTTATGACTAATGTCTGGATTAATTCTTCAACATTTTAACTTTACCTAGAATCCACGTTAGAACAGTGGCTTTGTTGATCTGAATTGATTAAAATAAGGTAAGAATAAACACCTTAGTTTGTTGACTAAAATTTGTAAAAAGACATTGACATTCTACATCTTCATAATTCTCACAGAAAACCAGCCACACCTGGACTGTACTCAGAAAAGCTGAGTTATCTAGAAATTCTTCTAGAATATTAAGCACTTTCAGTATAATATAGAGATAATACTGCCTGATTCTGGAGCCAGAGTGCCTGGAATTAATGCCTGGTTTAGCTATTTAGTAGTAATGGGCACTTAGGCAATTACTTAGTCTCTCTGGATCTTAATTTCTTAGTTTTTAAAATAGGGATAATGTATAATACCTTATGTAGTACCTACCATGAAGAAGTATATGGCAATTATCATTTGGACCTTATATACTAATATAAAGCTGAAGAACTAAATTCTGTGCCTGCATATGCTGCACTTGGTACTCGTCTT
Source organism: Spilogale gracilis (assembly GCA_004023965.1). Lineage (NCBI taxonomy): Eukaryota > Metazoa > Chordata > Mammalia > Carnivora > Mephitidae > Spilogale > Spilogale gracilis. Next base: position 72,586 of record PITA01000029.1, read on the forward strand.
TTAAATCCAGTATGTCAAATTGATGTCAGAGCCCTGCAGGATAAATATTGCCATACACATTTTATAAATGAGGAAATGGGTGAGGAAAGAGTCAGTGATCTCTCACTCCAGTTTGCTCAGATAATACCTGGCAGGTCTAACACACGAATTTGGTCTGAGTCTTTAGTCCATGCTGCTGCTTATCCTTTAGGCTGCTGCCAAAGTAATTTTGTTATAGTGTGGCTTCAATTATAACACACTCAGCTCAATGGGTCCTTATTGCCCATAAAATAAAGCTTATACTCTTAGTTTTAAAATTCAGAGCCTGCTATAATCTGGCCCAAATCTCCATTCCCAGCCTCTCTACTCATTGTTCCTTCTCACACCCACTACACTCCAGTCAAAACATGTAACTTTTCATTTGCTAGTGTGTCATATACTTTCCTGCAAGGATGCCTTTGTTCATGTCTTCTGTCCCTTCTACTAAAATATTCTTCTATCCAGTGCTACCTCTACTGTAAGTGCCTTAAATCTCAGATAAATGTAAAATACCCTGCTCTGTTCTCCTACTGTAATTCTCATCTTTATCCTGAGTGTAAAATAAATGCCAGTGGTTCTGGGTTGGTGAATACTTTGAGGTGCTGGAAGGATCCACATGCCCTTCTGTCATATACACCCAAAAGGCAGCTCTGACAAGGGACCCATCAAGGTAAAGAGGTATCTTGCAACTTTCTTTGCCCAATCATCTATCATTTCAAAGTCCAAGTGAAGACACCTAGCCTATGGATACCACTGGTGCAGCCACATGGGTCTCTAGGTCAATCTTGCCCATTTTAAGTGCTTACATTAAAATTTTGGGAGCCAAAGGCTTTAAATAGATCATGGAAATTGTTATATTAATGTCAACTGCATGGTGAAGTGATTAGAAAAACACTACAGAGTCTTTTTTGGGGTCTAAGAGGCTATGTGACCCATGAATTTATTATGGACACAAACACTTCAAAAAGTCTGAAAATATTGAGACCATAGATATGGCCAAAAGCCTCTAGGATTATGCTTCTGTAGAATTCCTTTTTTTTAACTCAGTTTCTCAGCTAGTAGCTGAGTAGTGGCTGACTCGGGATAAGATTTCACTTCTCAGATGAGATGCATTGTTTACATTATACACTTGACTATAGCAGCATTCACAGAAGGGAGAGAGAGGGCTAAGAGAGAAGTGATGATTACAATTACCACTCCAAATTTCTAGGTCATGTTCTACTCCAACCTTGACATTATCTTGATGTTTGATAGAGTGATTTCCACACTTTCCCAAATCCTAGAAATGTCCAGTTACCTGACATAAGTTAGGCACTCAGCATATATGTTAGGAAGGAAGGAAGGAAGGAAGGAAGGAAGGAAGGAAGGAAGGAAGGAGAGAAGAGGAGAGGAAAGAGAAAGAAAGAAAGAAAGAGAGACTAAGACAGTGAAATGACAATACATGAGTCTTAACTATACCTCCTGAATCAGGCCTAGTAATCTGTACATTTAATAAGGGCCTTTTTAAATTAATTAATTAATTAATTAATTAATTAATTAAATAGTGGGCCACACTACCTTAGGACAGAGATTTCCAAAATTAGCTAATTATCAGAATCACCTGGAGGGTTTTTGGTCCATATATACAATAGAATATTACACCTCCATCAGGAAGGATGATTACCCAACTTTTATATCAATATAGATGGGACTGGAGGAGATTATGCTGAGTGAAATAAGCCAAGTGAGAAAGTCAATTATCATATGATTTCACTTACTTGTGGGGCATAAGAAGTAACATGAAGGACATTAAGAGAAGGAAAGGAAGTGTGAACTGGGTTAAATCAGAGAGGGAGACAAAGCATTAGACTTTGGACTCTGAGAAACAAACAGTTTTGGAAGGAAGAAGGTGAGGGGATGGGTGAGCCTGGTGGTGGGTATTGAGGGCAGGTATTGCAGGAGCACTGGGTGTGGTGCATAAACAATGAATTTTGGAACACTGAAAAAATAAAATAAATAAATAAATAAATAAAGATTTACAGATTTCTGGGCCCTAATGTGGACCTCCTGAAAATTAAGGTCTAAATAGAGGATTCTGTGTTTCTAAAACAACTACTCAGAGGGTTCTAGATATGTGAATCATTATAGTAGAGTATGTTTCATTAGATTTACTCATACATGGAACTGAGTTCAGACAGTGGGTAAGAGATCAGCTTTGTTTGTAAAAAAAAAATCTCTGGTATTGGTGACACTGCTGTATGCATTTGTCAAAACTCATTAAATGGTACATTTAAGATTTGTACATTTCATTACATAAATTTTATCATAAAAAATATGTGAACAGGGGCACGTGGGTGGCTCAGTTGGTTAGGCGACTGCCTTTGGCTCAGGTCATGATCCCGGAGACCCGAGATTGAGTCCTGCATAGGGCTCCCTACTCGGCGGGAAGCCTGCTTCTCCCTCTCTCACTCCCCCTGCTGGTGTTCCCTCTCTGGCTGTGTTTCCCTCTGTCAAATAAATAAAATCTTAAAAAAAAAATAAAAACTTAATCACATTTTAAAAAAATATGTGAACAGATATACTGGGCATACTAGATATAAATTCTAGCAATTATATGCATGTTGAACTCTTTAAGAGTTAAATTTACTGATGACTAGGATATAATTTGAAACTCATCAAAAAGGAAAGTAGATAGATGGATAAATAGTTATGTGATAAAGCAAACAGAGCATCATTGTATAATCTACATGGTGTGTATATAGGTGTTCACTGTATAGTCCTTGCAACTTATTTCTATGCCTGAAAATTTTTATGTTGAGGAGACAAAAAGAAAAGAAAAAGAGAATAACTAAAAACCAAAGAGATGTGAAATTGAAAGTATATAAGGGGAAGAGAGTTTGACAGAAAAACTTAGAACTGGCTGAACAGGTAAGCCTCTCTGGGTTCAGCTGAGGTAGACCAGTAAAGGAAAAACCAAGAGCAATGAGGAGGAAGATGGTAATGGAGAGTAGAAATGCATTGCAATGAAAGAGGAACGATTTTCCCTATTCATCAGAACATAGGAGTTATTAGGTGAGGTGAAGAATATTGTCAGATAAGAATTTTGGCAACATAAAAATTTTGGCTTCCATCGGAAATTACTGGCTTGGTGTGTATGGTACTTTATATCTGGATGTTAATTTTTTTTGCCAAAATTTTTTGTGAGTGTCTATCCAGACTTGAAGATATCCCTGGGAATTAGGAGGGAGGGAAGTGGCCAGCAATAGCCATATTCCACGTAATTAATTATTTGGACAGAATCATGTCATAATATACTGATACAGATTTATGTAGTAATCCATGAACAATTTTATTTTCCATAAATAAAAAGTACTAGAACAGGAAGAACATGTCTTATTCAAAGTATTTAGTGCCTTTCATATATTGATGCAGGATTCAGAATTCACTGACAGTATATTTTCAATCTAGAGGATTCAGAGCCAGTATTACATTTCCCTACTAGTGGTAGGTTTGGCACGTGGAGGGGCATTGAGAATATCTCCAAGAAAGGGGAGGTATAGCATCCTTGAGCTAGAGTCGGGCATGGCCTCATCATCCTATGGGCCTCCATGTGGACAGCTTAAGGCAGGGTTTCTCAAACTTGGTGCTATTTACATTTGGGAACAGTTAATTCCTTGTCATGTGGATCAGTCCTGTGCCCTGTAGGATATCTAGAAGCATCCCTGGCCTCCACTCACTAGATTCCAGTAGCATTCCTCTAGTTATGGCAATCAAAAATATCTCCAGACATTGCCAATAGATCCCATACCTGGTGGGCTAAAAATCACACTGAGTTGAGAACCACTGGCTTAACACAATCAAAGCACCTTGGGAGATTTAAATTCCTAAATTCATATAAACCACCCAGATGAAATGTCACTTTGAAAGAGCTTCCCAAAAAGGAAAATCCAGGTACCAAAACAAAACAAAACAAAACAAAACAAAAACAAAAGCCCAACCAGTTGGGGGTAAAGTTTTAAAGAGAATGATAGGAAGTAAAGCCCAGTGCAGTTCTTTTTTTTTTTTTTTTCAAGGTTTTATTTATTAATTTGAGAGAGTGTGAGAGAACACATAAACAGGGGAGAAGGACAGCGAGAAGCAGGTTCCCTGCTGAGCAGGGAGCCTGATGCGGGACTCCATCCCAGAACCGTGGGATCATAACCTGAGCAGAAGGCAGACACTTAACCAATTAAGCCACCCAGGTGCCCCCTAGAGCAATTCTCTCACCCAACTAGCTTAAAGCTTTTGAAGCCAAAAGTCTGTTTATGCGGAACTTAGGAGCTCATGATGATAGAAGGCCTGGTTGAGATTAACAAGTCTGCCAATAGAACATAGCTACACATATTCATGACACAGGCTTAGTCCCAGGGTCCAAGATGCAGTGGAACTTGCTAAGAGATAGTCATAATGTTGCATCAGGGAAGCAGGGATGGATGGGATGGGATCTGATCTAGTGGTAGTCAAATTTTGAACCAGAACACCATTCCTCTCTAGGTTTGAGAAGTGCAGGTTCACAGAAAAGCAAAGTCTGGTCCTCATAACTGTGTAAAGACAGAGGCCTGAATGATGACTATGGAAAAGCCAAGATCTAGGAACTATGGCACCTATAGCAGAATTTGACCTGAGATTATATATGACTAAAGGCACTTCAGGGTTTAAGGGGCAGGTGAGATTCTGGGCTCAACCTTAGAGCCCAGTGGTAAGCAAGAGATGTCATGTCATGGTTGAGATAAGCTGCAGTGGTGACTCAGACTGTGTGGGATCAACGCTAATGCTCTCGCAGTGCACCCCTACACAGTCCTCCTAACCCGACAGAGTGAGTCAGAAGATGCTAATACTCCCTGTCTGCCCCAAGACTCATGCATTGGAAGGTTTTGCAATGACCTGGCTAAAAGGCTCAAGATATAACATTGTGTGGGAATAAAAGGATACAAAACTGCCTAAGTAGTGTGATCTTACTTTTATATTAAAGGAGGGAAAGGATGCAATCATAACTAACTAGATATAAACAATAACTTAGGAAACGACATGAAAGGAAAGCATGGAGATATGCTTTAAGACATGGGATAATGTGTTACTTTTATTTCTTTTCTTCATACTTTTCTTTATCTTCTAATTTCAGGTAATGAGTATGAAATACTTTTATAGTTGTTTTTCTAGGTGTCCAAAAAAAAATATGAACTTCTGGTCTCAAACCAGGATTGGTCTAGGAATTAGGAACAGCTGATTTCCTAAGTAGGACAAATACTAGGTCTTGTGAAAAAGCTTGGGAAGACAAGCTTGAGGAAAGAGTGGGAAATGTGGAAAATATGGTTTGCTCAATGGAAATGAACACACTCCTACATAAACTTAACAAGAATGTAGCATGTGTCATCAGAGCACTTTCTTCTTAACAGACAACGATTTTATAGTTTTGTAATAGGAAGCAACATGTTTTCTTTCCCTCCCCCGCCCCCATCTCACCACCAACTGCTCTCTGAGAAAAAAAAAATCCTCAACTCTTTGGCCACATGTAACTGTATATTAGACTGTGGAGTATAGAGTTTATTTGGAATGATGGATGGTTTGACAATACAGCACAATCAGACAAGACCAGCCATCAATCACTTTAAATCAATGATAGACCTTGGGTGTGTTTTGTGCCATTTTCATTCATTCTAGTGCCCAGAGAGTTGCACGGAGCAACCTCGTGACCTCACATGAGCAAAGAAAATGGCTTTTAAAGTTGTTTCCAGGCTCTATTCATCACTCATCCCTGGGTGAGATGCCAGAAAATAACTTTCATGGTTTTTTGTCTATTTTTTTTTTCCAACTCATCTTTTTCACCTCAAAGTTTGAATGAAAGATATGCACATTGACAAAAAAAGGGAAAGAACCTAACTGAGTGGGCTAGGTTTTCTGTCATGTGAATGAAATTTGGTCCATATTTCTTTTAACATTTCTCTTACTCATCAAACAATGTGCTCAGAATTCCCTCCTGTATTTTAGAAAGGAAGTTGTGACTTAGTCACGATTTCCTCTTGGGTCATTCCAGAACATGTGGATCAGGGCACTCTGGCCATCAGCGTATATGGAACTTTGCTATTATGTACACTGGATGAGACCACGAGGAGCTTTCTCTGCTGGTCAAGGCACCTTTCATGGTGACCCTCATGGCCATGGCTACTAATGCTTTCACCTCATCTTCAGAAGCCCTAAACCACCTCAAGAGTGATATTGGCATCTCTTGGGGTTAAGAGTATCTACCAGTGCATGGGCTGAAGAAATATAGTCTACCCCCTAGTTTCAGAAAGACTTTCAATATCCTAAAAGCACTCCTCTTTTCCAAATGCCCTTGCAACAAAGCCTCATCAACTCAAAGCACTAGCTCAGCTCTGGCACCCTTAATAATCCCTTTCAATGGTCCTAAAATGTGAAAGTCTTGTACTTCTCCTCATCCTCCCCCTGCCCTGTCCTAGAGGGGGATAGAGAAATAATGGCAACTTAGCCCTTCAGAAACATAGAGGTCAACTCCACCAATTGAGGGTGAGGCTAGGGAAAGAATAGAAAAAGCTGTATTTTGGCTCATCTCACTACACATATTTTAAATACAGAGGCTCGCAGCAATTAGTAACATTTTATTTCTTCCCATAACAAATGAACCCACCAAAAGATTCTTTAGATTTTTCATCTACTAGGAAAATACTTTAATATCTATCTTGAGATACTGTCTAATAAATGGCTACTGCACACAAAATTTTATCATGATGTTGACCGGATTCCATTTAATGATAAAAGCAATTCTGTACATTTTTTCAGAGTGTCAATTCTATTAGTATATACACATTACTCAATAAAAAGCCAGTGGAATTGAACACTAAGAAAGTAAGAAACTAGTAACACCTGGGATCTAAACACCTCCCGTGACAAGGTAACCTGGAATAAGGGAAACTCACTGGCCTAAAAATCAAATCACTGATTTGACCCCAGATCATGTACTAGATAAAGAAGGCAAGATGCCTATTGTCAATGTACTGAGCCTATCTTTGAGCTTCAGATTCCTAGCATTTTAGTGAGACGATTTGTGCTTTGGAGAATCCATGTGGATTAAAAGCTATTTCTCTTGAAACTATGTCAAATTCCCCCTTCCTCACTGACCTATGACAAGATCTCGTGTTCAATGACAGCTACAGAAAAATAACACTGTCTTCATTATTTTTGTTGTTTTTATAGGGACTAAGACAAATATGAATATTCTCTGTTAAATTATATGCACACATATATACTCATACATACGTGTACATTTCTCTATGTATATATATGTATAAGTATGCATGTATATATGTGAGAGTATATATTTATATACACACGCAGACACACACATGTGCTCATATGCATATAGTTTCCCATTGTGAAAATTATATATCTAAATAGGATATTATCTTACCCAAAAGGGGAAACACTTGCCAGTGATACTGATAAAACAAGGACTAGCATCAATCTCCTTTTTATTGTAGTATGGACTGCACTAAGAATGTCTGCCCTTTTTGTCACTAAGCAAGTTTTAGTCACTCTTGGATGTGAGGAACTCTGATCACTTCAGAAGTGAGAGAACTATACCCTTGTGTTAAAGTAATTAACCAGGGAAGCCATTAGACAGAGAGGGCTCTAACACCCTGCAGCCCATGAAAGCAAACCAAAACCCAAGCTAGAGCCATGCACTTGAATCCACAAAAATGACAGTTAAGCACAACAATCACAAACAGCCAGAGAGATTTTCCCAAATAAGGCACCTGTTTAAACTATAAGCCAATCAGACCATTCCTTCACCTTGCTTTCCACCTCATCTGTAAAAATCTCTTTCCTAGCTCCCCTTGGTGGAACACTTCTAACCACTTTCAGTTTGGCACTGTCAGATTTGAGTTCATATATACTTAGAGAAACTTTTGAAAATGTTATTGTGCCTCAGTTTATTTTTTTTCACTGGCATAGAGAGAAAAAATTGTATATATTTTTATATATGAGTATATATATTTATATAATGCATATATATTATATATATATAGCCTAAAACAGTTCAATCATAAAAGGTACTTAGGAGAAAGCCTGTGCATTCGTAGAGGAAAGCCTTGTACATAACAGAGGAAACACAAACCCTATACTCCTCAATCTCAATCCTTAGAATGGAAGCAAATGTCTAACTCCCCGTGTGCACAAGCTTCTTTAGTGGGAAATCTAGAGGCAGACAAGAACATTGTTCTAGAAGAGAGAAAAATCAAGCAAAGCTTTCAGTCCTCCAGGGAAGACCAGCCAAGAATACCAAAGGAGAGCTATATTTTTATTTTTCCTGTGACAGAACAGATCTGTTGTTTGGCTACCAAATTACAGGTTGGGTCTGGTTCTCACATACTTCTGCTTTTCATGCACTGAACAGGAACAGTAATAACAGGCTGCTTCTTTTACTTGTGGGATTTAGGTATTCTTCATCATGGAATGGGTCATTTTTCTAAGAAAACCTGCCAGTTTAAAGACTGGAGGTGTATGCCATTTGTGTGGGGGTGGAAAACCCATAAAAATGAGAGGTTTTTGGCTAAAAAGAGTGACTCTAGTTACTTGTTCCCATGTTTAAATGACATGTTTATGAGTCATACTCTTATTATCTAATCCTAACAGCATAATCCAGAGATCACTATCATTTAAATGACTACTTCAGAGAAGGGTCTCTGGGAAATTTGACCAAGGAGAATATAATATACACTCATTCAGTTACGGAGCAGCACTCTGCATACATTTCTTGTTCATCTCTTTTAAATGCTCTATTGATAATCTATAAAAGACAATTAAACGAAGTATAACAAATATTGTCCAAATGCATGATATCTGATATCATAGACAGGAGACCAGTTAAATATAATAGAACATATATTGAAGGAAACTACTGCACACAGATATTACCAATTAGTATTTGAATCAATCAACATTCATAAAAATATCAGTCCCTTCATTGTTTAGTTAATGGCTCTGTTCAGGAATCAGTGGGAAATAAAGTGACTTATTGGGATAAGATTTTGGATTGAGGAAATCAACTGACAATTGAGAGTATTATAGGAACATTTTAGGGAGAGATGCCTTATCACTCTGACCTAGCTCAAAGAACCACACAGTCAACATGGGAAAGAACCTTGGAATTTTGACTCATCAGAGAATTTCTAAAGAACTCTTTTGGCAGACAGGATTTATCTTGAGGACATCTGGCTTTCTTCAAATGAAATTAATTCATTATTTTTTCTTTAGAAAAATAAGAAAGAAAGAAAAGGAAGGAAGGAAGGAAGGAAGGAAGGAAGGAAGGAAGGAAGGAAGGAAGGAAGGAAAGGAGGAAGGAAGGAATGGAGGGAGGGAGGGAAAGAGGGAGGGAGGAAGGTGTTTCCTTGCCCTCAAGTCCTTTATCTTGTCTGGAGATTAAAAAATAAAACACTATCATTTATATCAACCTCATATTTGTGAAAGAAAACTCTGTTATTATATTTTATTAGAAGAGGAAATGGAAGAACACAGGATCCAAGTGACTTCTGCATTATAATGAAAGTAGAGAAATTCAGCAGAGCTGAGTATTCTCAGGATGCATGCCTACATCAAAGGGAGAAGTAGCCACTACTAAAAAGATCTCTAACTTTCCTATCATAAAAGAATGCCTAACCTAAAAAATCTCTATTTACAACTTTTCTCTATATGGGTATGTTTTCTCTCCTGGCTTAAACTACCAAAGTCTCTTGGTAACCTATAAAATTCCATACCAAAATATTCTTAGTCTATTAATTAAAGGAGGAAGTCCAGGTTTCTCCTGACCAAGAGAAAAACAACCCAAATTGTCTTCCTTACTAGGTACATGAACTATTCCACCTTGGGTATTGTATGAGTTCTAAAACTCAGGATTGGATTTCTTTATACAAGAGAAAAAACAATGATAATGAAATATAGGTGATGGGCTAACAAAATCTTTATTAGTAAAATAATAAAAATAATAGTAGTAAAGATTTCATAGTGAAATCTGGTTGTAATAATTTGGGTGCACATAACTGAAATCTTGAAAAAATAATCAAGTCTCAAGTTGAGACAGAATTATTGCCAATATCTTCAATATTATTGAACATTTAGTCTTTAAGATGAATGTTCTAACTACGCATATTTTACTAATTGTAAAGTAAATTTCCACTCAAGGCTTAAGCAGCAAAACAGGGAAATTAAAAAATACAAAAAACAAAAAAACCCACTTTTGATCTAAGTCATGCTTAGTTCTTTGTTTGACTATGGTTCTGGACTATTCTCATAAATAATTTAAATCCCAAGATTTACATCCTTTCTTTCTTTAACTATTTGTGGACTAAACAATGCCATTTTTGTTCATCTCTTTTTTAGATGTCTTAATCACATCTTGCTTAAGGCAAAAACTCCTATTTTTTGGTTTATGGAGAGCACTGAGCGAGGTTACATTTTTCTCACAACCTTTCAAATACTCCTACCTGTTCTTACATTTTCTGGGTCTTTCCTTTTACAAATAACCAGAAGTGATGCTCCGAGCTCTCTAGAAAGCAAGCAGATCATGTTCCACACCAGGTGGGGTTTAGTGACCTCTTCTAGGAAGATGCCATTTCCTGATGTTCTGTGCTTTGCAATGAGGTGATTAGATGAACTTGTTGATCCAGAGTTCCTCTACTTCATCAACAAGAGAGGATTTGGGAAGTAGAGGCTTCCCTTCAGCAGCTGACGTCACAGCTGGGGCGGAAGCAGTCCACAGCAGCAAGGCCTGCAGGTGTGCTCCCTCCATCAATCTGTCTTTACTTTCTCAGGACAACCTCCAGAGCATATTCCGATTCACCACACATCTGGTTTCTGTTAATTGGTTGCTAAAAAGAACATGTGAAGATGCCACATGTATAAGTACATATTTACCAAAATGTCCCAGAGTTTAATAGAAGCTTTCCCTGTGTCCATTTCTGTGATAGGGGAAAACGTGAAGGAGGGAGTCACAGGGAGATCTCTGGGTGACTTGTCAATGCTTGACCATAATTTTCTCCATAAGAGTGGTGAACTAAAGTTCTCAACTGTGTTAACTGGAGAAACATTAAAGATAGTTGATGACATTCTTTGCACGTGGACAGTTACACTAGCCTCATCGATGATCCCTTGACCCCCAGATTTGCCCTCCATCAGTTCCTCCTTCAGCAGAATGCTCTCATTAGATCCTAAGTATGATCCTGACCATCCTGGCTAGCATCCGCTCCTTCCTTTCTGTTGCGAGTAAAATTCAAAATCTTTCTGAGGGTCTGAGAGGCCCCTTAAGATTCATTCCACCTTATTACCCTAACTTAGTTTCTTGGTCTTTTTCCCTGGCTCACCTCTCTTATAGGTCCTACTCCTCCATGAAGACGCCAGGCACACTCCCATGCCCCGGCCTTTCCATTAGCCCTTGTCTTTACCTTCAGTAAAGACCGTCCCATCCCCACACGCACCCTAGGGATCACTTCCTCACTTCTTGAAATCTTTGTTCAAATACCACCTTCTTAGGAAAGTCATCTCTGGCCCCGTTTAAAAGTGCAACTCTCCTACACCTACCGGCACCTTACCCTCCCTGTTTCACTTTCTCCCCATAGCACTTATTAATATTCTGCTTAATTTACTTATTCGTCTTACTTATGATCTGCTTTCTCCCATGAGAATAAAAACCATGGACAGGATTTTCTGTCTGTCTTGTTCACCGTTGTGAACAGTGTCTAGAATGCAGTAGGTGCTCGAAACATTTGTGTGTTACAAGTAGTCCATGAAAGCTGATGGATGATATAGGGTCTTTAATTTAGCCAATGGTTTCTGAGAATGTGAAGAAGGTTAATCACCTGTTTCATCTGTAAACCAACTAGCCCTGCAGAAAGAAATCTGCATTCTACAACAAAGACAACACCTTAGTGTTATCTTTCCACCTAAACAATTGTATACAGTAAGTCACAACGATAAGAAAATATTGACACCATGCAATTCATGATATAACCTGAACAAGAAAACATCCTTACAACATTTACCTATCAATAGGGGGTATCAGTGAAAATACTTTTTAAAAAGACTTTATTTATTTGAAAGAGAGAGAGAAGGAGCACGAACAGGGGAGAGGGGCAGAGAGAGAAGGAGGAACAGACTGCTGAGTGTGGAACCCCACCCAGGACTCAATCCCAGGACTGTGGAACCATGACCTGAGCAGCAGGCAGATGCTTAACCAACTGAGCCACTCGGGCACCCCCAAAACATTTTTATATATGGCACATTTATTTAGATAGTATAGTGCATTAGTTCAGAAAGATATGATAGTTATAAGGAAATAGAGATATAAAATACACTTTAAAGCCAAGTAGAACTAGAAATGTTTGTTTGTGTTTTATGAAATACATTAGCAGTGATTCACTTGCCAAAAACAAGATATTTTATTTTACTAATGTTATTAGCAAATATGTGGTTTTCTGGTTTTAAAAATATGTAGCTTATTTTTAAAAATAGGCAAAAGAAATCTAGTTCTGTACAATTAGATAGGTTTGCAAATTTTCTTTTAAAAGTATGTAACCATATTACTTATTACACTTGTCATTGGCAATAAGGAAATCTTGATTTTTTAAAAAGCAATTAGCCTTTAAGAAAAACAAAAGCTAATTAAAACTGAAAACCTAGTCATCTAGGCAAACAATAGCATACAATCAGTCCATACTACCTACAATAACCCAATAATGCAGTAAACTATGGTTTAAAATGATTCTTTCCAATATTTTTATAAAGAGTTCTCCCAGCTGCAGGGACCTCACATGCTTTTGCCTGCTACACTTTGTTGATTTGTTCTCTGAAGTTGGTTAAATTTTTATCTATGCAAGGCTACATCTATACCAACCATTTTTTAGAAACTGAAGTCAATCTAGCTTCAATTATCCATGCTTTGAAACCTTGGAAGTTCAAAACCTCAAAAATAAAACAAAGACATTTGTAGAAAGAATGTAAGATCAGGCTATGGGTGCACATCATGTCCTATGAAGCATTAATTTAGCAACTACATAGAGGTAAAAACCTATAGTGAACCAGCATAATGAATAGGGAAGGAAAGGGAAGGAAAGAGAAAGGAAGGGGAGGGGAGGGAAGGAAATGAATATCCTATTAAGTTCCCACATGTAAAATTGAAAAAATTCTGTAAAACACTCAAATACAGTAGACTAGAAAAAAAGAGCAACTTTATAGCTGAACATATAGTTTCCCCTAATTCCCTCATACTTACTCATTCTTATGGTCTGGTATTTTTTTTCTTCCTTATCTTTTCTGTTTTTGTGCCTGTGTTTATGCAACAAACTGTATATATTTTATTTTTCTGCTCCTTTTTTGCTTCCTTCATTGTTCATGTCCCTCATTTTGCATAAAAAGAAATTGCAGATGCAATTAGACTAGCATAGGCAAGATGCAGTCTCAAAATCAGCTTGATTTCATTCAAATAAGACTGCCGGGAAAGTCAAGAGGGAGAGACGGAGGATCATGTACTCCATGTCTTCTTGGAGCCACACCCAGGAGCTCATGCCCCACTGTCTGTAAGTGGCATGGCCGGCTACTGGGGAGTTAAGGCCTGGAACAGGACTACTGATATGTCAGGAAGTTCTGGATGACTGTATTTTGCTGAGTGATGAAGTAGCAACTGCTGGAAATAATAATAGGCCTTAAAATAGCAAAAATTCCTGAATGACTGTATCAGGGAGTAACCAATTTCTATCATGTGTTGGTGTCAATTTAGTGCATGGATATTCCCTAGAGAAAAAAGAAATGAGATTTCAGACCTCCGTTTTCCTTTCCTTTTCTTTCTTTCTTTCTTTCTTTCTTTCTTTCTTTCTTTCTTTCTTTCTTTCTTTCTTCTTTCTTTCTTTCCTTTTGCAAGTGATTTAAACTGCATACAAAACCCCTTCCAGAAAAAAAAAAAAAAAAAAAAAAAAAAAAAAACCCCTTCCAGGCTCAGCTATACAGCATACTGGAAATGTCAAGAGGGAAGTGACAGGAAATGCATTTGGTAGAATCTGGCTGCTCTCATGTTTAATGTGGGAATAGGAATATCCTCAACAGCACAGCATTCCTGGATGTATCTGAAACCATAAAATGCCACAGCTACAGAGCTAAGAAACATCTTCTATAGACTAAAGTCCAAGAAAAAGTCACAGAAATTCCCTGAAAGGACAGTGCATGCCATGTTAATAATATTTAAGAATTGAATGTACTTTATTAGGAATCTAGGATCATGGACTCTTGGCTTGTCCTGCCACTAGCCACTAGGTCACAATTTCTATTTCCATCTTTACCCAACACAAGGTCATTGGAGAAGAGATATATGCACAGTAGATATGGCTAAGCAAATACATGTTCTTCATTCCTCTGCTGGAATAGGAAAAAACCCCAAACTAGCATGGGCTAAAAGACTCCTCTTCCCTAAACTAGAGGCAGACTTATGGAGCTTATGGCCTAATGGAAGAACAGCTCCCCTTTACCTACTCGCTGTAGACCTGAGCTTACAAATCAGGGGCCATTAGTTGGAACAGGCTCGTATGTGCTTTGGGCCTCACTGTGTTCTTGAAAATATGAAACTATTTCCAAACATCTATAGATCAGAAGATTTCATATTTTAAAAAAAACAAGATTGGTGTTTTGGGAGGGAAAACCAAAAAAGATCTGCACCCGTGGGAATATTTGCCTATATGTGGCCATTTTTCCAGAGTTGAAGCTTGGTTGTTCTAGCCACGAAACAAAATTTCTAGTCTTTGTCATCCCTTGTTGCAGCTCTTATGCCAGATCCGTTTTGTTCATGTGCACTACTTGCCTGGCTTTGCCCTCTATATCTGAAAACATCAATGGCAAGGAATAAGGAGTGCAGAGAAAAGGACGTCAAGAGGGAGAGAGAAAAGTAAGAGCTTCTTACCCAATAAGAACAATGTTGTTGTTCCCTCCAGGCTTTCTTAGTACATGTCCCAATCTAAAACCTAGGAACGAGTGATGATAAAAGTCTCCAAAAGGACCAGACACAGAATGAGAGAAAAAGAGAGAGAGAGAGACTAGGACATTAGCATGTTAGTGTCCTAAATGACTTTGTCAACATTAATACTTCCCCTTGGGACTCCCATGCAGAAGAGGACAAAGAGATTAGAGAGGTGTTTGAAGCTTCACACAGAGGTCTCAATCTATAATCCTATATTCACTAGAATATTTCTCAGAAGCTAATGAAGCATAAGATTCTGGTAACTCACAAGCAAGGGCTCCTTCCAAATCCTTATATGTATTTTTGTATTTGTAATTTTGTATTCTTTTTCTCAAGGAGGGTTTCCCAAATTCTATGCATTTCAGGCCTCAAACGTCTATATCCACTTCTTCCCATATCCCCAAATTTAAATGTCTTGGCCAAATGCATCAGTCAAGGGAATAAAATGAAAAATGCATAATGTCTCGTGTGTGTGCCTGTGTGTGTGTGTGTGTGTGTGTGTGTGTGTGTGTGTGTGAGAGAGAGAGAGAGAGAAAGAGAGAGAGAGAGACTAGGCCAAGCCATTCAAGAAAAGGGGATAATCCAATGATTACTAAAACCATATTTCATAAAAGGGGAAGTTTCAGAAATTGCTTATTTTGTGGAATCCTTTCTGAATCTTTATTCCAAAGAATAAGTTATTTTCAGAGATTTAAAAATAAACTAAAATTCAATGAAAACCTGATTTTTATGAATAAAAACAGAAAAACTGATATTCTTTCTATAATTTAATATTCTATGTCATCTATGACTTGAGAGGCATAATCTGACTTGTTTCCCCTGATCCATAGTATATGGAAATGTTTAGAGATTTGCTATAACTGAGCTTCACAGGATTATCTACAAAAATAATTATAAAAGAAGAAATCCTAGAGGTATCAGCTAAAGTCACAGATGTAATAAGTGTTCAGTTTGTTGTATAATCTGTAATATAATCACTTATTCTTTTCATCTTTATAGTATCTTCTCTATAGTACATCATCAAAAATGTAGGTGATAATATGTTGAAAAGTTTTACTTTTAGAAAATACTGTCTGGGGACGCCTGGGTGGCTCAGTTGGTTAAGCAACTGCCTTCGGCTCAGGTCATGATCCTGGAGACCCGGGATCGAGTCCCACGTTGGGCTCCCTGCTCGGCAGGAAGCCTGCTTCTCCCTCTCTCACTCCCCCTGCTTGTGTTCCCTCTCTCGCTGTGTTTCTCGCTGTCAAATAAATAAAATCTTTAAAAAAAAAAAAAAGAAAAGAAAATACTGTCTGAAAATATTACCTTTCCATTCATTAAGATCAGAGCTTATATTTGACATTTAACAAATGTGTAAGCTACTGGGGTTCAAGTTATATATAATTGCACACAGAGAATTATGTCCTAGAGTTCCTACTATCTCTAGAGTCTCAGAGGTTTGGTACATTTTGTTCAGAAATCAATTTTTCTAGGTTGAAATGGAGGCATTCACTTTATTTTAATATGGAAATTTAAAACCAGACATGGAGCAACAGGCTGGCATAATGGGGATTCCATCTGTCATTAAGAAGTTAAAATATGATTAAATAATAAGATACTGAAACTTAACAATATGCTTCCCTTAGAGCCATGCTATGGGTTTGTCAGACTGCTGACGTGGATTAAAAGCAAGGACAATCTGAAGCTATCAATAATAAAAACCCTGGATCTAGGTCCAAAAGAAACAACCTTGAGTCAAATGCCCCACTATTATGGGCGATGTTCTAATGAGATTCCCTTTGAAAAGTATATTTAGTCCTTTACTGTTTTCTTCTTTTCTTTTGCTTTTTCTTTTAAATTCATACTTTGGGAGGTCAGTCAATAACAACATTGAGAACACATCTACAAAGTGATGGGTGCAATAAATATAAAACTAGAAATGTGTTTTACTAAAACTGATTTGACGATTTCTTGCCAAATAAATGAGACAATATATTCTTGATAGCAAAATTAGAGCTACTTAGATCTACTTGGATTTCTACTAAATTTAGGTATATGGCTTTCTACCAAAAACAAAATTATATTTTGTAGCAATTAAGCAAACAAAAAGTTTTAGCATATATAAAAAAGATTTATTTCTACATGGTATCTCTAGTTTTGCTCTGTCTTTACTTGCACACACACACACACACACACAGCACACCAATCTCTTCTCATGACTAGTATCCCACAAATCTTTTTAAGTAGAAATATATGTATAACAAGAAAATGGCAAAAGGCAGTAAGATCAATGACAGGCCTTTGTACGTATGTGGATGTGTGTGTGTGGATGTGTGTATGGACCTATGTTCTTTCTCCTAATAGGGTATTTAAAGTGATATTTTATAGTTATATTTTTTGGTTGTCATTACTCTGTATTGTTTTGGTTTTGCTTTTGTGAGAAAAATTCTTTTTTTCTTATACTAAATTGCTTCCTTCTCAGAAAACTGTGTCTTCCATTGTCAACATTTGAATTAATTTAATAATATGAATACCTCCAGAAATTTTTAGAGGAATTTAAAAAAATTAGTGTGTTGTTCTAAAGAAAGAGCAGAAACGCAGTCTTCAGATAAATCAGGAATTTGTCTTTGTCCAATTGTTTTAGAGAAGCTATTTTTTTTCTGTCTTCTTTTTTATTTTGTGAGGTAATGAAATATTTAAATAACTGATACTTGGCAGAAACACTTATTCCCACAGTATTTCTTGCCAAAATGAAAGAAGAAAGATCCAAATATCAAACAAGGGATGCTGTATTTGTGAGATTATAAGCCTGATTTTCTACATGGCCTCCCCTTTAAAATAAAATAAAACAAAATAAAATAATTGAAGGAATGGAAACCCAGAAGGCTTTTTGTGAAATGATATAACCATCTTTAGTTGATGACAGAAATTGAAAATAAAAAAGGATATAGCAAGCAGCAATCTTACTCTGACAATGAATGGATCAGATAACCAAATCATTTTTCCAGTTTCAATATTTGTTCAATTTTTAAAAAGAACACAGAAGTTAGGACAACATGACCCATAACTTTCTAAATAAAATGAAATGCCTTTAAAAAGTTTTTCATTGAGGGGAATGAGGGGAGAAAACAAACCAGGTAGAAATAATGTGTTCACTGGGCCTTGTTTTGTGAAAGGAAAACTCTATCAAGGAAAGAAGTAATGACATTCTACACAGGTTTCATTTTTATAAACATGAAGTTGGCAAATATACATTGACTTTCTTCCCCCAGATTTGCTTTACAAAATTTAAGGAAGAAGTCTCTTCATTAAGCTCCTCCATTTAATTATTGCATCCAAAATTTATTAAAGAAAGAAAACAAAAACATTTGTGAGCTGTGGGACTGGTGGTAACACAGGTACAGCGAAACCAGGAGGATCTGCTGATTCCAGATGGAGTGGATATATTCCCATGGCACCTATTACTTGCCAAATGTTTTGTAAAGCAAACACATGACCTAAAAGATTTTGCAAGTGTGGGGTCTTAAAAAAAAAAAAGAAAGAAAGAAAAAGAAAAAGAAAAGGAAAAAAAATACACACTTGCAAAAAAAAAATTATGTTCTTATTTAAAAGTCATTTCTTAATTCCTAACCATAAGTTGTTTTTTAAAACACACATACACTTTTAATATTTTTCAGCTGTCATGCCCACTTTAGTGAGTCTACATGTGTGGGTACTCCATAAAATCTCAGTGGTGGTGGCAGATGTCCTCTTTGAAATATTTCATCTGCTGCTGGGGGTGGGGGAAGTGTCACTTTGGTGCCATGAACACCATTCCTTCTGAAGGCTCTGATTTGGGACAGCCCCTCTAGAGCAAACGCTGAATTGCTTGATGTCACTCAAACGGGTGGTAAGCAGCAGAGAAACATATGACTATGTCAAGATGAAAAAAAGAATTTTAAATAATAACATATTTATGAGGCCCTTTACAACAGCAAAAGAACGGCTGTAAAAAAAAAATCAATAATTGTTATAATTGAGTCTTGGCTATGGGAGAATAAAAATCTGTTGTTTGAAGTGACCAACACAGAAGTCCTACCCAGTCCAAAGAAGAATCACCTGGTGGTTGGAGGCCCAGAGTATCTTTTCCTAGCTTGCTTTCCTCTAGCAGTTTCATGCTGTATTACACATTTTCACACTTAATTGCATGTTGTTTTCCTTTCTTAATTCTTTGGAGGTTTAGTGGTTTAAGATTTTGTTTTGTTTTGTTGTTGGTGTTGTTACTTATTTTTAATTAGTTTTCATTCTTCCTCCTTCAAGATGATTACTCTGGTCAATAGAAGATACTTGATATTTAATTGACTCATTGATTAATTCAATAAATTTTATTAAGCATCTTCTTTGGGCCAGATTTTAAAAATGCCATGGTCCCTTGCCCTCAGGTAGCATACATATCTCCAGTAGAGGAAGAGAAATGAAGCCAAGAATCCCAGAAACAAAAGTAATATTACAATCAGTGATACAAGTTGTGAAGGAAGAATACCACTTGCCGAGAGAGTCTATCTGGGGATCTGTTGTCAAAGGGGGATGAGGAGGAGGCAAAATTTCCTAAGCAACTGATAATTTATTTTAAGCCCCAAAGGGTAAGTACAAATTATCAAGGGAAGAGAAACAGAAACATCTTGGGAAGAGTAAACTGCAGGCTAGGTTCAAGAACTGAAATAAGACCAGTGCTATGGAAGAATAATAAATATTGGGGGGATACAAGAAGATTCTAGAAAGTTAGCAGGGCCATGTCTATGGTGAGAATTTTGAACTTCTGTGAAGACATTTAGGGCTCTCAGACAGACAGTGGCATGATAAGACTGACTTTTTAAGATAATTCTGCCTGCATAGAAAATAATGATATAGTTAACAGAGAGGTAAAATTTAATTGAAAGAACAAATGTAGAAGCAGGGAGACCAGGGAGAAAAATATTTCATTAGTCCACATGAAAAATGACAGAGCTGTGAACTAGGGCAAATGACAGCACTGGACATGGAAAGACATGGATAAACTTGAAGTATATTTGCAAAGTCACATCTTTAAAACTTGGTGATGGATTTGATATGGACTTTGAGAGCAAAAGAAATCAGAAATAACATGTAGACTTGAACAACTAAGTGGTGATAATACCATTTAGCAAGATGGGGAAATAAAAGGGAATGTGAGACTAGACTGAGGACAAGAAGAGAATTAATGGTCAGCTTCAGTTGTAAGGTTTCAACAGACCCTGAGGTATCACAGTAAAAGTGTTGAACAAGCAGCTGGATAGATCTGGTGCTTAGAAGAGAGATTTTCTTTGGAGAAGATGGTTTAGGAGTCATCAGCCTGCAGAGAGAATTTGCAAACAGGACTGGAACATATCACTTAGGGAGAGAGAAGGTGGGGAGAAGAGCAGAGGATCCAGAGCATAACCTGGAAGAATTCCAAACAGGACAAGGTGACAGAGAACAGATGAACACAGAGGCAATGGAAGGAAAGTAGCAAGTGGAGTGTGAAGAAGTTCCAGGGTAGAGAATCCAGGAGACCCCCACCTGTTGACTGCCCTCAAGAAATGCCACAGAATCGCCAATCATTACCTTCCATTCAGGTGCCTGGCTTGGGTCATTCCAGTTGAGAGTTTGTGGTCAAAACACAGATTGCTTTCTCTGTCCCTAATGTCTGCATTTAAATGTCATTTTTCTCCCAATTGGCATCACATGAGCTATTCTGGCAAACATGTACATTTCTCTTTGTAAAACTGCATTGTTTACAACAGGAATTCTTGTATGCCTACACTTTTAGGCCAAACCATCTTAAACCTAGACTCCAGATTTCATGTAAATGTCTCTAGCATATGATCAAGGCAACAAATAAGTAAATGCTAATTTATTATTCCATTAACAGAGACTTTTTGCACAAACATGTTAAATGAGCTATGACTTATCTAATGAGCCTTCATAGCACCATCTTGTCACCAAAAAAAAAAAAAAAAAAAAACTTCAAAAAATTACCAAAAATGTCTAAGGGATATGAGAAAATTAAAAACAAGTATATTTTATTAGCAAAATTTCTGATAAAGTTATTCTTTTTTTTTTAAATGAGGCTTGAACTCATGACTGTGAGGTCAAAACCTGAGCTGAGACCAAGAGTCAGACATTTAACACACTGAGCCACCCGGGTCCCCCCAAGAAGTAATTGGCAGGCCCCAGCAAGATTTTTGGTCATGACCTCTGATTTATAAGACCAATACTCTAACCCCTGAGCTATTGGCCCTCACTATATTCTTCTTAAAAGTTTCCTTTAAAGGCCTATGTGAAATATATTGCTGGTGGGCATATAAATCAGTACACTTTGGAAAATCATTGGACTTTATGTTTTTAAATTTTTTATTTAGTAATCTCATGCCAAAATTGCACATAAGTGTACAGTTCTCTAAATTTTTACAAACTTAACACACTTCTATAATTAATAGTCAGATCAAGAAGCAGAACAATATCAATACTTCAGAAAGTGCTTTGATGTTATATTTTTAAAGTTAAACATTTACTAACCCTATAGTAATTTTACTCGTATGCACACACACAGAGATGCTATACCTATAAATACATATAAATAATGGCAATTATATTCAGTATATATCCAATATAAATTCTTACATGCAATTCCCAGAATTGTATCACAATGTTCAGAACAAAACTGGTTAGGGTGCCTGGGTGGCTCAATCAGTTGGGCATCTGACTCTTGGTTTGTGCTCAGTTCATGATCTCCAGGTCATGGGAGTGAGCCCCATATCAGGTTCCATGATCATTGGGGAGTCTGATTGAGATTCTCTCTCTCTCTCTCTCTCTCTCTCTCTCTCTCCCTCTGCCCACTGCCCTGCTCTCTCCCCTTCTCTAATAACTAAATCTTTTTTAAAAAAGAACAAAACTAGTTGTAATAGTTTAAAATTGCAAATAATTCATGTAACAATCACCTTGTAATATAGTCACACAATGGAACATATATAGCAGAGAAAATTAAAATGAATCAACTACCTCTACCACAACAACATAGATGAGTCTTAGAAACATAAATATTAGAAACATGTTTACTTGGAAAAATCAAATTTCAGAAGAGTAGAATTGTATGACACCCCTTTTATAATATTTTTAAATGAACAACATAATATTTAGGCATATATGAATGTGTGACAGAAAAAAAGCAAATAAAAAAAAACCCTCTAAACAAGCATTAAAAATAGTGTTTCCCTTTTACGTGAAGGAGAGGTGAGTTAGAGTGCAATCTATCATTGAGACCAGGGTGATTCTGAGCCCAGAGGGGCACTATTAATAACTAAAACAGGGAAATAGTAGTAAATAGCAACTGTCCCAAGGCAAATCTGGACATGGAGTCACCCTAGTTATTGATGCTTAATGCATAGGTTGACTGGTAAGTCAATCAGCTATAGGGCTTAGGTTGACTGGTAAGTTCATAGGCATTCCTTCCATTTTCATTAATTAATTAATTGATTGATTGATATAAATTAAAGAGGGACATTCATGACCAATAATTTTAATGTGTCATGAACCAAGGATTTACGATTGATTCAATTCAGGAAACATCTGAGGTCCAAATATAAATAATCCTTTGTCAAATTAAAAATGTTAATTATTTAGTGGCATGGGTCTTAAAATTAATCCTAGGGGACATGAATGAGAAAGATGAAAGAGAACATCCATTTCCTAAAATACAGCCTAATTCAGGAAAGGAGGTAAAAGGGAGAAGATTTAGCCACTATTCAGTTGTCCTTCTTCTCCCTCTCCCCCAAGATCCTGAGAGTCAAAGATCACAATGTAACAAATATAATGAATGAAATTATTATTTAATTTTATACCTAATTGAGGTTAGGCTAATTACTTAAGAAACTCTGGGCATTCAGACAGGTTCAAGTTCTACCTATTTATAAAGCCAAAGTAATTGGATTGTGACAAAATAGCTGACATTGCTATACAATTGTCCTTCAATAGTTATGGGACTTTTGAAATTTGGTTGTATCTTCAGGTTTGTATGGATGATATTCACAGTATTTAGCCACCAGTAATAGCACAAGAAACAACCAATCCAAATAAGACCCTGCCATGGCCCTAGCATGTAGTTCTCAGCCTCCCTGTTGCACTGGCACAAGCTCTTCAATGCTAGATCATACAAAGAGCACAGTGATTTGCAAGGAGAAGCCCCTATAGCTTGAGTGAGTGGGAGGTGTGACCCCTAAGGTCCTGGGTTGCAGCTAGTAAACAACCAATTATATGAATAGGTCAACATTTTAAATATTGGTAAAACAAGAGGTGGTTAAAGAACTTATCCTGGCTAGAATTTATATAATTTCAAATATATCCATGAAGAAAGTGAATACAAACACCTTGCTGTCTCAAATAAATATGAGAAAAAGGAAAATAAAGCGATCATTACTAGGGTCTCTCCTGGGAACTTAGAAGCTTAAACATGATTAGTTTTATGAAAATCTACCACTGGCTATGACCACACTGGAGCATACTAGCTGAGTATTTATCTTAAGTTCACACTGAATATTCCAGATCCTACAGATTTGCAGACTGAACAAGACTTCATCAAGACCTTGTCACTGTTAATAACAATGCCAGCACAGGCACAATCAGTGTATTTGACTGCCACTTTAGTTTGTGCATGATTCGATTTTAAGTTAAACTTGACTTACTACATAGGATTCTAACCTTCAGGGAATACCAAGGATGCACCTAAACCCTTTTCAGCAACTGTGGTAGAATATAAACATTTTGGGGATAACTCCCTCCATGGTAACTCTTCCACAACTTCCAACAAGTTCTATTACACCAATGCCTAAAACAGTGAGGCATATGCTACATGTTTGTTGTTGGATTAAATGAAGGCAAACCTGGATTTTAATTCTGGCTTTACCATTAATGTCATGATTTTTTTCTCTTGTTTTTAAAATGGGAAAATTAATAAAAGAGAAGCCTGTTGCAAGGATTACTCAGAAAAGAGAAGAACTGATAAGCTTACTGCCTTCATTTTCCTCCAGAATACAACTAAAGAACATGATTTCCAGAGCCCATAACAAAAGGTTAGAGTTTCTGAATGTTCTAATTAACCCAGAGTCAACGTGTTGACTAAGTCTGTATCACTGTGACTCAAGCTCGAACTAAGTATTATCAAAGATTGTGAATTCATATCCATATTGAATTGAACACACAAGGGACACTGTTCTATATATGAGGGCTTTAAAGAAGGGAAAGACAAATCACAGCAATTAATCCCAACTAATAGAGTGAAAAATGAAACACAAGACTGCTAAGACAATATCAAATCATTAACAAATTCTAGTAACAAATAGAAATATATTAGTCATAAGTAATTTTAGAGACAAAACAGGTTATAGTTAAATGGGGGACTATTATCAAATTAAGGAGATTCAAGAGAAATGGGAGAGAAATGGGAGAGAAATTCAAGAGAAATGGGAAAGAATAAAAGCTAAATATCTGCCTTGTGGTTACTAATACCATCACTGTCATTAATAATTACTGAATTATTATCATCACTGAATGATCTATAATTTCAAGTTCTTAAAAGTCTTATGCCTTATATATAATGAACACATTAATGTGTGGTAAATGCGTGAATGCATTAACAATACATGATAACTTTTCAAGGAACTAGCTCATGGGTGTCAGAAGTTTTATATTTTTCTCAGTTTCTGTTAATTTTGCTATTTGGTTTTAAGTATCTCAAGTCACCTCAGTTCACCCCATCTGGTAAAGAAATTTTATATGTAAAATCAAGGTTTTTCTTTCAATCATATTTCACTCACATTCTGAACTCTACTTTTTATAAGCCTAATTATGAACAAAGAGGTCATGAGAAGTAAATCCACTTCCACTTCTAGCTACATTTCAAAATATGGAATATTGAGTCTCCATGGAATGCCCAACCTCAGATTTTCCCCTAGGTCTTAAAGGATATATTTTATAGCAGTTTAGGAGAAGAACCAATATTTTTTATGATCCTCCAGAGCTTTGGATGGGCAGAAGACCACCAAGAAGTAGGATAAGCTTTCAGTTCTGTGGGTGTTACAAGAAGGGATTTGTTAAACCTACAAATTTTCTTCTCAGGTCACCATTAAGTCAAAGCGACATATATATAATATCTATATGTGTTGGTGATGTAATTGCAACAAATTATGTCTGTCAAGATAAATTTAAAATACATTTTTCCTAAATATTTCTAGGAATATCCATGCAAATGATATTTTTCAGTTTATGAGGGTCCACTTTATTAGTTTCTATGGAGGCTTTAAGGATAATGTGAGATCTAGTTTTAAAAAATTTGTTTTTATACCTACAATTTTTTCATTTTAACACCATTTTGAATTTATACCTCATTATCTTCAAGAGGCAAAATTTCTTATGCATATATGTGAAGATCAAGAGTCCTTAGAAAAGCAACAGAGAAATAGCACTGTAACAATGAAAGTTGACTATCAGTGATGAGAAGGATGAAAAAAGCAGATTAATAATAACAGTAATAATAATAGTTAACTTCTAAAAGTTTTCAGTTTGTGTAAGGCAAATGGTAAGTAGCAATTTATGCAGGATCTTATTTAATTATCCTAACAATCTTACAAAAAGAGAGGAAGGTCAGAATTGGAATTGGAATCCAGATAAATGAAACATTAAGATATTTCATTCATTCCCACTATAGAATGTCAGTTGGAATGAAAGAATAAAGAATATTTTAGCCTATTCTGTTTTCCATAAAAAATTGTTTCCCCAAAAATGACCTTAGGTCTGCACTGCATTTCTCAAGATAATTCTCACAATTGCAGTTTGGCAATATCAATCCAAAGGCTTGAAAACCACCATGTTTTTTGAACCAGAAATTCAATCTCCATGAATTTTAACCTAAAGAAATAGCCTGAAATTGATATAAAATGCAAATGCAAAGATGTTCACTAAAGCATTATGTAAGATAATAAAGACTTCTAAACAGCACAAACAATATGAGATTTGTTAAATAAGCTATGGTAGACCTAAGTAATAATTTATTGTGCTCTATGATAAACTGTTTATAGGAAACCGTTTCTGAGCATGTCAAGAATATATTCACCATGTATTGCTAACTTTAAAAATATGTATCCTGTTTTGTACAGAAACAAAAATATATGCACCTTTTGAAAACATCCTAGGGAAAAATAAGAACACATCAAAATGATAACGTGCAACATTTTTCTCAGCTCTATTCTGTCAGCACCAAAATCATCAGTATTGAAGGGAAAAGACAGCAACACCATGTCCTCATAGAAAGAATTCTGGTGTGATTCTGAATGTTGTTCTAAGTAGAAGTCTAGTTCCCTGGGTAGCAGTAAACTCTGTAATGTCCTTTGGTTAACTCTATTTCCTGCTTGAAATATCCAGAACTTATTTTTGTGGCTTCCACTAAGGATCCTGACTGATACAGGTACTCCTTAGAGCCTTCTGTAAAGTCAGAACTTGTAAAGCTTTGCTCAAGTCAGACTTTGGGGAGCATACAGGGAAGAGTCCTAGGTCATCATTTTAAATGATTAGAATAAATTATTCCCGTGATTTATGGAATTATAATATGAAAATTCTCCACCCCAAGATAAAACTTTGAGTAATGGCAGAAACAGGGGAATATTACTAAGATAAAATGGAACTATGGAAAAATAAGGGAACTGCTAAAAACTGGATTCCTTAGATCCTACCCAGTACATACTTTGACTAGTAGAGGCAACAATTATCTCTACTGAAAGAATTCTTCAGAGCAATGCGATTTAAAGTTTAAGATCCAGCTTTAAGAAATACTTCATGGGGCACCTGGGTGGCTCAGACCATTAAGTTTCCAAATCATGTTTTTGGCTCAGGTCATGATCTCAAGGTTGTGAGCCCAAGTCCCATGTCAGGTTCCACACTCAGCACAGAGTGTGCTTGAGATCTTTTCTCCCTCTCCATCTGCCCCCTCCTCTTTCTCTGTCTCTCAAATAAATAAATAAATCTTAAAAAAAGAAAAGAAGAAGAAGAGAAAAAGAAGGGAAGGAAGGAAGGAAGGAAACAAGGAAGGAAGGAAGGAAGGAAGAAAGGAAGGAAGAAAGAAAGAAAGAGAAAGAAAGAAAGAAAGAAAGAAAGAAAGAAAGAAAGAAAGAAAGAAAGAAAGAAAGAGAAAGAAAGAAAGAAAGAAAGAAAGAAAGAAAGAAAGAAAGAAAGAGAGAAAACAAACATTTTATAAGATACAGATTTATTCAGTCAACAGAATGTGGAACTACTAAGAGTTTCAGAGAGGATACTTTGCTCTAATTCCCTGGGGTCCTATAAGAAGCTCCCATGTGAAATGCTAAAGCTATTACTACCCCCAGAATGCCCTAACATTGCAATGATGGGATGACTAAGAAGAGTAGATAAATAGACAATTCTAAAGAACAAATTGAAGAGGCAACCATTTAAGAAGTCAAATAAAACTGATTCCATTTTTACCTCCAATACCCACAGTATCTCTGCTTCTTTCAATTCACCCACTCCATAAACAATAGCACACCTTTTGGGAAGGTCCTATGATCAGCTGACTGAGGAAGGAAAACTCAAATCTAATTACAGATGTGCTGCATGATATACTGATACCAGCCCCCCATGGATTGCTGTACCACTGCAGACACACTCATAAGTGGCTTCCCCAAATATGAATCCTCATTCAAAACATATGATAAAGGGATATTCTCTCTTGTGGGCATAATTCGGGGTAATAAATCTGTTACTGAGTTTGCTTGGGAAGGGAAATGGCTTAAGGAATAGAGTGATTCACAGGCAGTCACTGGTCATTAGGCTAACTGGCCAGGAATTAGAAGCATAGCACTTGAAAATCGGTGTGCATTGTCTGAGGCAAAATTAGATGAAGGTACCAAGTATGGACAGACACAAAACATGAAGCTGTTTTTATCCCATGTGAAATGCTCAATGAAAGACATCTACTATTGAAGAGTTTCTCATATCAGAGGGTTAAAATAATTCATACAATGCCTATCAGACAACACCCTTCCCTAGACACTACAAGGTTTATTCAATAGGTCCACATCAGACAACACCCTTCCCTAGACACTACAATGTTTATTCAATAGGTCCAATAGGTAAAGTTACCATCATGCCAGAAATAAAGGCTTCATGAAGGCTCAGTGGCATAGATTTTACTTCTACTTTATCCCCACAACATAGCAATGGCCAACACTTAACACCTGACATAGCATCACTTCCAAAGAGACCAACAACTCCCTGATAGCCACTTGAAGATAGTGAACCTCTACAGTTTTGAAGGGATATTTATTCCCTCTAGAATATATACCTATTCTGTATACGGATTTTCTGTATATCTGCCAGTACTGTCATCCATTAACTTATAGAAATACCTTGTTAATCATTATAGAAATGCACAACACATTAGAGCTCCTTTTACAATAAAAAGTGCACCAATGTGTTCACAACCATGCAATTCACTTGTACTGAAATGCCAAAAGGAAACTGACCTCATAAAATAGTGAATTGTTTATTGATGACTCCCTTGTGATGTCATCTGAGAGATCACATCTGATGATGCTAGGTATTTTGAACAAGGGACCAGTATTAGGTGCTATTTCTCCCATGATGAGTATGTTAGAGTTTGGGAACAAAGACGTAGAAGTAAGCATTATTGTGTTCACTATTACATCAAGTTATCTATACTTGCATCATTTTTGCTTCCTGTCCCTATAATTTCACATTCTGCAAACTGAGAGATTCCCCAAAGAGAAATATTTCCCTTAATTACACAATAATTGTCCCATTGAATTATAAGTTGACAGCAATACCTGGATAACTTGGGTTTCTCCTGCTGCTAATCATTAGCCAAGGAAAAGGGATGGGGGTAGTGATACAACTTACCAACAAGACATCAGTTTTCTGAAACATGATGGAATTCACTGGTACACCCTTCCTACCTTAATAATTCCAGGCCCATTGTAAAATCTCCAACAAGTACCCCATGAAGTCAGAACTACTAAGTGTTCAGACTCTGGAAGTCTTAGGTCACCAACCAGATAAAGTGACCAACTGAAATTCTGATTGAGTGCAAGGGAACATATATGAGTGAATGGAGGAATCATCCTCATGATTGGAGACAGGAATAAGGGCTATGCCATCTCTGTTCATTTTTGTTATGTATATATTAACAAATTATTTATATTTATCCTTTTTGAAAGAGAATTTATTTATTTTTTTACTATCTATGTAAAGAGTGTTGCTGATGCTTAAACTTGCATTTTAATTCATAAGTCACCATACATTGGTGAACCACACACATCCAGACCTGAGGAAGAGGGCATTTTGTCATCTGGAAACCTTCAATTTCTAGAGTAAAGAGTGAATAATGAGACTTCATGTGCCTCTTTTCTGGGAGGTGTGGGAGCATTTCCATTTGTATTTGGATTATGTTATAATAGGTGGAAGCATGGTGGCACCTGGGTGGCTCAGTTGGTTAAGCGACTGCCTTCGGCTCAGGTCATGATCAGGCCCCTCAGATCTTTTAATAGCACCTCCCGGTCTCCGGATGAAGTGCTTTACTGGTATAGCTAATGTTGGAGTTGGTATTCCATCCTTGTTTGGCTTCCCAGCTTTCTAATAACTTTATAATGGAATTTATACTCCCAAAGCCCCACTACCATGCACTGACTGTTTTCCTCATTCGATCCTGACTGGAGCAACCTCAGTAGTTCAGGTGATAGACAGTGGCGGTTTAAATTAGGGTACTATGGTGCTGACAGTAGAGATCAAAAGTTTTGGACAGAATAGAAGATATACTGATGCATACATTGTAGGTGTAGAAGAAAGAAGGTATCAAGGAGCATGCAAGGTTTCTCTTTTGAGCAACTGCATTAGCAATGGCATTATTTATTAAGATGCACTTGATAGTGGAGGGGAAACTGGAAGGTAAGAATTAAACATTCCACTTTTGATGGGTTCATCATGAGATCCCTGTAGGATTGCCAAGTGGATTTCTTTAAGTGGCAGGTGATTAGTGGAACCTAGAGATCTGTGGAAAGACCTAGCCTCTTGAATATCATCCTTTAGTTCTAAGCCTTCTTTTTCACTAGCAGTTAATATCTGAGTGATGAGATGCTATCTCTTTTTGTGGTTCTTAACCTACAGTAGGGGGAGATGGAATTTCTAGGAATATATCCATTTTAACTATACTCCCAAAGAACAAAACGATTTGACTGTTTCAGTTTACTAAAGAGCATTGTACTTTATTCTGAGAAGACAAAAGTAAGTGAGGGTCTAAACAGGGAAACCTGGAAGCAATACTCAGGGGCTTGCTTTAACACTCTGAGAGCAATGAGAAGTCAAGTTACCCAGAGGCCAGTTGCACTTACCAACACCTTGAGAAATTGCCCTTGGTCAACATTCTCTTTTAGGACATAATCAATTTGCTGCCTTGGTCTCAAATAAATTTCATCAGATGAGAAAAAAAGAGGAAAAATAGGTAGACCTATTGGCCCCAGAAAGAAACTATGAACTCTAAAATAAAAATTTGTTAATACTGTGACAACTAAAGGAAGTAAAAGAAGTACTTGTAATTTAGTGATTTCTCATATTTCTATTCCTAAATAATCATCAGCCATTCATATATAAAACATAATCTGAAATCAGGACTATTATTAAACAAGAGTGGGTA
The DNA here is from genome assembly GCA_004023965.1 of Spilogale gracilis. Lineage (NCBI taxonomy): Eukaryota > Metazoa > Chordata > Mammalia > Carnivora > Mephitidae > Spilogale > Spilogale gracilis. Next base: position 103,362 of record PITA01000029.1, read on the forward strand.
AGAAAACATGGAAATACCACTGCTCTATTTTAGACAAGGAAATTAGGTGTCAAAATGTCATTTCCGAAGTTTCACTCATTTAGGGTTAGCTACTATGTTTTCTTGAAACTTTTTGCAATTTAACTAATCTTTCAGTGATCATGTGTTCCAAAAACATTCGTGGAGTGTGACATAAGGTGGAAATCCAATCTTACAGCAAAGCTTTTCTTTATACTTCTGCTATATACTCTAAATTTACAGTAAATGTGTTTGAAATTGGTGTGTGTGTGTGTGTGTGTGTGTGTGTGTACTGAGTGCATTATTCTCACTGACAGCTGGCCATGTAGGGAGAAAAGCAATGATAAATAGAGAGGCATGGGGGTGGGTAATTCCCATGAAACTGAAGATTCCCATGTCTTGAAAGGTCAAAGAAAGAGTATAATACACTTATGAAAAAGAGACAGCCTTAATCCAGTTGTTCTTGGCCTGGTCTGCAGATGAAATATAAATGCTGTCATCACTTACGTGTGAGATAAAGGATAGAAAGTGGGAATGCGTTGGTTTACAGCAAAGACCATTCTTTTGGTTTGAGAACATTGCTGGAAATAACGCGTGTTGAGCACTTCTCCCTGAGAGGAATACATGTTATGGGAAACTGTTAAAGGCAAACTTTGGTCACTGACCTTCTCCATGTAGTTTAATCAAGCTGCAAGCACCATAACAAAAAAGACAGCTGCTTGAAGAGGGGAGCCCTCGCTGAGCCAAGACGTTTTACCTTTCCTCTATTACATGAGTCTGGGATAAGACACAAGTGAGCAGTAAATCTCCAGTTCATGCATTCAGAGGCTACACTATAATAATGATAGACTATAAATCACACAGAAATGTTACCTTTATTTTAGGACAGTCGATAGCTAGAAATAGTGCTCACCAATAGCACAGATGTCTAGGAGATATAAAAACAAATGCTTGGCAGTTGTTTAAAAATGGGAAGTACAAGAATCTGACCTAAAATATATTAGAAAACAACAGCAGTTTCATTGTTTTGTCAGGTTGCCAGTTTTGCATTTCACTCTTTTTTTTTAATCTCACGTTCTGTTGTTGAAGGTAGAACAGCAGCTTTGGAGAAGTGAAAAGTGTCTCTCATGCATCTCCCTAAAAACCTTATAAATATTTGTAAGTCATGTATACATACATGAGCTTTTATGTAAATTTGTTTTTCTTTTGAAAGTTCTAGAGTAGTTGAATACTGAGCATTGAGAGGCTGTCAACAAATGGGAGGCTCCCGCAAGGACCCAAAGGGACGGAACTGGGATCTCCATGTGCCAAATATTAGCTAATTGTGAGGATGACACTGCCTGGCCAGCCTCACAATCTGCATCCCAGTGTCTCCCTCAAAAGAGCTGTTGTGAGAAGAAAAGACTCATTTGTTTCAGCTGAGACCAAGTGCTCTGAAATCTAAACATGGGCACTGGAAATGGAGATCCCTCTACTAACTGGCAGTGCTGAGGGTCAAAGAGGCTTCTGAGACCAGGCCTGGTAGGAAATGCACAAGGTTAACAGGCTATACTTTACTTACAGATGTTTCTTTTTTTTTTTTTTTTCTTTGAAAGAAATCTGGACAAATAGAAATGTTATGGAAAAGTGAATGGCAATTTTAAAAAATCTTCTTTTGCATGCTTTTTCTTTCTTCCACCCCACTTTTTTGGTAGGGGGTGAGGGGGGTTGGAAGGGTATGGCCAGGAAATTGGACAAGTCGATTTAAACAATTGAAACTCTAGAGAAATCTGAATCTTAACTTACCAGAGGTTTAAAGTAAAGCTCAGTTTCCTGTGACTCTCTATTTCCTGGGTTTAACGGGGACATGGATCTCAAGAATTAAAATATGGTGAGAAAGTCTGTCCTACTAAGATTTTCTCACCCCAGCAGGAAAGTACCATACCAGAAATTTCACAAGAAAGTCTGCTCTCTTGAGACTCACAGCCAGACTTTTAACCATTTTGATAAGTTCAGAAGAGCTTCAATCAAAAGGCTTTCAAATCCCTGTCCCAAATGACCCCACAAATCCCTTTGAGAGCCACCCAACACCACTTCATAGTTCCCATAAACACTTGGACCTTTCCCTGTGAAAGCTGACAAGTTTTCCCGAAAGTCCTTACATACCACGCTCAGCCTCATCTTGCCAAATGTGCTATCTCAGTGGAAACTGCTGGAACTTTCCAGACAGATTTTATGCTACAGGCAAAAAGTACCTCAGCCACCAATATGCCCACAGTTTTCTGAGTCTAAAGGTTCCTAGGTATTTCAATTGCTGTGTATAAAGTCCCATACCTTTTTTCCTCCCTGTATGACCAAGTATTACGCTCATAATACTTTGTGAAAAATGTCTCATAACTGTCGTAATTACTGATGTCAACACCCCTGTTAATATTCTGGAACTGCAAGCATTTCACATCGAATCTCCACGTGGAATGGGACTGTTCACCTCTATTTTGTAAATTAGCTATAAGATTTATCTGTGGGAAACATTTCAAAAGTATAGATTCAGAAAGACATCTACCACATGATGGCTTTTCCATATGGCATCTCATAATTATTTTGCTGTGTGTGAACATGATGAAAACAGTTTCATAATTCTCCAAGGGTCAGAGTAAATTATTTCAATTAGACATATTTCAGAGCAAACATTACCTTAGGGTTTATTAATAATATTACCTGAGAAGGAACAGCTGCCTTTTATGCATAAAAAGCTGTCAGCTTCTTACCACTCCTTACTATAGAAACCCTTTTGTGACTTTAAAAAAATGGCAGATTTTCTCATGCTTTACCTAAACACAAAACTTGGCAGCAGGGACCTGGTTGTAATCCTCAGCATGGGAGCTAGTGGGTGGATTTTTTTCTCTATAAACTCTTGTATAAACCACACCAGTCTCCTGGTATTTATCCTGGGTAATGCTGGAAATTGTACACAGATCCAACAGCCCATGTAAAGGAGTTTTGTAACTTCCTGAAGCTCTTTCATGCAAAATCCTTACTCTGAATGCAATTCCAGAAAGATGGGACATTTCAGCAGCTTAAAAGGAAAGGTTTGTTCTGTTGTCTTTTCTTCCTTCTCACTGGAGTCCTGCAAATATGAAATAGGTCAATTGAGGCAACATAATAACAGCAATTAATATGACATTAATTGACCTATATTGAAAATTCAATGGCCATTGAAATGTCTTCAGAGATAAATCACAAGGTAGCTATATCATAATAATTAAGGACTGGAATTTTTCTCTATAGGTTGGTTGCCACTTTATAAGAGTTAGTTGGAGCTACATATTAATGCAGGATGTCAATTAAGTTTAGCTTTATTATTATCACTGCTAGTCTCTGAACATGCATATTAAAAATATCTCAAGACACACAAGTCTATGAGGTATGTGGAAAATCGATTAGAAAACTTCCCTGTGCCCAAGAAAAGTATCACTTTACTACAAATGTTCCTTACCTCCCACCCCAAGTTAATGATGATCATTGACAATGACCATGATAATCAAATGGCTTGGTAAGGACTTCTCACCAACATGTTCTGCTTTCAGCAAAACCTTCCCAAGGCAAATGCATGTTTGTTTTAGCAGAACTAACAGACTTTATTCTTTAGGTGTTTGCTGCTGGTTGGATGAAGGTTGATATGGTAGGTGGGAGAATTAGTCAACTTCAACATCTCAAACAGTAATCTCTTGGCACTGAGGTTCAGTGTGGCTTCAAATTCTCAGGGGATCCTAGCTGGAAGCATAGCTGTGATCTTATGAATATTTCTTGAAACAAACAGACTTTAAGCATTGTGACCAAAATTTAAAAAGTAACTTAAATGTAAACACAATCTTTCAAATACCTGCAACCAAAGTTCCTTTTCACTAACATATATGAAGTCACAGTGGAAGCAGTCCTCCACCAAAGGCAGGAAGGAAATGCTGAAGGAAAAGAGGATTATTGGGAGAGTGACTGGCATTTGCCTCTTTTGTGACTAAACACATAGCCAAGAGTGAGGCATTATAATGTAAGAAAAATAATGAAAGTTGCAAACAAAAAGGTTATTTGCATATTCTGTCCTATTGTGTTTTAGAACAGAATATCAATTTAAAAAATGGGGATATTATAGAACTTTAAAAAACCCTTTTGTTGTGTTTTTTATATTCCCCATAGAGGGGTGGAACATCTCTTTTGCTTTGTTGTAACCATTTCAGAAATATACACACGCGCACCCACACATACGCGCGCGCGCGCGCACATACACACACACACACACACACACACACACACACACAAATGTTAGGCCGCAAGCATTGCTCCCCACCATTCTACAATCTTATGCTTTCTAGTTGTCATTTTTCCTCATTTGGCATTCTGCCATGTCACATTCTGATTTTGTGCCTGTTTGGACCCTGAGTAAATGATGAAGGACTAACCAAAAGCAAACTCATAACTTGATAAGAGAAGATTAGGAAACTTTGTTATCTTGTGCATGAGCCATTGGCAATAGGTCAGTGTTTACTTATGGCACCATTTTATTTCTTGCCATAGTGGTCTCTATCTCTGTAAATGGTACCATTAACCATTGAGTTGCTCAAAACACACCCTGAGAGTTGTTATTGATGGCTTTCTTTCTCTCACACCCCACATCCAAATCATTAGCAAATCCAACAATTTGTCATCTCCAAGGCTATCACCAAGCCATTATAATCATTTGTCTGTACCATTGCAACAGTAACGAACAATGAGCTACTACAATAAGCAATGGTCCTCATACTACTTGCTTCTACTGTGGCTCCCTACAGTTTCACCTGCACACTGTTGTTGGTAATACTTTCAAAAGAAAAATCAGATTGTATAATGTACCTGACCTCAATATACCAATGCAAGCCTGTTATATTTAGGATAAGATTTAAAATCCCTACCATGGCTTCTAAGTCGACATAAGAGCCATCTCCTGGAACCACTCTGAGTTGATTTCCTACATATTTCAGTTACTCGTTGCACTTCAACAACACTTGCCTTCTTATCTCAGGGCTTTTACTCTCTGCTTGGAATAGTTGTGTGCTAGACATTTGCATGCTCTTAACTGCCCAGAGCTCAACCTTTGCAATCCTATATAGAGCAGCCTTTGTTGTCACTATCTTTTTATCTTGCATCATCTTAATTCTTAAAACTTGCCTGAATTACAATATATCCTTATGGATTATATTTACTTATTAATTGCTTAATCATTGTTGTCAGAGAGTTTGTGTGTTTGCTGGCCACTATACCCTCAATACCTAAAATATTGCCTAGAACATAGCAGATACTAAATAAATATTCATAATCTAAGTGGATATATTTTACTCAATTTGAAAGTTTGAAACATATGAAAATAAGATAAATGGCAGGATATATCACATAGTTTCATTACCCATTTTATATATTAAACAAGTAAATATGTATTTATATTGAAACCCTGATTGTTTACAACTGTCACGGTTCACACTGACCCTCAGTACCACATAATATGTAGGCTGTCCTTGGGTTTATCTACTTGTGGCCTAGTCAAAGCATCTGGTCCACTTTTCCTATTTAACACTAAGATCGTAGTTTCAAGTTCTACTTGTATAACAATTGAAAAGGGTGAACTACATAATCTCCAAGACCTCCCCTAGTTGCATAATTGTACTGAAAGTATAAGAGACAGAAATATTTTAGAAAAAGATTGTTTTAGTTCATCAGCTACCGTATACATAATTTTAATATACATATAATGTCACCTGACAGCCAAGATTTACACTAACCAATGGAAGTACAACTTACAAAATTGCCATTCTTATTGAATATCCCTGGAAAGTCTTCCAGTTAGATGAATGAGAGACTAATTTGGTAATTAGAAAATCACAGTTTTGACACCTAATATGTAATTCAATATTTGTTCCAAGCAAGTTCTCTTCACTTTGTATTTTAATTGCTTAAGCTATAAAATAAGGTCCACACCCAGAACATTTATTAGAAATTCTCTCTTTTTTTAAAAAAATATTTTATTTATTTGACAGAGAGAAACACAGCCAGAGAGGGAACACAAGCAGGGGGAGTGAGAGAGGGAGAAGCAGGCCTCCCGCTGAGCAGGGAGCCCGATGTGGGGCTCGATCCCGGGTCTCCAAGATCATGACCTGAGCCAAAGGCAGTCGCTCAACCAACTGAGCCACCTAGGTGTCCCAGAAATTCTCTTAATATGGTCATATTCATAAGTTGGTTTCTCTGGAAGTAGGAACTGAGAGTGAATTTGACAATTAGAATATGTCAGAAGAGGAGGCAAAGTTGGGCAGAGGGAGAAGTTGAACAGCCATAGAAGCCCAATAAACCATTAGTCAAAGCTCAGGGTAGCTCTGGTGGATATACAGCCCTTCAGAGTTGCTCTGTCTTGGGCAGAAATGGCTGGATATTTATACCTGCCTCAGTCAATCATTAGGTAGGGAGGGGTGAAGGGTAGGAAAAGCATGTCTAGGATGAAGTAGCCCCCAGATACCTTGGCAGACCCTGAAGGAGCTGACAGATGGATACTGTCTACTGGAAGTTAGGGCAGTAAGTCTCTTCTTATAGGGGGATCTGAGTGACACATTTGCCTTCTTTCCACTCATTGTACCATCCAGCAAATCCTCTTACACTATTTATATTAACATCAAAGGATTAAGATATATCCTATGTGGGCACATTCTGAAAGATGATTAACATAGTATTCTCTGTGTATTGCCACGCATTCTAGGTTTTCAACCTGCAGTGGGCAATGATAAAAAGCCTTTGTGATCTATATCAATGTATGTACGTGCAAGTGCCCACAGGCTTGTTGAAGTATGCAAAAGAACATTTATAGGCTAATATTTACAGAACAGAAGAATAATTATCAGATTCATAAACTGTGCTTTGGCTAGACCACTTCTTCCTAGACTTACTAAGAATACCGGTTTTAGCTATGGTCCTACTTGATTGGCTGTGTTTAAATCTTACAAATATCACATCTCACACCACACTAAAGAGTTCATCAACATTCTCATATATATAGCTATTTTTTTAAAAAAAAGCAGAGGTTTACTGAAAGAAAACATAATTTTTGAATTTTCTAAATATTCTTTGCTGTCATTGTCATTTGTCCTGGAACAGCTATATCATAGAATATACCATGCTTTTTCCTCATTTTCTCCATTCCCTACTTAAATACTTTTAAAATCATCTTGGCTTGTTTTTGTTTTGTTTTGTTTTTTCTTGTTTTTCAAAATACTCCACCAATTGGCTTAGCCTCTTTTTTTTTTTTTTTTCTGCTGTGTCACCTTTTAATACAGGTTTTCATCACCTCTGCAAAAGACACGTTTTTTTCTCCCCAGTGAAAAAGATGGATTGGTAAGAGGTCCCACAGCCTATAAACTGTTTCCTTTTAATTCAGGCCCTAGCAGTTTGGCCTGGCTCACGTTCAGATAGCACTATAACTTGTCTGAGCCCCTCCTAAAGGGCCTCCTGCTAGTGTATTTATGCCTGAGCACTTGGGCAAGTCTTGAAATGGCTTTCTCTGAAGAGTGGTGAGATCTGTTTGCTCACCTCCAGTGCACATTGCAATGAAGCATGACCCTTGCTTTTAAACTCCAGAGGTTCTGACCTCACCAGGTGAGGCTTTCCCTGGAAATGGCCCCCTGAGGCTATTCCTAACTGCAGTTTATGTGTAGGACACCAATAACGGTGTTCACTCTTAAGGGGTTTTCTTTCTCTTGACATTGTCAGCTGTTTTCCTGGACAGCCTTAAACCCCCACGTAGCAAGTATTAGGAGATTTCTAAAACTCTGAAAGCTAAACCTGTTCAAGATTTCCTTTAACATTCACAATAGTCAGGATTTCTGGGCAAATTGCAAATCTTGCAATAGTGTGTTCATTTTAAGTGGGGTGATAGAGTAGGCAAAAGAACAAAGAAATCTTTCATCAACAATGTCAGAGCCAAGGAGAGGAACTGACGTTATTTGAGCTTTGATCTTTGTTTTCTTCCCCTCCCCCCACTGTTTAATTCAATTAGGGACCCTCGTTTACATAATAAAAGCACCACTCCTTGCAACTCCTCCTTAATTACAGACCATTCAGGGATGTCTGGAGATCAAGCTGGTATATTTCGGCATTGTTTTCTTCCAACCTCCACCAGGTACTTCATGTTCCAGATAATTTTCTTTTTAAGGCCCCCAAACATCAGGCTGCATTGATAATATCTTATTCAGTAATCAGTAGATTGTGAAGTGGTTGAAACGTAAATGAAAATTAATGGATAGATTGAGACAAGAGCCTACTTAGATTCCTTTGATGAGATGATACAGCAACTTACATCTAACCTAACTGCTACTCCCTCTCACCCAATGAACTATGCAATTGCAAATTTTATAAATTTATAAAAACGTGTCAAACTAAATTTATATTCTAGGCCTTGTCAAATATAGTTTTTCAATCATTATGGGCAAAAATTGAAGATTTTAAAAGAATTAAAATTTCTTTCACCTTTCTACTTCACTTCTTTAACATTTGGACTTGCAACAATTATTATGCTCCTTTAGAGGAAAAAATGTAGACAGAAATATGGATGGATAATGTCAGTGAAAGGAAATGGCTGGCACATGATGAGAGTTTGAAGTCTGTGTCTGTGCTTCACCTAGTACAGAGCAAACTAAACTCAAGAAGATTCCAGTCTTATAGAAGCTTACCATCTGTCACTGGGCAAGGAAGAATAAACAAATAAAAAAGCAGGGCACTTGGGTGGCTCAGTCAGTTAAGCTCCAACTCTTTATTTCCGCTCAGGTCATGATCTTGGGGTCTTTAGAGCCCCACCTCAGGCTCAGGGGGGAGTCTGCTCCAGATTCTCTCTTTGCCTCTCCCTCTGCTCCTCCCTCTATCCCCTTCCCACTCCCTGTGCCCACACCTGTGCTTACTCTTTCTCTCTTTCTCATAAAAAAATAAATCTTTAAAAAAAAAACAAATGAGAAGGCAGTAAGCAAGATTTGTATAAGTAATCAGATGTAAAAAAGAAAAGAAAAATGAGAGGGAGATCGTAATGTGAAATAAAGTGTTAAAGGGAAAAGCGGCCTGGAGAACCAATTGCGATTTCTCTTCAAGAGTTTTGTGGAAAAGGGGCTTTAATTGGGTTGACGAAGTATGAGTGTAATGAAGCAGAGCTGGGAAGTTCTTCCAGACACGCAGTCTTATCTTAGAGGAAGACCAGAGGATGGCACTGGTCAAGATGTGTCTTCCTTCCAGCACAGTGCAACTTTGTATTACTATTCTCTGTAGCAATATTTTTATTTTCTTTTGGTTCAAAACATTTCCATAAATTGCAATTAATTCCCGCAGCGTCGAATACATTTTCCTTGACAAAGGTGATTATTAGGTATTAAAGTCTAATCCCATAAGAAATTTGTGAATTGTTAAGCCTATTTCTTGACTAGTCAAGAGCAAGTCCTTCTTTCTCATACTTTTTCATGCTAATATTGCATGTTATCACCCACATGTCAGGAGAAAATTCTTCAGACAAAGATTTTTCCCTCCAGAAAAAAACAAGGGCAGTTACCTTGCGCTAAATATATCATGAGGGACTTTGATCTTTCAGTTCTTTTCACATAAGTTTTATTTTTACCAAGAAAAATTGTCCATAAGTTCAACTGTAGGGATGAAAATATGAAAGCAAAACCAACATGTATTTGAAGGAAAAAGTAATCAGATTACAAAAGGCCATTTATACAGAAAAAGTGGACTTTACAATAAAGTTGTGAAAATGTCATAAATCTTTATGTGCTAAATAAATAGCATTGAAAAACATTTTGTAAAAAATGGATAGAGACAGAACTTTTGTAGATGATTTTGTTAAAAAAGAAAAGCAAGCCCCAAATGGAGTCATTTCCCTCCAAGACAGTAAATCAAAACTTAATTATAGTTTCAACCTATTCAAGGAATGTGACCTTTTAACAGTCAATCTGAAATTTCTGATCAGTATCTGTGGGGTTAGCTGCATGATAGAAACCCTCCTGATCACTTCTCCCCAGAAAAGATGTCCTGGCCTGAAACAATCTTTTCTTTTGCTAATAACTTCTTGCCCCACCCTCCTTCCAATAAACACTTTCCATTTTGTACAACCCCCAGGAGTTTCCCCCCTATCTGCCAGATGAGATATTCTCTGATTTATGAATTACTTAATCATTAGATTAGATTCTTCAAATTAATCCATTGAATTTTGGGTTTTTAACAAGTTTAACACAGTTCTCTTCCTTTGATGTTTCTAGTAGGTCAAGAAAAAAATACAAATTATTCACGAAAAGTAATATGGATGAATTGATAAATATATATATTTTTAAAAGTTGTTTGGTAATTTAGTTTTCCTTTTAAAACTAGAATTTCTCTTTAAGTTAAAAAAAATCTTTGCTAGCCTCTTAAATTAATTAATATATTTTAATGATAAACTCTACAAAAATATAAGATATATATATTCATGTAACATATAGAAAAATACTCATCTATTATGTCACAAAATATTTCAATATATTCTACAAAGCATAAGTTATACAGCACACATTCTCTGACCACCATGCAATAATACAAGAAGCAATAATAAAAAGCTAAGGAAATAAAACCAGCAAAAATTCTATTAGGAAATTTCCAATAATCTTTCAAAATACATGTAGACAAGAAGGATAAAAATTAACAGTTATAGACTATTTATAAAATAAACCAGTATATTATTTTTTAACTCTTATGAGATGCAGCCAAGGTGGTATCCAGGGACAGAATCACAGCCTTGGAATACTTTTATGATTACACAAGGAAAAAAACAAAAATAAACCAAGCATCTAATTAAAGAACTTAGAAAAAGAAAACACACTGAAGGGAAATAGGAGAAATAAAACAGTGAAGATAAAGGTAGAAATTAATTTATTATATAAGAGGAAGATAATATTATAAACAAATTCAAGAAGTATAAAAGAACAGAAAAATCTTCTTGCAAATTAAATGGAGAGGGAAATGATCATGATGATAACTATAATGATAAATAGCTAGATGTACCGTGTACTCTCTCTGTAGCAGATGTTATCCTTAGAGTTTTATATATTATTTTAGTTTATCCTTAAATCAAACCTCTAAAATGTTTATTTATTTCCCTTTTTTACAAATGCAGTCACTGAAGCTGAGGAATTAATTTACTATTATCACAAAGCACCATACATATCAAAGATGGATTTTAACTCAGCACTTTCTCTCTCTGACTTTGCCAAGACCTGTGCTCTGAACAGCTATATTATTTCTAACAAAATAACTTGACAAAATGGTTATAAAAGACAAGAATGCATAATTCTTAATCAGTTTGATAAATTAGAAGAACTGGGCGATTTTCTGGCACTGTACACATTTTTCAATCGTATCAATGTTAAATAGGCAACCTATATATGCAAGTAACCATTGAATAAATTAGAAATGTTACCAAAAAAAAAATCTCTAAAGATGGCTCTAGGCCAACATAATATCTTATTTTAACTAATGAGCATTTGTTTTTAGATTTTTGGAGAACAAAACCAGCTCTGTGTCATTTATTCTAGAGCCTCTAAAGGATAAAAGGTAGTCTTTTAATTTTAAAAGTGAAATACCTAAAATCAAAATCTAATAAGAATAACAATAAGGAAATTGTACATTTATCTCAGTTATATAGATGTGAAAATACCAAATACAAGTACCAGCAATCAAACTCACCATTATAAAGACATTCAATCGGATAAATGCAATCTATTACTCATTAAGCATGGTATAGAATAGCTTTTAAATCATTAATCAGCTGTACCTTATTTTAAATTACTAGAGATATTCCCATTAAACTGAGGAACAAAGGAAGACTACCCATCATCATCATTATTGCACAATAATGTGGGGAAAGTCCTGGCTAATTAAAGAGCCAGTGAAATGGTTTACACAAAATAAACCAGAAAAACCTTTAAAAAGAAGACAAAGTTACGTCTGACTAGACCACACTGAAAACAAAACCAACAACTTAAAAACTCTTAAAATTAATGAATGCTGATAAGATGATCAAATGCAACAGAAAAATAATAAATTTATCTTCTTAAATACTAGAAGTAACCAATTGGAACAAAGTCCCATTTACATGTAAGTATGCTTAAGATCAGAGAAGAGTGACTAGATACCCAGAAGTAGGACCTCCAGACTGGCATACCTCTACCAGTCTGAAATTTCTGTGTCATTTCTATCATCCATAAACAAAATGTTGTTATGGTCCAACTAGGCACCAGGATCTGTCCAGATGCAGAGAAAACAACACTGCAAAAGTCCCACAGGTTTCTATGCTTAGGGAGCTTATAAGTTGAGTGGAACCAGAGATAATAAAAAAAATAAATACATAAAGAAGCATCTGAGAATAAAAAGTGCTATAAGGAATAAAATAGACTCATGCTGGAGATTCATGGGCTACTTTGGGTTGGGAGTTCAGTAGGTGACCCTTAAGTTGAAACCTGACAAGGGCCAGATACACGAAGGTTAGTTGAAGAGAATTTCAGAAAATCTCCTGTTTTAACTTAAAACTAGTTAACTTTGTATACTGGGTTTTGTAAAACACACGTTTCTTTTAATGTAAATATGCTAGGTTTTTTTCCCAATATTAATGCGATATTTATGAAGAAGTCCATTTGGACCTTGCTTTCTCAATTTAGTTGCTTTGACTTCAGTTCAGTTGGACTCATCTTACAAACTAAAAGTTAGATTGTATCCTTCTCTTACACTATCCCCTCTTCCTCTTTCTTTTTCATCTTATCTCTGATTCTCACTCCCAACTGAACTCATTACTAAAATGAAGGACAGGGTGCTTCATTGAGATGTGATTACAATTTATGATATCCAAATGGCCTCAATAAATTGTTTACATTCAAATTAAAGTGATATCAAATTGTCTATTTCAAATTGTTCTTTATTACCCATTATCAGACTGGTATTTACCTCTAAAGGTGACTTCTTTTTTAAATATAAGAATTTGAAAAACAAATCAGTTGTAAATCTTGTAGAGACACGGCAAGAGGTAAAATCCAAAACTTCCTTCCTCTCTTAGAATCTCCACAAAAAGGAAAACAATAAGAACAAAACCTATGACTTGCATTTCCAGGGAAATTAGGAGACAGATTTCAAATTGTGTAAGAGCTGATTAGTGTAACTGAGACTGATAAGACCTCTTGGTAATCAGTAGTTCTTACAGAAAGAGGCAACACAAGTGGCAGTGAAGAAATTAAAAGAGGGCCAGGATAGCTAGTGGTGACAAATTTCCAGAAGTGCCAGAAAAAGGAAATCTTTCTATGTATGGACTGTATCCATTGATGATGGTGGCCAAGAAGACACTAAAGAAAGATAGAAATGACTACAAAAAGCAGTGAGGGAATGGGTTAGGTTCTGAGAAGTCGAGGAGGCACAGACCACAACAGGGGTACATATTAAGAAAACGCTCACCCATAGACAATATTTCTGAGACTTTTAAAGCAGTTGTTCTTTAGCAATATCACAGGAAGCCTAAGAAAAAGGAACTCATCTCAAAGAGATTTATGAACATAGCTTTTATCTAATGGAGTGGATGACTAATTGATAATTTTATAAAAAAGGCTTTTTTAGGGGCGCCTGGGGGGCTCAGTTGGTTAAGCAACTGCCTTCAGCTCAGGTCATGATCCCGGAGACCTGGGATCAAGTCCCACATCGAGCTCCCTGCTCATCGGGAAGCCTGCTTCTCCCTCTCTCACTCCCCCTGGCTGTGTTTCTCTCTGTCAAATAAATAAAATCTTAAAAAAAAAAAAAAAAGGCTTTTTTAAAGTAATTGTATTAGATTGGACTGAAACTACAATGTACAAAAACTATACAAAATAAGAGATCTTTGAACTTCGAAAATTCTATTGCTACAAAGCATGTTGAGAAAGCTACAGAGATACTAATGTTGGTCATTTCTAATGAAAAAGGAAGGATGACTTGAAGGCAAGAACAAGGAAGCGAGAGAATCATTTTTAGGGAGCTGAATTAGATTATGAAAACTGCTTGATTTCAGAATTACTGTGAACCATGAGGTACATCCTCTTCTCCTTTTTCCATTGGAGTGGCTATTGACTCTATTTCTACTCCAACACTGTGTGTAGGGATGGGAGACAGAAAGAACCTGGACCTAACTCAGAGGACAAAATCCTGGACTACATACCGATGCAATAAGGGATGAGAGTTTTTTAAATCTTGGGAGAAGAAGAAAGTATTTCATATGTTGTAGAAAGTCCAAGTATTAATGGTGTAGATTAAAGATAGTCATGAATTATTTTCTACTTTTTTCATTGGAAGTTTGAGTATGATTTCCTTCTCCTTATATTAGGCCTGACTCTAGTGATTTCCCTCCTCAACAGAAAGAGGCTCAAGCTAGGTCACATGAAGCCTTTCAACTTCTACTCGGGCCTCATGTCATACTTCCTATTTGCACTATGCATGGCCATATGTTTGACTACCCTACTGGAGAAACCATTTGGAAAGGCCCTGAGAAGACATGGGAAAGGAGAGGATCCCAACTGAGCCCAACCTTCTGGCCATCTTCCATGAAACTACCAACAAATTAAACCATTTTGAAACCTTCAGACAGTCAAGCAATCAGGTGACTACCAACAAGTGAAACCAGCTGACAAGATATGGAGTAGAAGAATCACTGACCTGATCCCTACATGATTATCTATCCACAAAATTGTGAGATATAATAAAACTACTGCTTCATGCCACTAAGTTTTAGGATAGTTAGGCAGTGATAGATAACCAGAATATCCATAGTATAAAAATATAATACTGTCTAAAAAAGAAGGGACTAAGGGTCTTATAATGAATTATAGTTATAAGGCTAACCATTGGAACACAAATACAAACCTTATGAAACATCAAAGCCCCAGTAAGAAAAAAAGCTAAGAAAACAGACCACACTGAAAAGTTAAAAATGTGCACGCATGAGGACACACACACACACACACATTGTGATTTTGCAATGTACCTATGTTTCTGGATGGCAGTTTGTCAATATGTATCAAATCTTAAAATTTACACCATGTATTTTTATCTGGATTGTATGTCAGAAAAAAAAATCTTCCAAAATATATAATGAGAAATGTTTATAAAATTGTATGTATAAAGTTGTTTATTGAATGAACATTTAAAATGGTAGAACTTTGGGATCATCATTACTGCCTCAAATGTGAAATAATTTAATAAATTGTGAACCGTCATATAATGGAATAATATGCAACCACTGAAAAATATGTTTTGAGAATATTTAATAACATGGAATCCACTCAAAATGTAATGTTAAATGTAAAACAGCAGCAAAAATTATAGAATGATATTTTATAGGAAATAACACCATTCCATAAGGAAATAAAACAAATGTATATATATATATATTTTTTGAAAAGGTATGAAAAAAAAAACCCAAATGTCAATAATGTTTAATTGCGGGTAACGAAAATAAATGCTTATTTTATTCTAAATATTTTGGAGATTCCCCCTATATTTCATTAATTACTTTAAAATTATAAAAAAGTTTGAAATTATCAAATATGTAAGTTGTTAGTCAAACTAAGGATCTTCTGCAGGGAGAAGCTCTCTGCTCTCTCTTCTACAGTTATGGAGTGGATTCCAGAAGAGTTGATGAAAGAGCTAATGCAATCAAAATTTGCAATTTTTACTCTAAGAAGACATTTCTGGAGCAAACTACTTAAGCACAATTTAGTCTCTAGATTTCTGGAATACCTATTGTTCCTGAGGTATCCACAGATGTCTAAAGAAAAAAATTTCGACCTACATATCGTTTTACATGTATTTTTGCTTCCTCAAAATCTAAACCTTGTTCCTTTCTCCTAGAACCATCATTTTGTCAGGTAACATTTCCTGCAAGCCATTGAAATTTGAATATGTATCACTCAACTACATAGAACGTGGAAATACCTTACCTCCGACAAAGTATGTGGTGTCGTTACGTAATGGTACCTAATAAAACCCAGATACTTGGAATAATATCACCAAGACCCTTAAACATTAAAGAAAATAAAAAGAGAAAGCTTTCTAAAACACTATTCTCTCTGTGTGTTTATTTTATTTTGTTTTCTTTCATTTTTTAAAAAAGATTTTATTTATTTATTTAACAGAGAGAGACAGCACAAGCAGGGAGTGCAGCAGAGGGAGAGTGAGAAGCAGACTCCACACTGAGCAGGGAGCCTGATGTGGGGCTGGATATCAGGACCCTGGAATCATGACCTGAGCCAAAGGCAGATATTTAACTGACTGAGACATCCAGGCACACCGGTATTATTTGGTTTTTATTTTTGGTTCATGGCCCTGTTTGTACACTAGGTAAACTTGCAAATTATATTAATTATTTTAGGAACTTGGGTTACTCGTCCTCTTTTATTTTTTTTTCTTTCTATTCCTTTGTCTCCTGGGATCATGAAACAGTTAAATCTCCAAAATCGTCATATAAAAGTAATGTCCACAGCAGGAGCATCTGCTCATTATTAGATTATGTGGGCACTAGTCAGGGTAGAACGCTGAGCAGACTAAGTAATAGCAGTGGAAGCATAGCTGTGGAAAAACAACCCACAACCTGAACTGCCAGGACACAAAATTACCCTTTGGTCTTGGCACAGAGATTGCCTCTATTTTTTTTTTCTATGCTGCTCTTTTTATTTCACACAGTCAAAAACATTCAAATCGCTAGTTTACATTACTTTCAGTCAAGGATCTGAAAATATGAAAAGATTAATATTTAAATGTCTAGATATTCCATCTTCCTCCTAGTTTTCTCATACCCTACTTTCCCGCCCAAAAAGGAAGAAGAAAGTACCTGGTATTTAACTGGGCCTGAAATCAGAAGAGCCTGAGTACCACAAGAAAGTCCACTGTTTTGATATTTTTGGCGAATACCAGGGGTGGATGTTCTAGAAATGTGGCCAAATTTTCAACCCTATTTTGTGGACTAACTTGTGAGGTTCAGAGTATTTGGAAGGAAACAGATAAGCAGCTCAGCATCAGATTTTATTTAAATAGAACCCAGACACTAAGGGTCTCTGGGTTCAACGAAGGTGACATTTGTCAGCTTGTACAGTCCGACAGCGTAACTCCATTGGCCAGTCAGAGGCGAATTTGCAAGCAGCACAGATGTCCCTTGCTAGGCACAGACACACCCCAGAGCCAGAAGCGGATTTCCTGGTGGCTCGATGAGTCTAGTAAACGATTCTCTAGTCACATCTAAACACATCAGATGTTTGACAGTCCTGCTCTATGCTTCCTTCTGAAGATGACTTAACTTTTAACTGCAACTTTTCATTAAAGAAGTATATTCTTGTTAGCAGAACACAACGAAACAAACAGGAACTCTAGATGTTTGTAGAGAAAATATTTCATTGAATTTTTTTCTAAATAAAACAATAACAAAATAATCCTCAAGCATGTCACAAATTATATGTTTAACTTGAACCAAGGAAAAGAATGAGATAATCTTTTCATATATAAAAAGGGAAATGCAATGTTGAAAGCTGGGTGACTACTTTCAGTGAGTTAAGGATGACTTTTCGGAGACCTACTCCAAACTATCTCCCCATCCTCTTTGTCCTCATACCTAACCCTCATGGAGAAATCATTTATTTTTTTCCCCCAGTAACTACTATGTGCTATAAAAACCTCTTTTAAAGTGCAATATTTTGAGGGATGCCTGAGTGGCTCAATCAGTTAAGCATCTGCCTTTGGCTTAGGTCATGATCCGAGGGTCCTAGGACTGAGTCCCACATTGGCCTCCTTGCTCAGCAGCTTCTCCCTCCTGGGAGCCTGCTTCTCCCTCCCCCTGCTTGTAAGCTCACTCCCTTTCCCTCTCTCTCTCTCTCTCTCTCTCTCTCTCTCTCTCACACACACACACACACACACACACACACACACACACACATTTAAAAAAAATTTTTTTTAATGTGATATTTTGAAAGGGAGACTATTAGGCTGCTAGGTGTCCAACACATTGATTTGGTTGTGTTTTTCAGATTAGTTAGCAGGACACTGAAGGAGTGGATCACAGAACAGATGAGGTTTTTATTTATGGGGAATAGGCTCAAATGCTTTTTAGATCAAAGTGGGTTATTAGCTATAATAAGGAGAGGCATGGTCAGGGAAGGCAAGCTTTAGGTTGGCCCTGAATTCATACACTTAAGAACCTAAACAGACACACACACACACAAAAATCATAGGTAGATTAACAATAGAGATTCAGATAAAACACAAATGTATTAGCAAAAGATTCAGAGTCTAGGACATGGTGAAAATTAACTGAATATAAAAAAATATAAGTACAGTGAATTAAGAGCCAGGAACTGCCAATATTGACTCATATCTGTCTTCTTATATTACTAAATGGTTTACCAAAATACTTTCAATCTAGAAAGATGGAACTAAAGAAAGAAATAAGGGATTAGAAACCCCATCATAGATATCATATGCTTCATCTTTTATCATATTTTCAGTGAAACTAACAGTTAAAAGACCTTGAGGTTACTGTTACTATTATTCAAAATATCAATAGCATCTAGAGTGCCTGGGTGGCTCAGTCTTTTGAGCGTTTAACTCTTGGTTTCAGCTCAGGTCATAATCTCAGGGTCCTGGGAACGAGCCCCCAGTCAGCCTCCATGCTCAGCAGGAGTCTGCTTGAGATTCTGTCTCTCCCTCTGCCCCTCTCCCCTCTCATGCTTTCTAATAAATAAGTAAATAATCTTCAAAAAATATCAATAACATCTTCTCCAGTGTTTCTTTTATTTACTGTCCTTCTACCCAGGTTTGTGTCCAGGGATCAATCCTTGGATCCTCTTTCTTCTCTAGGTGATTCCACCTAGATTCATGACTTCATATATGTCTTTGTTGACAACTCACAAATATATCTACAATTCTGATCTCTCCCTCAACACCGGATGTACATATACTATAGTCTATTAGCCATCTCCACGGGCATTAGGAAGTCACTGCAAACCCAGCTCCTTAAAAACACACTTCAGACTGCCTTCTATCACTGGTGCCTTCTGCAGCCTGCTCCTAAAGCCACTGTCACTCCATTCTCCCATTCTAACTGCTCCTGCCCCAAACCGGACAGGTAGCCTTGCCTTCTCTCCCACAGATCTCATAACATTCAGTTTGTCAACAAAAACTTATGGGTTCTACCTTCAAAATTTATTCAGAAAATATCTATTTTTCTCTTCCTCCATTGGTACCACACTGACACAAAACCACAGTCATCCTTTTTGAATTTTTGCAATTGACTCCTAACTTGTTTTCCTGCTTCCGCCTTTTTTCTTAGTCCCGCGCTTCTTCCCAGGCATACCCTTTTAAAATTCAAAGTAGATTATGGCATTTCCTGACCTAACTTTTCCAATAACTTCTCATCCTATTTGGAGTAAATGCCAAAGTTCTTCTGCTATCCTACAAAACCTACAGGATGTGGCTCCCTATGCAACCACTGAGCTCATCCCCTTGCATTTTCCAACTTAATTTCTCAGCCTCCAGTGTCTACACTGGAGTCTCAGGAACATCTCTAGCCTTAGGGCCTTTTCACTTAATAGACTGTCTCTCTGTGGGAAACTCATCCTTCAAATAACTTACTTCTTTTAGGTCTGTTTTTCTGTCATATCATCAGAAGGCTTCCTTGACTACTCAAAATAAAAATAGATTCCCCTGCTTCTTATTCTAAAGTTGCCAGATTAGGGGTGGAAGAGCACAGAGTTAATTATATTTATATTTCAGATAAACAACAAATACTTCATTTTTAGCATAAATATACTCCTAATATTGCAGAAAACATATTTATACTAAAAAAAAATCCCAATATGCATGGGACATGCTTGTACTAAAAAATTGCTTGGTGTTTATATGATATTAAAATTTAACTTAATGCTCTGGCAAGTCTAAACCCATCCCAATGTTTTCTCTTCTGTTTTAGTTTTTTCTGTAGTACATATCACCACTTGACTTATCACATCTTTATTTGTTTCTTGTCTGTCTCTTGAAGTAGGCTGAGGGTAGGGACTTTGTTTTATTCAGTATTTTATCTTAACACCAACAATGCCTGGCAGGCAAAGATTTGGTGAATGAATGAATATACACAAATGAATGAATGATTGAATGAATGGAGTATTGATAATTATTATCTACTTTTGCTCTCTACTATACCAGTAGCACTGGGGATATGGTCTATTTGTTCCCCAGTGATCTCCCACAGTCTTTCTTCTTTATCCTTACCCAGCTCCTACTTGTTCCTGACCAGAAAAAGGCTAGAATCTGAAGGCCTGGTTTGGTAGCTATGGGCTTCTAGAAAAATTCTGCCTTATGCCTTCCCATTGCAGGGTCTTCTTCACCAAGCCTCAGCCAACCCATTTCAGTTTCTCATGCTTGTCTGGTGTTTTACACAGGAACCAGAGGCAGAGTAGTTTAGAGATTCTTCATGGGCTGTGTTTTCGGAAGGAAAAACCCTGTTGGAAAGCAAATGTCATTCTGAATTCTTTAGATGTCAGGGCAGAGCTCACAGAAGGTCATTGTTTATGTCTGAAACAAATCTTTATTATGTGATTGAAAATGTTCTCAGTTACTCTAACTTACTTTTATTAAAATGTTTAATGTGTTTTTATTTCTTCCAGGCAGTAGATAAAAAGGTGTCATACAAATATTGATTTAAAATCCTAGCAAGTTTTCCCTCTTTTCTAAATCTCTCTCTCTCTCTCTCTCTTTTTTTTTTTGTACTTTGAAGACAAATATATGCTTTCATTGACTTGTGTGTGTGTGTGTGTGTGTGTGTGTGTATGTTAAGACTACTTTATGTCAGGAAGCAAATCACTGTTCCCTTTATTTTTAGGGAAGATATATTATTTTCCAGTCCTATATTAACAAATGAAATGTAGCAATGCAATGTCTTATCTAATTTATTGAAATTCATGTTAACAACTGCACATCATATAAAAGTGTGCATGAACTCAACTATATTCCCTGGAAAAACCTACCAAGCAGCAATTATTACTCATGAAATTTTACAGCTTGCAAATTTAACTAGAAACAAGATTTAAGTGAGAATATACTTGGTTTAATAGTATCCAAACCATTTCACAGGTAAGAAAACAGAAGAATTTGTAGAATAAACATAAATAGCTACTAAAATTCACAAAATTGCTGTAATTCTTAAATTATGAACTTCAAATTTTTCAAATCTCAAACAACCACTAGCACTTTAAAGTTTATGATTACAATTTAAAGTGTTAACAATGACATTTTGTGATAAATAATCCACTAATGATCATGTTCTAAATCAACCACTGAAGTAAAAACTTCACTATTTCATGGACAACTTTACAGACAGTCTGTTCCCTTGCCAAATATATTTTCCATATAGTGCTACCAATATTCTCCAAGTTGTTTTGTCTGGAAATTTCAAACATAGCTCTTGCCCTTCAGCAGGTCTTGTTTTCCTTCCTTACTGAAGGCTATTCCCAAACCCTCCGTCTCTTCAAGCCTCCTGACTAACCTGATGCCCATCCCATCTCTAGGAAGCTCATTTCACTTCTTAATTTATAGACAACAAAAAATCATCCCTCCACATTTAGTTCTACTATGTGTAGGCTTCCATAATCTTTAGGCATGCTTCTCTCTTTCAATTTACTACATTATATTGTCCTTATAATAAAAAGTAAAATAAGTGAAACCTTACTAAGTAATTACTGTATACCATGTACTTTTCTATGCAGCTTACAAATAGTAATTCATTGACTCCTAGCACAGCCTCCTCTATAGGTCCTATTCTTACCCCTAGTCCTCACAAGAGTAGATGCCCAGAGACTGTAATCCAACCAAAGCATAGCTCCAGGAGCCCGGCTCTCACCCACCAGGGTGCCTTCCCTGACCTCTGTCTATATGTATCTTCCCACCTGACAGGGATATCTTTAAGTTCAGTGGCTCTTTATTCATAAAAGCATCTCCAGTGTCAAGCATAGTTCCTACATCATAGTAGGAATTAGTTTCTTGCTAAATTAAATGAAAGGAAGGAAAAGGGAAGAAAAGGATGGAGGGAGAATTAGAGAAACACATTATCTTTTGTTTTTAACAATTCACTTGTTATGTTAAACTGTCAGCATCTTCTGAGCCCTCACCCATTGATTCTACCAAAGGAAGAGAAGCAAACAGACAACAAAACAAAACAAGTCTTTTTAACAGAACCAAAGCAAACAAACAGATAGACTAAGTCTTATTTATGTATTTAACTCCTGTCTTCCAGGACATTGAGAACCAGACAAACTGAAATTTAAAGGACTATTCCTTCAGTCAACTACTAATATAATAAATGTTTATTAAATACATACTTAGCTGCCCCAATTCCCAGAGGGGGGTGCTGTGTTCTATTTCTTTCTTTCTTTGGAGGGAAAAAGTCATCTTCCAACATACAATTTACTTACTAACTATATTAATAGGTAATTATCTGTCTCACCCTTCCAGAATGTAGTAAGGTCCACTATTTTGCTTTATTCCCTGGAGGATCCTGAGCACGTACAACCATGTCTGACACAGCTTGCAGATTCAATGGATGCTTATTAAATGAATGGATTGGTGTTGAAAAGAAAAGCATAAAGCTGAAGAGAGCATACTGCATTTAGTAATGAAAAGTAATTTTCAGGATTGGGGTCAAACTGGACACATAAAGGAAAATGTACATTCAAGAGTCACTGAGAAATTTGAATGATATTGCCAACAGCCAAATAGGTAATACAAGGAAAGAGAAAGAAAGTTTGGCAGGAAAAACTGCAAGTTAAATTTTGATAGGGTTTAATTTAACTTGCATGTAGAACATCCATGGGAATTCAAGAGCCAACCAAAAATTCCTACCTATCTAAGAATTACTTGTATGCAAAGCCATAAGGATTAAAGTATTCAATACCTCAGGATGAAAGCAGTATTTGTGATTGAGTTCATAGTTGATGTCTTGCTTTTTAGCCTTCTGTTGCAAAAATATAAATAGGTTGGAATACTGGATTGAAATAAAAAATAAAATAAAATATATTCCTTACAACTCAGTGTGTGTGTGTGTGTGTGTGTGTGTGTGTGTGGTGTGTGTGTGTGTGTGTGTGTGTGTTCATCTGGGTAACAGTAGGATATTTGGAGTAATGATTTAACTGCCCCTCATTTTACTGATAGGAAAATTGAAAGGAGCTGGTTAATGAAAACTATTTTGTCCTATACTTTACGATTAAGTGCACTAACTGAGAAATGGAAAGACTACTATTGGAAGAGAGAAAAGATTAGTGAAATAGGTCCTATAATGAAGAGAATTATGGAATCTAGGAGCATGAGGGAAAATTTAAATTTTGGCAAGGAGGAGGGAAAACAGAGATGAAAGCAAATACATAGAAGTCCTTTAAGGAACAGAAAAAAAAATGATGGAGCACAGTTTTATGATACTGTTATTCTAGAACAAATAGGAGACAAGCGTATTAGCCAGGATTCTCCAGAGAAGCATTCCCGTATTTCCATTTGTATACATCTATATATTTATATTTATTTTTATACAAAAATATAAATATATTTCTGAGATAGGGTATACAGATATTTCTAGGTAAAATATACAGAAATATATATTACCCTATCAAGAAATTTATTTTAAGGAATTGGCTCACATGATTGTAAGGGCTGGGAAGTTTGAAAGACACAGGGTAGGCTAGAAGGCTAGAAACTCAGACAGGAATTGATGCAGCAGTACTGAGACAGAATTTCTTTTTGTTCCTCAGTTTTTGCCTTTAAGGCCTTCAGCTTATTAGATGAGGCCCATCCACATTATCAAGGTAATCTGTTTTACTCAAAGTCAACTGATTAGAGATGTTAAGCACAGTCTAGCAATATCTAGATTTGGTTTTTGATTAAATGACTGGGTACCATAGTCTCAAGTACACACATAAAATGAACCATCACAGAAAGATTATATGCAATGTTCAGGCTGAATAAGAAAGCAAAGAACACAGCTGTTCCAAAGTAGCTCACAGTATACATCTTACCAATTGTTTAGGAAGGTAGAAGAGGGAAGACTGGAAGAGTGGGAAACAGGACAAGATACTAATTAAGAAGACAATGGCCTAGTTAGAGTTCAAAGCAGGACATAGGCATATACCAAGAAGCTCACCGGGCCAAGAACCAGAACACCTAGTTCCCAACCTTGCATTTAACATTCCTTTTAATTTGGTCGTACGTGACATCATTTCTCTGAACCTGAAAGAAAGTATCAATACCTTCTTCACCTGCACTGAAAGATAAATTTTCAAGTCAAATGACATGTGTATGTGAAATACTTTAAAATATATACATCTTTATATATACACATCTATTATTTCTATTATTGTCACTATAAACACTTAATGAGCTGAAGTCTACGTAGCTGTGTGAACATATGAATAAAGAAGTATAGCAAATTTAACGTTGAACAGAGATTGTCACCAAATACCACTGTCCACTTTATGTTGCCTATTTTGTTCCCTCAGTCTTATCTATTGGAGCTGCACTTAGAGACCACAGTTACTATAATAAAGCATCAATATCCTGTTTAAAGTCAACTGTGATGTGAGTGAATATGTATTGCTTTTACTAGGTTATGGTGATCAATATGGAATTAAAATCTACAAGTTCAAATGAGACTTAGAGTTATTCTCTGAGTGAAGATTTAGCAACAAAGATTGCAGAGTATTTAATCAAAAGGTGATTCATAGTTTTAATCCTATGTTATTATTCCTTCTTCTAGCTTTAGGAATGTTTTCAGTAATCAAAATGTCTACATGGAAGACAAATAATTTGAAAGTCTTGAGTTATTGGATGGTCACAAATTATATAAGCAAACTGCATTTAAGTATAATTAATAGCATATATTGTATTGTGATTAATAAGTTGATGGAACAGCAGAAGAAATATCCTTTCCTTTTTTTACCAATAAAAAGAGAAATATCTATGTGTGTATGCTTTTTACTTTAACAAATTTGTGGATCAGGAAAGCACTAACATTACTATGAAAATGGGAATACAATTTCCAAGTCCTAATGAAGGGCACTAACAATAAGGATTAAAATTCATATAAACTTGACATAACAAAACAATAATCCAAGATAAAATTTATGAAAATATGCATGCTAGCAAGTAATTGTGTTTTGACCAGCAAAGAAATTATTTCTTAATAAGCAGTTCCTTTAAATAACTATATTGCTAATACATTTGAATACTTATTTACGGATGATTCTTTGGTATAAAAGCTGGAAGAGGGTGCCTGGGTGCCTCAGTGGGTTAAAGCCTCTGCCTTTGGCTCAGGTCATGATCCCAGGGTCCTGAGGTCGGGGCCTCATCGGGCTCTCTGCTCAGCAGGGAGCCTGCTTCCTCCTCTCTCTGCCTGCCTCTCTGCCTACTTTCTGTCAAATAAATAAATAAAATCTTTAAAAAAAGAAGCTGGAAGATATCCCAGGGGAGATGCTAAACAGTTAGAAGACTATGCCAACTAAAGTTTTATAGCAAAATAATAATATAGCATTCCTGAAATTGAAATGTGAATCAATGAGAAAAATATTATTTAGAATAATTGGAATTACTCATAAAATTTCAGCAATCTCTTAATCAGGTGAAGTACCTATATTTATTCAACCAAGAAATTTTCCTTAACTTGGGTTCTTCCAAAAAGCAGCCTCCTGAGAAGGGCTTGAGGGAAGATCCTTTATTTTGGGGAAATACCCTGCAAAGAACAACTAAGGGTGGGGACTGGAGAAAGCAAAACAGAAGAGGGGGAAGAAAAGCAGCACTGAACTGATACCATGGTGGATATTGGTGCTCAGTGTTTTGGGGGATCCTGAGAGAAATCATGTAGAATGAGTTTATCGTGGGATTGCTTACCTGAGACCAGTGTAGAGGAGAGTATTTCTTTATGGTTCCCACTCCCTGTTAATCTTCCATGAGGATGCAACTTCCCTACCATTACAGATGTTTACAAGCCCAGTCTTTTACTCTGTGGTTGTAGAGAAGCCCTAGGACAGAAAACAAGATACAGGATTCAGCTGACACCAGATATACCCAGGTGCACCTGGCTAGATGTCACAGCAATGGCAAAGAAGGACACTGCTAGAGGATCGGAGATAGGGTACAATTTCTGTAAGATGTTTCCCTCCTTCAAAGATTATTGACACAGTTTAAAGTCAAACTGGATGGCAATAGGACTTAGAAAAGTTCTCCCCACTCCAAGAGAGATCTACCTCAATGTTTTCAACTGGGTTAGGCAAAAAAAAAAATCACAGAACTCTACATGAAAAGTTCTTGGAAGTCTTCCTATCATGGCATCAGCTCTTCTGTATTATAAAAAGAAGCTCCTAGATGTTTTAATACCACATGACTCAGAGCAGGACAAGACCGAAGTCTTTTTTTACCCTAAATTAGAGCTTTGTTTCATATTTAAGATGCATTCATTTGTTCATCAATAATATTGAATGCATTCTTCCACACACTGCATATCTGTTTGTTTGTCTCATTAGTTTTTAGCATCCATTACTATTACTGACAGAGCCAATAAAGAAATATGAATTTGGTTTTGCCTCAGAATACATAGGGAGGTATTTATTTCCTTGTATTTTTAACATTTTCCTACCTCAGTTCTCATACCGTTAGTTTTTTTTTCTTTTCCTCCCACCTTTCTGAACATTGGTTTGATTTTTTAGCCTTAACCTCTTCCTTATAATTTCAATATTGCAGTTTCCTGGGCAGGTTTTGTCCCTCTTTTCTTTGCCCTCTATCTTCTCCTTAGACAACCTCATCCACTCTCTATGGCTTTCCACATCAACTGCACACAATAGCTGCATACACATTTATCTGTGGTCTAGCTCTCTAGGTCTTGTTTCCCACTGCTGTCTGGGTATTTTCATTTGGGTATTTCAAAGACCATCTGCCAAACCAAACATATGGTTTTCTTTCAATCCTGGCCCTCTTCCTCAGCGCGTCTCTCTTTCTCCATTGAAGAGCATCATAGAGCGCCAATTGTACAATCAGTGACTTAGTGACTTCTTAGAACATGTCCTCTCTCAGGAGCCTGGGTGGCCCAGTCAGTTAAGCATCTGACTCTTCATTTCAGCACAGGTCATGACCTGAGACTAAGCCCCATGTGGAGCCTGCTTGAGATTTTCTCTTTCCTTCTCTCTCCGCCCTTCTCCCTTGCTCATTCATGTGCACTCTCTCTTTCTCTAAAAAAAGTCCTCTCCCAAACTCCTCTGTATCCAAATCAGACTTTTTCAAATAATACATATTAATATTTATATTAATAATAAATATGTTCATAAGTAATAAATATAAATTTGTTATTTATAATAAATTAGTAATATTAGTTAATTATTATCCCAACATAAATAAATATATATTAACTCCTTTCTGCTCTCTTCTTTTTCACACCATCATTCCAATATAAACTCTCTTCACCCCTTTCTTAGACCACTGTAGCAATCTCCCATCAAAAGTATTCATTTACAGTCAGTGTGGTTTCCCATACCACAGCCAGAATATTCTTTCCAAAATGCAAATGCAAAATGCTGTATTTATCCCATGGTCCTTTCCCCTTTCTTCTGATTAAAATGTCAGTGACTGCCCATTGCATCTAGCATGAAGACTAAAACCCATACCCTGGCCTCGGCCTGCTTCTCACAGCTCACATTTCCTCATCCCCAGGGCTGGGCCATTGCTCCTTCTTCCTGTCCCTCATTCTCCTTTAGGCAAGAACTCCTACTGCTCATTTCATATCTCAGTTCAGTTCTGACTTCCTCTAAGAGGTAAGCCCTGACCTCCCCCATTAGGCAATATTCTCATAATACATTCTTCTTCTTTAAAGCCCTTATGCCAACATAGTTTCATATTTTCATATAGAGCCCTATACTCCTTTGAATAATGCTATGTGGCTTCTAGAACATAGGCTCTAAAGATAGGGGGTCTCTTTTATTTGCATACATGCATGCATGTGCACATGCACATACACACACACACGCCCAGAGGCTCTCTCTTTCCTTCAGGCCTTCAGATCTCAGAAGACTGTTAGGCACAGAATAGGCCCTTAAATATTGAGGCAAATTAATGAACAGTGTCCAGGCTAAATTCAAACCTGAATTTGATATCAATTTTAAGATTTTTTGTTTGTTATTCTCAACATTAAGTGAGACTAAATGAATTAGATTTTCTTCCCAGTATATGTAGACAGTGCATACGAGTGGAAGACATACATGTATTCAATTTGGCCCAAAAAGTAAATGAATATTTCCTGACATAAATCAAATATAGGTCTTTCTGATCACAGTCTTAATCGATTTTTTTAAAGTTAAATTAAAATAATTCTATCATAAATGCAGACATTTCTAGTACCATATATCATGGCTAAGAATATAGTCAGCTTTGTTTAATGGGATTTAGTTATGTTCTAGCCACAACAAATGTTCTCTACTTTCACCACATAGAAGACTTACTGCATGGATCTTACTGATCCTGTCATAATTATCAATATGAATAACTGGATTTCATATCTTTGGGAAAAGGTCAAATGTATCTTATAGCTTCTGGTTTCAATCTTCTCCCCGACTCTTAATAGCAAGAAAACATCAGTGACACATGTTCAGAAGGTCGACTGACATTATTTAAATTCCATTTACATGTACACTAGAATGATCACAGATTCCTGGAGCCACGAGTCCTGAAGACTAAAGTTCTTGTTGCTGCACTTACAGAACTGGGGTAGCAAGTGTGAGGAGAGAGAGGTGAAGAGAACAAGAGAAGGGAAAACTTTAAAAAGAAAAAGAAAGATAATGAACAAATAAGTAGAGATTTCAGCACATTAAGAGCATGTGATTTGCCCAATCTTGATGATAACATTTGACAAAACTCCACTCCAAAGATAAGGCAGCTTTCCCATGGAAGAGAAAGAATATGAGAACACCCAATTCACTGAGAATTTTATTTTTTATTTTCACAGGGCCAGCCTACACTTTGTAAAGTGATACTTACTTTCAGCCCATGGTAAGGGTTGCAGTTGTGTTCCTGAAACGATAATATTCTTACAGTCATGAAAACAAAAGGAAGAAATACAGGAAAGAGGGGAACATGCCTTATTAAAAAAAAAAATCCACATACACCTAAAATATATGCCTCAAAAACCACGGCTTTCTTTTGGCTTTTCTCTTTCAAGATTTGAAAGGCAGGACAAACGCCCCTAACAATAGGGAACAGTTAGGAAACTACAATATAAATATGTATTTTGTGGTCTTTGCTAAAACCTGCATTTTGAGTTATACTTCATGGTAACTGCTTCAGAAATGCCAACACCAGAACAGACTCAAACTTAAAATTTGATCTATCGCCCAAGACTGATGTGGCATTCATCTGGTTTTACTTCTTTTAATAAACCATTCCTGATTGTTTCTACAATTTAAAGAATTCCAAATATGAGTGAATAATTAGTATACTTTTCCCTTTTGAGTGACCAATGTGAGAAAGATATGCAGGAATTTACAATGACGTGCTATTTTCCCAACACTGAGAAGCCGCCTCTGGAATTATCCTTATCATATAAACATCATTAGAAACATCGAGAGAAATTACTTCCTTGTATCTACTTAAGCTGAAGTAAAACTATTAGGCAATTATTTTAGAAATACCAAATCAAGGGTAACTGGGTGGCTCAGTCATTAGGCATCTGCTTTCAGCTCAGGTCATGATCGAAGAGTCCCGGGATCCAGCCCTGCATCGGGCTCCCTGCGTGGCAGGAAGCCTGCTTCTCCCTCTCTCACTCCCCCTGCTTGTGTTCCCTCTCTAGCTGTGTTTCTCTCTGTCGAATAAATTTTAAAAAACCTTAAAAAAAAAAAAAAGAGTGGGCGGCTGGGTGACTCAGTGGTTTAAAGCCTCTGCCTCTGGCTCAGGTCATGATCTCAGGGTCCTGGGATGGAGGCCCGCATCAGGCTCTTTGCTCAGCAGGGAGCCTACTTCCTCCTCTCTCTCTGCCTGCCTCTCTGACTACTTGTGATCTCTCTCTGTCAAATAAATAAATAAAATCTTCAAAAAAAGAGAGAGAAAGAAAAAGAAATACCAAATCATGCTAACTTCTTCTATAAATTAAATATATTTGCTCAGTGTTCAATATTCCACCCGATTTTTTTCTAGACGTAAGCTTTCAACTATATCTAGAAACTATCAAAAAGAAACTATCAAAAGGGAAAGTGGAAACATGACTTAGTAATTAATACATGTTGACTAGCTACAGTTTATCTAATGTGTGTTCAATAAGTGTTCAATGCTTATTCAAAGTTGCATTGTACATTATTTAATAAAGTTTTGCTTGGTTAACTAAATTGACATTTACTTTGAGAGGAATATCTAAATCAGATCCACAATAAAGGAGAGAAAACAGCCATCATTTATACCAGGTGATCAATGAGAAATATACCTCTTCTCTTTTGCTGCTACCTATATCACTTTGATTCTGATCATATAGATTGCCCACAAGCTGTCAGTCTCCCTTATACACACACACAAAGCGAGTCACACACATGTGCAGCCTCTCTAACAAGCTACTAGTCTATCTCTATGGAATAACTGACCCGAATGGAAATATCTGTCTCTGTTAATCAGACTGTCTGGATCTCACCTAACTTTAAATTAGGAATGTATTAAGTTTACAAAACTAGGGAAGAAAGAAATGGTTTGGTAGCAACCAGTACTTTTTGGAGTTAGTAATGGATGAAATAAATCCCCTAAGTTTCTTCTTGAGGAAACGGCAGGGCATGCCACAAGACAGTAACAGTATTTTAAGCATTTCACTGATCATTTTACTTCTCCATTTATTTAACAATATTTATTGAGTAGTAGTAAGTATGTTTCAGACAATGTACTAGGTGCTAGGGATAGACCAATAAGCAAAAAGATATCTGTGCTTTCATCAAATTTATATTTCAGCAGGAGAGACAGCATTAAATGAAACTCCACAGATAGGTGTGGTGGGATATCTTGAAATGTTAACTCATATTTTCTATATATTTTCTTGGGGCCCTAAGGTTTTTTAACTTAATCAAGTAAGGCCTTCTAGGGTATTATTTCTGGGAAGGTATGCACCATTTAAAGAAAAAAAAAAAGAGGGTGTCAGGGTGGCTCAGTGGGTTAAGCTTCTGCCTTCAGCTTAGGGCATGATCTCAGAGTCCTGGGATCGAGGCCCGCATGAGGCTCTCTGCTCAACAGGGAGCCTGCTTCCTCCTCTCTCTCTGCCTTCCTCTCTACCTACTTGTGATCTCTCTCTCTGTCAAATAAATAAATAAAATTTAAAAAAAAAAGAAACCAGTCTTTTCTTACACTGTTCCTCAGGAGGAAGCAGGTAAATAAACCCTGGATAATAGGAAACACACTAATTAATGGCTTAGAACCAAGATATCACACTTTAGGTTGAAAGACGAAATTCCCTAAGGTTCACAGGAGTATTTTTTGAAAGCAAAGATATGAATCTGTCCCTAAAAATCATCTCCAGCTCCATGTTTCCTCCTCTACATAATCAATTTCTAGTCAAAAAAAGAGCAGAAATCCTAGAATGGGCTGGGAATTGGGTGTGGGGAGACCAGTGCCCCCTCCAGGTGAAATGTGAGATGTCCTCAGACCAGACCACAGGTTGAGAAGTGAGGCCATGCAGGTGGACGAAGGTCAGCTCAGAGGATTTTTTGCATCTCATGACAGTAGAATAATTCTCATGTATTTAAAGCTATAGCAAAAGGCCTCTCAGAGATTCCCATGACCCCAGTGGGCCATGGGACCAGCAGGATTTCACTCAGGGACCTGAGAAAATGTTGAAAAGAAGTTAGAAAAAGAAAGTCACCAACTCTAAATGGACTTAGCAGGCAAGACTCAAGAAAACTGTGAACTTGTGGGATAAAGACGAGACACTGGGTATCTCAAAGGTTTTCCTCCTTGACATGACCCTGATCCTCAGGGCCCTTGTCTGAAACCTTGGATCTGTGTAAGCATCTTGGGTTGTTGTCCCACATTCCCTCCTCTTACACATCCTTCTCCCCATCCACCTAGAGTCAGCCTAAGTGACAGGGATATCAGCGTCCCCCCTCCGCCTTGGGGACCCTTCTATCCTAACCTCTTAATGTTTATTTTCCAACTTTCTTCATGTCCCCAGCCCAACACAGTTTTATCTAATGACCAATAGAACAGCTTGGCACTTCACCTATTAGTTAGTTTTTCAAAATATTTTCCTCATGCCCTGAGTTATCTCTGCTCCTCCCAAGGAGTAGTGTCTTGAAACTTCAAGGCTAAAACTTTACTCATTTTTCCTTTGAATTTTAATGTGTTATCTCTTCCCTAACTTTTCTGGAAAGGACTAAGGGTATAAGGAAAAAGGAAAGCATCAGTTAGTGTTCAAAACTTTTGACCCACCACATTATTATATATACACAGTATAATAAGCAATGAATATAATTGCAGAATTTACAGGGGGTATAAACTAGGATGAAAAAAACTCAGTATATAAAAGAATCCTAGGGAAAGAAGGAACAAAAAAGAAAGAAAATAAGGAAGTGTGTATCTGTGTTCAAATGTGTGTGTGGAAGAGGTCTATTTGGTATGACATTGAGTCAACATAATTGGTAGTATATACCTAAAGTGATCTGAGATAGATTTCAGTATCTGAAATACCATACAAGTGCTCCATTGTGACCTCAGGAGGATTTTATTTCTTTTTAAGCACTGAAATTTTATGATGCACATCAGCTTTTCTTATCATTATATAAAAACAACATTTTAACTGCAGTTGGAACAATGGCTGAATGCCAGAGTAGACACTGTCCCTTCTACAATCTTCTAAAAAACTGCCACTAAGAAAAATATCCCTCTTTCTCAATTCTAACCCTCTTCCCTTGGTTCTTCTTCTTCCTCCTTCTTCCTTTGGTTCTTTCTCCAAAGCTCGCTTAGTGTGTTGGTCACAGGGCATAGATGAAGAGATAGTATGCACAGAGTCAATAATGTTTCACTCACTTCACTTTACCAAGTTCACTAGTTGTTAAGGTATGCAAGACCCAGCAAGAAAACACCAAAGAGTCCTGCTAATTGTCCCTTGATAAACATAAGTCATTGAAAACTTGTGTGAATAGATGACATTTTAAAAGGCAAAATCTTGGGGCGCCTGGGTGGCTCAGTTGGTTGGGCAACTGCCTTCGGCTCAGGTCATGATCCCGGAGACCCGGGATCGAGTCCCACATCGGGCTCCCTGCTCGGCGGGAAGCTTGCTTCTCCCTCTCTCATTCCTCCTGCCTGTGTTCCCTCTCTGGCTATGTTTCTCTCTGTCAAATAAATAAAAATCTTTAAAAAAAAAAAAAAAAGAAAGAAAGAAAACACAAAGAACTGGGTTCTATTTCTAAAAAAATAAAAAAATAAAAAAAATAAAATAAAATAAAAGGCAAAATCTTGACTATTCTTAGCTGACAAATTCTTTGGAAGCTTCTTAAAGGAATAAGCTGGCAATGCTCTCACATTTCAACTTTAAAATGAAAGGAATCTCTGAACTTTCCTTCTTTAGCAACAAACCCCAAACTCCCTTAACCCCTTCCCTCCCTTCCATAAACAAAATGAAACAAAACAACAACAACAAAAAAAACACAAAAAACCAAACAGTGTAAGTTAATATTCTTAGTGTGTGTGTGTGTGTGTGTGTGTATGGACACACACACACACAAACACACATGCACACACACACACACACACACACACACACACACTGACCTCTTTACCTGGAATCTGCATTTACCCTTCATATCACATTAGCAAAATTGAATACTTTTATTTTCCTCTTTCATTTAGATTGCATTTTCTCATGACAAAAATGGATAGTTTTGGCTTGGAAAATGGGAAATTGGATCAACCATGAACTAGAGCAACGTAGAAGACAGCTAAATATTTCAAGAGTATTTTTGGTAATTCCATGAGCATTCCTGACTGTTGGTTACTCTATCCTCAATGTATCCTGTAGTGTAATGTTTCATACCCAAAGTCCATGATGCAACACAACACAAGTTCAAGGGTAGTAGTAGTTTTGTTTGTTTGTTTGTTTTCTTTTAATTAAATGCTTTCTCTAAGCAAATCTAACGCTTTAATTGTCTGTTGCATCTCTGGAGTTGTGAGTTCACTAAAGATATTTGGAATACTGGTTCTGTGAAGCTTAGCCACATGTGGCCATTGGATCACATATCCACTTCCCTGCCATGTAAGAAGAAAACATCTTGGAATATAACTATTAGTTGGCTTTGTGGTGTTGGGTTAGTGTGCCAGTCTGAGGTTAGAGCACAGATGAGATCCCAAGCCCTGGGCTTTGTATTATATAGTATTGTATTTTTGATGTTGTACTTAAGGGTCAATTACTGTTTCCATTATAAACCCTGTTTTTCAAAGGTTTATAACTCACCAATTTTCATTTTGGTATGCAAGCTGCATGAGTATACAGGTTTTTAAAATAGTTTAAATTGGGCAGTGCCATTTTTAGATATAAAGCAGTAAAATGCGCTTTTCGTTTGTTTCAGTTTGTTTTGGAAGTTTACAATCTAAACGTTTATTCTATCTTAAAATGCAGAAATGCTTCTTTTTTCATGTACTTTCATAAGAGCTATTCATAGGGAAGATGGTAAAAGGAGCAAGGAGAGCTATCCAATGAAATGTCAAAGAGGAAAATAACTAAAAATATTTTTTCTTATGAAGATTTATGGGTAGATGTCATTTTAGTCAAAGTTCTTAAAAATCAATCAACTAATCAGTCAATACTCCCTCAGCATGAGCACTATATCATGGTACTATTGTGGCAGATACTGTGAGGAATAAAAGTGTTCCCTGTCCCAATGTGCTTGAAATCCTGGTTAGGGAAAAATACAAAGACAGCAATATTAAGCATAATGCCAACATACATTGAAACATGAGAATGATAATCATGTGGCTAAGACTTTCAGAGGCAAAAGCAAGGCCACTTACAGAGTTGTGCAACTCCCTGACGTCCTGTTAAAAGAGAGAGAGAGAGAGAGAGAGAGAGAGAGAGAGAGATTCCAGTGCATGGGCAATTGCCCAGATGTGGAAATTTGCCCATCTAGGGTCATGCAAGATTTAAAACTCTTTCTCTAATCATCAAAATTCGAAAATCCCCGCTTAAGGGCAAAATTGTTTTCTCTGTCATTCTGAATGTTTCCAAAAGATAAAATAAATTTCCCCCATATTAGTCTAAGTTAAATTTCTTTAAATGGTCGTCTATGCTAGCTGTTTTCACTCCATCACCCAACTCTCACACCTCCATCTATTCTAGTCTGGTTTCCAGCACCTCTGCACTGCGCATACTGCTCTTGCCAAAGTCACAATGACCTCCTTGTTGCTGCTGCCAACGAAGAAGCCTTTGCTTTTCTCTTTTATGCAAATTTATCTCTTTTTATAAGATTACCAATGTTTTCTAGCTTTTGTCTTATAATAATCTTTGTCATTTTTTCATTCTATCCAGTACCTACTCCTTTCTCTTTCCTACTGGCATCTCTATTTCCCTTTTGGAGAAAGCTCCATTGGTGTGGAGTTTGAGTGGGAGGTCACTGTTGCTTCTCATTATGGAAGTTGAAGGCGTATAACCTTCTTTTTTCTCCAGCACAGTGAGTAGTGCTGTAAGCAAATCTCCGCCAATCAGACACTTCTGGGATTTTAAAGCTTGATCAAGTCAGGGCGCAGAGATGATTAAAAGTCTTATTCATGTAATGGCCATGATATAATACCCCCTCCAACACTGCTACTAATTCAAGCTTATTCTAGCTTATGCCATCCAGCTCTCCAGATCTTACCTTGTTAGTGTCCATTTTTCAAATGTGGTTTTCCATATTTTCTTCATTTCTGTTCTCTCCGATATTTTTCAATAAATTTAAAGTTTCTGTAAGATAGTCAGTCCATTACAGACAAAGGACTGATTCCAAGATCTATAAGTTACTCCTCAAACTCAACACCCAAATAAAAGATGATCACATGAAAAAATGGACAGGAGACATGAAGAGGTACTTCTCCATAAAAGATATACAAATGGCTAACAGACACATAAAAAAAATGTTCATCATCATTAACAATCAGGGAAATTCAAATCAAAACCACATTGAGATACCACACTACACCAGTCGGAAATGGCCAAAATTAACAGGACAGGAAACAACAAGTGTTGAAGAGGCTGTGGAGAAAGGGGAACCCTCTTACACTGTTGGTGGGAATGCAAGTCAGTGCAGCTGCTTTGGAAAACAGTGTAGAGATTCCTTAAAAAATTAAAAATAGAGCTACCCTATGACCCTGCAATTGCACTACTTAGTATTTACCAAGAGATACAGATGTAGTGAAA
This sequence comes from Spilogale gracilis, assembly GCA_004023965.1. Lineage (NCBI taxonomy): Eukaryota > Metazoa > Chordata > Mammalia > Carnivora > Mephitidae > Spilogale > Spilogale gracilis. The sequence continues at coordinate 139,843 of PITA01000029.1, forward strand.
GAAGGGCCATATGTACCCCAATGTTCATAGAAGCCATGGCCACAATTGCCAAAATGTGGAAAGGGCCAAGAAGCCCTTCAAAAGATGAATCAATAAAGAAGATATGGTCCCTATATACAATGGAATATTATGCCTCCATCAGAAAGGATGAATATCCAACTTCTGTATCAACATGGATGGGACCGGAGGAGATTATGCTGAGTGAAATAAGCTAAGCAGAGAAAGTCAAGTATCATATGGTTTCACTTACTTGTGGGGCATAAGGAGTAAATAGAGGACACTAAGAGAAGGAAAGGAAATGTGAACTGGGGTAAGTAAGAGAGGAAGATGAAGTATGAGAGACCGTGGACTCTGAGAAACAAACTGAGGGTTTGGCAAGGAGGGGCATGGGGTGAATAGGTGAGCCTGGTGGTGGGTATTACAGAGGGCATGTATTGCACGGAGCACTAGGTGTGGTGCATAAACAATGAAACTTGGAACACTGAAAAAATAAAAAATAAAATAAAAAATTATTTTTTAAAAACAATAGTCTTCTATTGCTCATAAAAAGAATGTAGATTGCTATATTTCCAATTATTTGGCTGCTCTCTTTTATAGCTTTTGGAGATTCATTTTCCTCTGTGCATTCCTTATATGTTGCAAGTCTTCCAGATACTTGCTAATGTCCCTTATCATTTATAAACTATCTACCCAGAGTATTTCAACTACTTCCTTGACTTCAACTGTAACCCACATGCTAATGACTTCAAAATCCATCCAGTCATTCCAAATCTCTCCTCTGATCTTCATAGTTCTTTATTCATGCCACTTGTACTTTTGTTTATTCTATATTGAGTGATCTTCAACTATGCAGCAGATATGATAATTAATAGGGTGACAATAAGAAACAAAGTATGAGTTTTTCCATTTCATGGTGGTTAGTTTAGTGGATTCTATAATCCCATGAACTCTATAATCCCATAAAATTTTAATCTAATGGATGTCATATTCTGATGGATCTCATAGGGGCCATGTAATATTCAGTATCTCCACCTGGATATCTCAAAAAGAGTAGATTCATTCTGTTTCTCTGACATTTGCCCTTGTATATTCCTTTTACCGGGCTCCCTGGTTTGTTTTTTGGTTTTTTGGTTTTTTTGTTTGTTTGTTTTAAAGATTTTATTTATTTACTTGACAGAGAGAAACACAGCCAGAGAGGGAACACAAGCAGGGGGAGTGAGAAAGGAGAAGCAAGCTTCCCGCGGAGCAGGGAGCCGGATGTGGGGCTCGATTCCAGGTCTCCGGGATCATGACCTGAGCGGAAGGCAGTCGCTTAACCAACTGAGCCACTCACGTGCCCCAGGGCTCCCTGTTTTAATGAAAATATTCAGTTGATTATGCCAGGAACCTGAGCCTCAAACTAAATTTTCTTCTTCATTCCATCCCCATATTTGCATGAATCATTAATTAAATCCTCATTGGGCAACTTTCTCAATGTCTCTGGAATTTGTTCACCATTATCGCTTTCACTGCTGTCCTATCTATACAGGCCTCCATCTCTTTTCTCTAGAATCAACACAAGTGTCACCATTTGTGTCCAAATTTCTGCCAGAATGATCTTGAGAAAATTCAAGCTTATTTGTGATTATATGTTGATCAAAACCCTTTAAAGACTCCATTATAATCTCAAAATTATTTATGCAAATGAACCAGAAAATGAATCGCGGTCTCTCTTAACTCTTCTTCTGTTTGGAATATGCTCCCACTTTCACTGGAATGCCTACCTGGCCAGCTCCACTCATTCTTCAGGTCACTTCATTTTCCCTGGGAAGCCTTACTCTTTCTACAAGACTGGGTCATGTCTCCTTTATGAGGTTTAAAAACGTCTTGTCTCTCTACATCCTAACATTCGTTACTCTGTAGCATTAATCGCCATGGTGTATAAGTAGATTTCATTAGACTGCAAGACATTTGAAAACTGAACTCATATGCTTTTCTATATTGCTATATTTGTAGCACAGAGCAGATCAGTAAAGATAGGATAAATCAAATAAATTTTAGTTTCCACATTATCAAAAATTCAGTATCAAACTTTGAAAATACTTGTGCTGCTTTTTTTCTAGGCTTTAAACACTTTGGGTAGATTGGTTTGATTGTTGACAGATAGTTACATCTATCTGATAATTATGACACTTTTTTTTTATAAGCTCTCTTATATGGCATCATTTATCAAATGACAAAAACAGATATCCAAAATCCTAGATATGATTTTGCTCCTCATATGGATCCCAAGAGGCTGTTTTCCCTTCATTCCCATTTTTTTCTCCTTTTCTTCCTTAACCTTCTCAAAGGTAAACAGAAGTGACCTAAAATGGGTGCCTGGGTGGCTCAGTGGTTTAAAGCCTCTGCCTTCGGCTCAGATCCTGATCTCAGGGTCCTGGGATCAAGGCCTGCATCGGGCTCTCTGCTCGGCGGGGAGCCTGCTTCCTCCTCTCTCTCTGCCTGCCTCTCTGCCTCACCTCTCTTGTGATCTCTCTCTCTCTGTCAAATGAATAAATAAAATAATAAAAAAAAAAGTGACCTAAAAGGAGTTCCAGAGTAAGATAATGTTCTTTTATCTCAGGAATACATAAAAGATCAGGGGAAGCAGGGGGATTATGTGTCTGGGTGGCTTAGTCAGTTCAGCATTGGACTCCTAATTTTGGCTCAGGTCATTGTCTCATGGTTATGAGAGAAAGCCCACATGGACTCTCTGCTCAGCTCAAATTCTGCTTGAGATTCTCTCTCTCTCTCTCTCCCCTTCTGCTTCTCCATTCATGTGCGTGCATGCGCGTCGTGCGTGCACACATGCACACACACACAAACACACACACACACACACACACCAGCTATCTCTCATGCCCTCTAAAATAAACAAACAAACAAATAACATCTTAAAAAGATCATTAGGATCTGTAGCTATCTGAACTCTGAGGCACAAATCTGAAAGATTTTCTTTGAGGAGGAAAAGAACAATTGGAAAAGAAATTATTTTGAGTACCTAGTAGATTCAACTGAACTCATTTGGAGGAAGGTAGGTAGATATATGAATTCAAAACATTATAGACCAACATTGTGACACATGAGGCTCTTTGAGAGTTCCTGAGACCATTTCAGAGGGTCTGCCAAACGAAAGTATTTGCTTAAGATTTTTAAGGCATTTTTGCCTTTTTAAATCTCATTCTCTCATGAGCCTACAATGGGGTTTTCCAAAGTCTATGTAATATTTGAAATGACAACTAATTAAATGAAGAAGCATATAGGTGAATCTAGACATTAAAGAGATTTGGTAAAATGTAAAACAGTGTCACTTTTCTCACTGAATATTTTGTTTTGGAAATGTAGCTATCTTTCATGAAAAGCCTATTTATGACAAAGTAATAGATTTATTATTTTTTTAAAAATTGGTAAATATTTTTAACCTCAGTTTTAACTTTTGGTAAGGTCAATATTGATAGATATAATAACCAACTATTGAATGTCTTCAATAATTTTTGTGTAGAACAGAGTTCTGGGACCAAAAAGTTGGAGAAACTGTGAAATAATCAAAAGAGGGGCCATCTATCCATCAGTACTATTGCACTGAATATCACTGGAGCTAAAACAAGTCCAGGTGTGGGTGATGACCAGATGTGGCTGAGGGTAGCATTCTCCCATGTGTTGGCCAGTCTACTAGGACCTCGGTACTAAGGTAAGGAGGGGCTCATAACCAGCACATACATGTAAATATCAGCAGTAGGCTTTCTCTGAGTGGTTGAGGACATACGTCATGTAGGATAGAAAATAAAAGGGTAACTGAATGTCCTACATTCTGTTACCCTTTTCTTTCTCTTATCATTGATTCAGAAAGCATCATCATTTGATTTGTATGAAAGGTCACATTATTGGACATGTCTCTATAGTGCAGCAAATTTTGTTTGAAATATGACAAAAATGAGGAAATTCTTTGAGTACTTATCTTTCTCCAATCTGTTTGCAGGTATCCTGCTTCAGGTAATTCTCACCAAACTCTTGTTTGGGTGTCATGTCAAGCAGGTATGTGATCAATATTTGTAAAGTTATAAATTGATTGATTATCTTGCCTAAAGACCTGCAGAAAGCATCACTGCATTCTTGGTGGTCTAGTCTATTAACCATGTGGCAGAACACTTCTAGTAACAGAACAGAAGTATTCAGCTACTCTCTTATTCAATGTAACAGTCTCATATTCTGAAACAATGAATACAAGGTCAGCGTAAGTGTCCTCAGTGCCTTGGGAGAGGATTTTAGGGTTGCTCTTTTTAATAGACTTTTGCTAAGAGTAGCAAAGGCACCATAAAAAGAACAGTTAACAAAACTTGTTTTCTTCATTACCAAACTTAATATAAATACTTCAACATGAATGGTCTTCTCTTTTTTCTTTTTAAATTATTCATGAAGTCTTTGCCTGCATTGAGGGGTGGTGATATACAGAAAAATCTCAGAAATGATTACAATTAGGAAAGCGGTAATATAATATTTTTGAACCCCAACTAATATAAGGATGATTCATAATTCAAAAAAATATGATACAATAAAACTAAGAATGCAGGTTAGTCCTTAAATTGACCTACATTAAATAATTATGATGTAGAGGTAAACTCATAGATAATTTCAAGGACTCCAAAAGGCTTCAGCTTAAGCAAATGAGATCTTAGATTTTACACTCTGACATCCCTTACTTTTATTTTTCCCTCAGGTGCAAACTCACATCAGGATCTCTTTCCTGGGCAATTAGCAAGGTAACTGTCTTACCTAGCTGGCATTGCCCCTTTTCATTTTGGGGTCTGCAAGCATTTGCCACTTGCACTCAGATCATGTTTTTGTGAGAGGCCACAGAGTGACTTTCTTTAAAGCTATCAAAGCTTTCCTCATTATCCTTTATGGGCTGTGCAGAAAACATCTCAACTATTAGACATTTAACTGAGTGCAGTAGAATAGGTTTTTGGCCCCCTCCAGTTCTTTGGGTAAAAGCTCTGTTCATAATCAGTTTCTGGTTTTTTAAATGACCCTCAAGAGGTTCCTTCCGGTCCACTTCAGTTCCCTTTTTAGTGTCCCATTGATTTTCCAGACTTTAGGAACGTGTCCTTAACTGCTTGCTTTTCCATTGGCTCTCTCTACTGAATGCTAAAGGAACACTTTGTTACTTCATACACTGAGACAGGAATATCTTGAAAACTAACACACCATTTATAACAGTACAGTTTACAATAGCATTTCCTGCAGAAAGAAGGTGCCTTTCTCAGAATGAGAAGGACGATTCCTGCACCCCATTTAGTTTCAAAACTACAAGCAACACCCTGTTTCTTGTCAATAAAAAGGAAGATGGAATAGAGTAGCAATCACAATACATAAATAATATTATTTGTCCCCAGAGTACATACCAAGTAGTAATTCACTCAAAGAGCTTGCATGAATTATAAATGGCAGGAAAACACAGGGAGGGAACCTCAGTCCAGACCCACTCCACACTGCTCTTACATGAACAATTTAAAGTCAGACAAGCCACACAAACTATATAATGAGATTGTGAAGGTATATAATTTACTTTGACTCTCTTCCTGCTCTAAATCTCATTTTAAATAATATAGGGATGCTTCAGAATCTGTGAATCTGAAGATACAACACTGATTAAATTTTAGATAAAATAAGCTAATCAATAAGAATCTGAAAAACCTCTTGGGAATGATGGAACTTTCAAAAAGATGTCCCCTTAACTCTGCCCACCCCTAAAATAAAAACAAAACAAAGCAACAAAAAACAAAAACATCAAGAGAAGAACAAGGGAACACCTTAGGTCCTAAATTACCTGCAGACATGGAAGACAGAAATGTAAGTCTGCAGAGAACTTGGACATTTATGCAGCATTTGGTAATACAATGGGATTCACTGAAGGGTTCTGCTTTGACCTGAAACTCAGGGACAATGCCATTATTGTTTCTGTTGCTGAGGAAAAAAGAGTATTCATGTTGTAATATAACATATTGTTATATTGTCCTGTTCTCTTTCAGCTTTTAAAATAAAAAAAATATAGTCATTTTCCAAAGAAGAGTCATAGAATGATCAGATCATAAGCTCTATAAATAAAAATATGCTAGGAACCCTCAGTCCTGTCTCAGAGTACAGTTTTCACGTGTCCTATTTTCTTATTTTTTTCCTCTGGTATTTTCCTTCAGGTTCCTTTGAACAAAGTTATTGGGCAATTGGGAAGGTAAAGGGAAAGAAATCTTTTCCTCTTGCAAAAAAGAATAATTGTATAGAGGAATTCCTTACACACACACACACACACACACACACATACACACACACCTCAAAAAGCAATAGCTGAGCTGAAACAGAATTATTATCAGATAGCCTGTGAGAGAAAGAGAAAAAGACATAAAGGCAAAGACTCATCTGAATGACCCTAGTTAAGGGTCTTACCAAAGAGACGGCTAAGTTATCTTTAAAAACTGGTGAGTCGCCCTGCTTGGCTGAGTTTGAATTGAATGTTCCCAAAGTAACATTTCACAAACAGGGATACCCTTCCATTTCACACTGCTCTTTCTTGAAATAGCAACACCATTTAGCAATATTTCATATCAAGACAATTACATTGTAGAATTATTATAGTCTTAGTGCTTCATTAAAATTAAAAAAAAAGTTAAATCCCTGTTTTGTTGAACACAAGAAATGAATAGTAAATATTGATTTAGAATGAATGCAAACATTTCCCTAGGAGTGGATAATTACTGCCTTTCTATGCAAAACACTTATATTTGAAGAAGCACTTCACTTACTTTGCCATGCGGTATACATTCTTTCGTACATTGTAAATTATACGTTGTCCTGGACAGTGTCTGCTCTATAATTTCTTGTGTCTCTACACCAGAGTCAGTATGTAATTTTAAACTACAAAGTTTCTGCCAACTAGGAGAACAGGCTTAACTCTTTCTCTTTGTTGGATTCTCAATTCCTTACCCGAGGAGATCTGGAAAGCAAAAGGACAGATGATCTCAGATCTGGGGCAGTTTGGTCTCTGTTTTTAGACTAACAGAAATGCCACTAGTTAACTGGCCACAGATTTACAAAGTAGAGACTAAATGGAATATAGAATGTATGTACCTAACCCAGTTTATAGCCTATCTAGACATCATGAGTAAAATAATTAATGTTAGAAATTCTGAAAGAAGCATGAGTGTTTTAAATATTTGTTGCAATAAGGTATAAATAAGCAACCTTAGAATATATAACACTTTAGAATATATCTTTTGTCAAAACCTGTGATCTTCATAGATTTATCCCTCTGCCAAGATATTTGCCTCATAGCACTATTTAAATTATATAAAGGACTATATTTTAACCACTTCAATATCATCTATGTAAGTGTTGATTTAATTCAGAAGTTGATGTTAGAATACTTCTAATTGGATTGCTTAATATAGAAATATTAAATAGTGAAAATTACAAAAGTTCACGCACATGATATTTATCATTTACCTATAATATTACACTTCTCTAAAGGAATAAAATACTTGCAAAATTGCCTAAGATTGGAAAGACTAAGTACTCACTATTCAGTTCTCTGTTTCTAGAAAATTATTTTTTGTTTGCTTGTTTGTTTTTTTATTCCACATATAAATGATACCATACAGTATTTGCCTTTCCCTGTCTGGCTTATTTCACCTATATAATGCTCTCAGAATGATAATTGTCAGGGATTGTGGTCAGGGGAAAATGGGAAGATATAGGTCAAAAGGTACAAACTTTCAGTTATAAGAAGAACAACTTCTGAGGATCTAATGTACAGCATGGCCATTGTAGTTAATAATATATGATATTGTATACTTAAAAGCTGCTAAAAGTGGATCATAAATGTTCTCTCAGTACACACACATGAAAAGTTAACTGTGTGAGATGAAGATATGTTAATTATCTTGATCTTGGTAATCATACATACTGTATATATGTGTCTGCATATATTATATAAAATATACATTATACTCATAAATATAATCAGGCCATATTTTTCTGTACAGTTATGTTTGTCAATTATTTCTCAATAAAGTTAGAAAATATATACATTTTTTTTTATAAAGAAAGATTATGGGTGCCTGGATGGCTCAGTGGGTTGAGGCCTCTGCCTCCGGCTCAGGTCCTGAACTCAGGATCCAGGGATTGAGGCCCACATCAGGCTCTCTGCTCTGCAGGGAGCCTGCTTCCTCCTCTTTCTCTGCCTACTTGTGATCTCTCTCTCTCTCTCTCTCTCTCTCTCTCTCTCTCTCTCTGTCAAATGAATAAAATCTTTAAAAAAAAAAAAAGAAAGAAAAATTATAGTATATGAAAAAATAAAAGGAAAGAAATGCTAGATTTGGAGTAAAATTACTCTTCAGGAGATAAATGAGATGAAACCAAGTGATTGTTTACGTTAAAGGATACAGCAGTTTATCTCACTTCCATAGAATCCACACACTCAGATCCTGTGGGATTTAATCATTTATTCTCTCTGGTTTCAAACTGCATATAACTTTCTAGATTTTCAATATATTGAAGTTTACAGTAAGTGGAACAACAAAATTTCAGTAAGATTATACCACCTATAAATGTAGTTGAAGAAAGTAGATAAAGTTGTACCCTTCTGCATGTCATGTAGTATCTATGGCATCCACCGTGTTCTCTTATGTTTATCTCTTTTCCCATTATTGGCTTCTTTTAGACCAACTTGCCTGATCATAGGAACTGCCTGGGGAGTTCATTAAAGGACAATTCTCAAGACCTTATTTCAGAGTATGACCCGATGAGTCTGGAACAGGGCCCAGGAAACTTTTTTTTTTTTTTTTAATGCTCCAGATCATTTTTGCGATTAAGTTTAGTAAGTATGGTTCTACTAGACCTTCATCTAACCTATCCCCTAAGCTCTATTTTATTCTTAATCAGTGTGAGCAGTATTTTCACTAGTTGTACTTCAGGGGAAAAGGGTAAAGTCTTCTATCCAGCATGCTCACTGAGAAATACCCTGCCTAGTTGTGTCAGCATAAAAAGAAAGCACAACTAGGACTGACTTTAAGTCATACTAAAGTAAAACTAATTGATACCAGATCTGTTCCTTAAAGAAGTTATTGACAGAGGTGTGTGTTAAGAAACAGGAAGATATGAGTTACTCAAGTGCAGACTGAAAAGGAAGTAGGCACAATAAATGGACACGGAATTGAGGGGGCTGGATGGAGAGGAAACTGCTAAGTCAACTATGTCATAAATGAACCTAAGCTCTGCTCTTGGCAAATAAACTAAACCCAATAGTTGTCTGAGAATAGACTTATTTCTGCAAAAGACGATGTGGATTTTGTAGATGTTAATTTTTAAAATGCAAATGACAATTTAATAATTCCATAGAAATTATGAATAGAGACCATGTTGGTGAATTTACTAGCACAAAGAAAAACTTTTAAATGTCAGATTGGATCATAATCATCTGAATCAAATCTAGCCTTGACCATGACTCTGCAAGGTTACCAAGAGATGTTTTAGAAAAGAGTGGGTAAATGTCCTACATGATGGCAATACTAATGTAAATGACATTACTGAATATCATAGGTTTTTATAATAGTAAATAATCAAATTTTACACATCATAAAGGTAATAAATAAGTATGTTAATGTGTTTCATTTTGTCTGTTTGGTCCTCCCACATTCCTAGCCATGTGAAACAGTGAATATTGTAGTTTTTTGCCTTCTTTGAGGTACTTGTTAGTATTATAGGCAGTAGAAGATGTGTGAGTAACACATCAAGGCTCTTAGTAAAAGGAAAACAAAACAAAACAAAACAAAAAGCCCAGAACAGGGTCTAGAATCCAGCCCTTCACAGACCTTGACTTCATGCATTCAGGGGTTTTAGGAACATCTCAGAAATGTTAAAAGGTGAAAAAGAATGTGCATCTTAAAATTGATAATATGTAGAACTCTTAAAGTGAAACAATAGGCAGCCTCCTAAGGTTTTAAAGATGTTTATCAAGAAACTCAAAGACCTACAAAAAAAAGGTGGGGAATGGTCAATCCCTGGGGAACCAGGGCACTGAGACCATGTCAGGATGACATGAGTTGCTTAAAGCCACTTTGTCACAGGAGAACCTTTGCCCTCTCAGATGAGGTTATGAAAAACAATGGACAAGAAGCGTATCTTAGAGCAGCCAGAGTGGTGACTGTGGAATGCTTTCCACCACCGGAAGGAAGAGATCCTGTTACTCTAGTCCAATGGATAAGTTGTTTCTCCTTCTCCCCTTTTCTAAATGGTAATTTTTATGAATTTATCTCCCCATTCCTCCTCCATTGTCCATGGAGGTGTTAATTGAAAATACCCTGTAGCTGTGGTGAGTAGCTTAGGAAATTGCCACATCTACATCAGACTCAAGGCCAATAACTCCACCAAAGATCCTGAACTTGCATCGGGATGAAGTAACAAAGTGAGATAGGTTTATATCTCTTCTGAAAGTGATGAATGTGTTTATAGTATAGAGGAGGGTGCATTATTTTAGGCAAGGACATTACAAAATTGTGCACATGTAAAAAAGAGCATATGTAGAGAAAAATGGACCACAAGTGATAACTGGTAAATATATATCCACTAGAGATATTTGGGAGAAAATCTAGTCTTCACTATGAGAATTGTCTCTGTGTCACATTATTTTGCTATGTATCCTCTAGGAATTCTAGCTGTCAGATCACCTATGCTGGAGGGCATATTTGCCATCATGTGTAGACAGCTTGCCTAAAATGAAACTGTCACAGAAAAAAGTAAATGCTGGAGAAGGAAGGGAGAAAGTAAAAAGGATGGCAGGGGTGGGGAGGGCAGGAGGGAAAAGGAGGTAAGAGGAACCCAGAAATCAGAATTTCTAGAAACATGAGAGAATATAAGAAAAAGTTCAAGTTGGTTTTCTGCCATGGTTAATTGAAAAAAGCCTCATTAATACAGAATGAATTGGCTTTTGATTCAAATTTCATAATAGCTGTGCAAAGGTGGAGTAAAATAAGAACACCCTTATTGACTCCCTGTCATTAAGTCAGTGAGGGTAGAAAGAGGAAGCCGATTTTGTATCTCACTTCCACAGAGAAATGGAATCTAAATTTACCAGGATATACAACCAGGAACTAACCTGATCTCGAGGTCAATACCAAACAGCCATAATAACTAACACTTACTGAATTCTTATTATGTGCCAATCATTACACAACATTAATGATATATTTCTATTAACCTTCCCAACCCCACAACAACCACATGAAACCGTTTTCACTTGCTCCATTGTGCAGATGAGAAAACAGACTTAGAAGATAGATTATTTACACAAGGTCACACAGAGAGCTAGGACTGGAACCCAGGCTCCTTGACCTTACCCATCTATTCCCTTAACCACCATGCCCAACTTGGGACAAGTATACCAAATGGAATACTTCCCAAATACCAATGAAATTCTTGTATTTATCTTTATCTCCTTTCCAAGTCCAGAATGAGAGAAAAAAATTGTTTTCCCTCTGCCAACAATACCACTAACATTGCTACATTGACATTATTCAGCAAATAGCTTTCACTTAGTAATCATGGTGAGAATTCTCTGCCTGAACATTACAGACTGTTCTAGCAAGCACAAATCCAACTAGAAATAGACCCCAAATTGCAAAAGTAGTAAAAGAGGTGGCATGTAATTGGCATTAATTCCACTTTGAGATTTACTTCGAAACCCGACTGACTGTTGGACACTAGAACAGAATCTCATTTGCTTGGTTGTTACTCAGCATTGATGCTCAAACATACCCTAGTTCAGTCTGCGGCAGGACACCATTTCAGAAAGCTGAGTGTTCAAAGGAATGTTACTTCTGCAAACTGCTTTCTTAAGTCAGAGGACAAAGCATTACAGTTGTGGGTAAAGTTGTGCATCTACCAGGAAAATATTCATCAGCCTATCCAGCTGGTCATTCCCTTTCCCTTTAGCTATCTGGGCATATTTTAGTATGTATTAAAATATCTGTGAGATCTCCACTCTTAATCATAAAGCTTGAGAAAAATGATGTCCAGGGAAAGTTATTTTCAGGTATAAAATTAGAACCTCCTTTTAACTCCTTTGCCTCAAGATTTGCATAACCGTGAGGGCCAAGAAATCAAACGATAAAAATACCAGATACTACAGATTAGAAATGAAAAGTAAACCAGCCACATGCCAGTTTCTCGCTACAAGTTCCAGCCGAGACCAAAATCAACGTGACTGAGAGAAGATGTAGTGTAGAGAGAAAATCTCCCAGGATAATCAAGGGATATATTTCCAAGTCTATTTCCCCCCACAGAACTGTTTTGTTTTCTCACATCAATGAGCTAGAATAAAATGTGGATCCCATGATCAAGCTGGCAGAAGTCGTGCTCCCTACCTGGATGCTCGCAAATTGTAAATCACAACTTTACAAGGATTTAACTTTTCCCTTTCCAAAATAATCAAATGTTGTGGTGAGGGGGCCACTAATCATGACAAAAAATATACTGCAAATTCTTTCTTTTGGTGCCAAGTCCAATAAGTTCTCTGAGTGAAATTAAATGCACGATCTTATTCCAAACCACAGCTTCCCTTGGGGATGTTCAAATCTCAAGTGGGGGCTGAAAGGCCAGTTGTATCAAAGCCCAGGGTTACACCCACTTTTTCAAGTTGGCTTTTTTTTTTCTTTTTCTTTTTTAACGACTGCCTGTAGTGTGAGTGGCTTGGGCCCCTGTGATTTCCAGCCCATATAGTCAGATCAGTGCTTCATACTTTCCATACTCTGCCACCAAAAAAAGGGGGCCAGTCTCTGACTTTTCTTAGTTTCTCACAGTTTTTGTTTATTTTAAGAGATTTTCTGTTGAACTCCAGGGAGGGGGTTAGGAGGAGCAGTGAACAAGGAGGGGGGTGGGAGAGACAGAAATCTGTTCTGTTGTAAACAGTGACTGGCTCCATCTCTTAGATCTGCAATATCACAGGAATTAGAGATGGAAAAGACCCATTAGGTCATCCTGTGCACCCTGTGCCAACACAGCACTATTCCCTACTGTAGATTATCTCTTCTGAGAGTTTTTAATATGTTTAAAGGGTAGCCAATGATAACATAGCTTTATTTTATTTCTTTTACTACTTTGTTCCATCCATCTGCAACATGCCATCTCTAAGAATGGCTGAAGGGTGACTTCTCAGAGGACATTCAACTGTCCATGAAGAATTAAAACAACATTTGTGCTACCTAACAACTATGTTCCATAAGTTCAGCATGGAAGCATCCAAAAAGACAAATTTTAAAGAGCCAAAATTTAGTCCGAGAGATGGAAGAGTGACAGTAAAAGCAATTTGGCCATAGACATATTCTATATGTCTAGTACATTATACCCCAAATACACTGTGTCAGTGTGCATGTACGTTCACATCAAAGCATACAGATACTCATCATTACCCTAGAGTGTTTTTGTTTCCTAAAGTTTGTGCCAAATGCTGCATAATTCACGAATATGTGATCCAAAATATTTAAGGTTATGTTTCTCACAATTTTCTTCTTATCTCTCTTAAGGCACACATTTTAAATGTCAACTTGTATAGAGAAATATTTAATTTCAAGGATACTCTGCCATCAGGAATCTCTTTAACTCTTCCCTAAGTAGTTTTGTTTTTTTTTTGAGCTACATTCTTATCCTAAGATAATGTAGTGTTTCAGTTTCTTTGTACATGTTAAGTGCCAGGGTCCTACATTATTAGACTACCAGTTCCATTACATCAGGAAAAGAGATACAATGTGAGGGAAACCTAAAATGAAGAATGAACAGAGTGCGTGTTTTTGAATGGCTTCCATCTCAATCCACTATCCTCGTAGGCTAATTATAGAAGATCAATTCAATGTTAGTATTTGAAAGTATACCATTTTATGCAAACATTATCTTCAACACTGATAGAATATGTTTTTTCTTATGTCATAGTCTGTTATATAGTATTTTCTAGGCATAAAGCAGGATGCATTTTAATTTTTAATGCATATAGTAACTTGCCCATCTTTGATATGTAGAGTAGGAAAAAATTATTTCTCACTGTTCTGCTAGCAAATAGGAGTCTGGGGTGGTCAAGCTTCAGCCATTCTTAGGGATGGAAAACACAGGTTTTGTAATTGTGGGCTCTACCAGTTACTTTCTATGTGAATTTTGTCATGTTATTTGTCATGTTATTCATCATATTTTATTGGTTCTACAGCATCATGGACTCTAACACAGGATTATTTTATGTGTGATTAAGGAAATAAAAGCAATGCTAATCAAATGATGACATGATGTCTAGAATTTTTTGATACAGTAGCATGATACATGTCAGTAGAACACTGATGCTGTTTCAGTTCTTTAAGAGTACTATACCATTGTCTCTAATTTTTCTTCCAAATCATTTGAAATTATTCTGCAAGTTTTGCTTTTATTTTTTTTTTGTCTTATCATGAGGAGTCAACAGCAAGTTTTGAGACAATAATCAGGAAAACTTTTTTTTTTTTTTAAGATTTTTTTTTTTTGACAGAGAGAAACACAGCCAGAGAAGGAACACAAGCAGAGGGAGTGAGAGAGGGAGAAGCAGGAAGCCTGATGTGGGACTCAATCCCGGGTCTCTGAGATCATGACCTGAGCCGAAGGCAGTCGCTTAACCAACTGAGCCACCCAGGCGTCCCAGGAAAGCATTTTAAAAAGCAAATATGGGGGGGGGGTGAAATAGATGAAAGGTATTAAGAGGTATAAACTTCCAGTTATAAAGTAAATAAGTCATGGAGATACAATGCACACTATAGGGAAGAGAGTCAACAATATTGTAATAACTTTGTATGGTGACAGACAGTAATTAGACTTACTGTGATGATCATTTTATGATATGTAAAAATATCAAATCTGTATGATATAACCTTGAAACTAATAGGATATTGTATGTCAATTATACTTTGATAAAAAATAAAAATCAGAAACAATTAAATATATGTAGTTGCCACAATCCATATATAACTGAAATGACAATATAATTATCTATGACCAAGCACATCCATAAACAAACAATGAAAACTATGCCATGACTGGCTTATAAAATGCTATCCATTAGGAGTCCCATCCTGACATCAGAGATGTATATGTAACAACAGCAACAAAAAGGAGGCCCTAAACCTACTGAGGTTTCTGATGCTGTCCTAGGAAGCTTATGTCCCTTCATAAGCAAGGTTCTATTTTGTTTCCACCCTCACCTTGCCTTCTTAGCAAATAAATAACGAAATTGCTCCTGAGACAGAGAAGTGGCCAGATGATAGCCACAGATTTGGATTGCATCGCCAGTGGTGTTTGACTTTAATCAGTTGACTTTCTAATCACCTGGAGTGATGTTAAGTTGGATTTGTATATTCAACACAACAAAACAAGCAAACAAATTTTTTTAAACATTAGAATATTCAGCAAATTAACAGGGGGAGTTACAGGAAGAAAAGAGTTGAGCAATTTTTGAAATCATGCAAACATTTTTTTTTTTTTTAATTCAGGGCTTTCTACTAACCAGTAGTGTTGTCTTAGGCAAATTTAATCCCCCTGACTTCAATGTAGTAAATTACTTAATAATACAACTTATTGAAGTTTGATATTTGAATGAGATAATGTATATAAGGGTTTTCCCCTGAAGCTTGATATGTAGTAAACACTAAATATGTTTTCATTATTTTTCCCATTAAAGTACCAAAGATCAGTGGAGGTAATTTTTAGCAAACATGATTATTACAAATGTAGGAGAAGCAAGTGAGGTGACAACAAAACAACGAAATAAAAGGAGCAGAGATTAAGGACAAACCTAATAGTTTCTAAAAGGCCTTTATTAAAAGGCAACAGTCCATTTATAAAATCAGTGATTGATGATTTATATAGTACTCCTCAAGAAAAAGAGCTTCACTTACTCCCAAATATATATGATAAGGGATTCAAGCTACTTTTTATAATTTCAAGAGTAGAGTTAAATTGCAGAACTTTAGAAGAGAAAAAAGTTTGCACTCCATCAGATTCTTCTCCATTTTTCTTGGGAAAACCTTTGAGCTTATTCTTCTCTGGACAAAGCTATTTTGATGGCTACTGCTTTCAAAGTCCTCCCTAACCACTGTGGCTAGTGGGGCTCATTAAGCCTTTTGTAGAACTCTGCTCTTTTGCTACATAGCTCTAATAAGAATTAGTTATTGTGTTGTTCATTTATTTGCTTAGCTGGTGACTTAAAGAGTAGAATGGTGTTAGAGTGAAGAGCATGGGCCCTGAAACCATCACACCTGGCTTAAATCCCTACTCTGCCACTTCTTAGCTCTTTTTGGCAAGTTCTACTCTCTTCCTTACCTGTAAATGTAGAAAATAATAGCTCCTCTTACTTCACAGGCTTGTTATGAGGAATAAATGAGGTAATATGTATAAAGCACATGGTAACTAACCTGTACTGTGGTCCCAATAAATATTGGGTGCTGTTGTCTTGTATTACCTTCCTTTGTGTTCCAAAGCCTAACCTAATACCAGGCACATAATTGGCATTTAAAAAATGTGTATTAAATAAATGAAAAAATGAATATTCTGAAGAATGGAATTCATTGCTCTCTGATATCAGTCTTTGTCAGTCAACAGAATTGTTGAAATAACTCTCAGAAAGGTTTTAGAGGTCATTCTATAGCTGTGTGGGGGATGTAATTAGTTAATCATTAAGGTCTCTTCCAAATGAAAGATTCTGATATTGATCTAAGATAGTGTTCTTATCTCTTCCCATGTTTGGTTCCTAGTTTTCTCAAAAGTAAAATAAAGGTTTTTGACTACATAATCTCCGGCATACATCTCATTCCAACATATTATGATCCTATATATGAGGTAGTTGAACCTGTGATTATATTTTTTCTTCAAAAATTCCCATAGGAGATGAGTTTCATTTGGCAACTCAAATAACTTGGTTCCATTAGCACCTGGGACAGAGTTTTTCTACCAGAGGAACAGGGAGCCCAGCAACTGGTGACTGGCTGTAATTACTGCCACTTGGTGATAGAAATATAAACAGTCCATTCCCCATGCCTCCTCTTTCCACTACTGGATTCTCATTGACTTCCCACCTTCCAAAGCAATACAGCCTTGCCTTACACTAGCAGCTCCAAAGCAGAGGGATTCCACCCACACAGCACTGCAGAAATTAGAGCCAGAAAACTCCCATTGGGTCACACAAGCCACACCCCTTCCAGAACAAGAACATCCTCTTCAACAAACATTTCAGCTCCTCTTCTGGCTCCAAAATAAGGCTGTACTTCAGTGGTGCCTATATATGGTTTGAATAACAATTTATAAGCATTCTGGGATCCTTTGAAAATAAAGGTTCCATATAAAGTGATACTGCTATTTTGTTTGTTATAAAGGTAGAGTGTGGTGGTGGTGTGTGTGTGTGTGTGTGTGTGTGTGTGTGTACCTGCATGTATGTGTGTGAATGTGTTTGGCTTCTCTTCCTGGGAATAATCACAAGATTTCTCAGAGAGAAAATTGTACCAAGAAGACTTTAACCTGATTTCTGTCTAACTTCTGAGAGTCAGCCATTCAGAACCTAGCTGATTAATGCTCTGATTGCCTTACTGTGAATGTACAATAGAAAAATTAGTTTTTTAAACAATTAAAATATTATTTAAAGTACTACATGTTAATTATTGCTAATATATTTGCTCATATTTTCCTCAACTTAAAATATATATTTATTTATTGTCAATGTAAATTCTGTTTAATTTTAATTGTATAACAATACTTTATTGCCTTCGGATATGAAAGCTTATAACTGTTAATTTGCTGAACATTCAACATTTTAAAAATCTATTTGCTTGTTTCATTGTGCTGAACATACAAATTCAACTTAACATTACTCCAGGTGACAAGAAAGTCAACTGATTAACACAAATGTCAAACACCACTGGGGATGCAACCCAAATCCTTGGCTACCATCCAGCCACTCTTCTGTCTCAGGGACAATTTCATTATTTCTTTGTTAGGAAGAGAACACGAGGGTGAAATACAGAGTCTGAGATGACACAGTAGGTGGTATTTTGCATACTACTTATGGTTTTCTTCTCTTGAAGAGCTTAAAGCAAATAGTCCAGGAAAATGTTTTGTTTTTTTTTTTCTAGCACACACACAAACAAAATTAGCAATACTGCACCCATTTCACAGAGATGAAAACTTAATTGTGGAGAAATAGGGTCGCTTGTCATTGATTATAACCTAAGTCATAGTGATAGAGACAGAGAAGGGCTAAAAATCTGTCTAACCCATAATGACATCCAAAAGCCCATATTTTCTTGAAAACCACCAGAAATAGAAACTACAAAGGACTCTAGAAAATGTAAAGTGCTACTAAAATGTACAATAGCAATAAAGTTCTGAACTGGGACAGTTTATTTCCTTCATCTAAAAGTATATATGAAAGAGAATTATTGTATGAAATGATGCTAAACTCAATATATTCTTAAGAAATTGCTATTCTTTTAGATGATACAATAAGTTACACATTTATCAGGGAGGTTTCATAAACTAAAGACAATTTCCTGATCTTATAAGAGCTGTTTTTCACATTGGAAAGCTCTGAATAACTACTATCTACTCTGACACATAACTAATGCAGAGAAACCCAATCATGACCCATCATTGGGAATGAAACTCAACTTCTAAAACATTCCAGCTGAACAGAGTTCAGAGAGAGATATAGACAGATATACACTACTTAGAAATTTCAAATTTCAAATTGAGTGAAGTGGAACAAGTCTCAAATGAATACAGAAAAAGGGGGACTCAAGGAATAAATAGCTATCAAAGAGAACGGTGGAAACACAATTCTTGGATCAGTTTAGATCACAGACTGGGTATAAACTAGCAGAAAATACTTTAAGTTATACCAAATAAAGGGCCAAGTGAACAATGAAAAGAAAACAATAGGTTCAGCAATTTTAAAACCACAACAATAAATAAACGAGCCAGTGTGAAAGGATATCAAGATTTCCCTAGGGGTCCCTGGGTGTCTCAGTCTATTGAGCATCTGACTTTGGCTCTGGTGATGATCCCAGGTTCTGAGATCAAGCCGAGTCATGTTCCTTGCTCAGAGGGGAGCCTACTTTTCTCTCTGCCTGCTGCTCCCCCTGCTTGTGCTCTCTCCCTTTCTCTCTCTCTGACAAATAAATAAAATCTTAAAAATGTTTAAAAAAATTAAAAAAAAAGATTTCTCTAAAAGGAAGCATTGCACAGAGGAATACAGTCATTGAAGGTAATATTAAAACACCAACATTTATAGCATATGCACCAAAATATGAATTATTTTACCCATTTCTCCCTTTAACACATCTGCCCATTTAAACCTAGACAATGCCTCAAGGTGAGAAACCATTATTCCATTTTAGGGACCATCAAAGGGCCAACAGAGATACCCAACAAATCTCATTTCAAATTCACTTGAATAAGGAGGATCACAGAAAGGCTGCTCAGGTCACTGCAATGAGAATTCAAAGGCCTCATATTGGCTCAGCAGGAAGAATCTGTAATCAATTATTGCTGCCTGTCATGGCCATGGGAGTAGGGAATCCAAACCCACCTGCCATTTGTTTGATTTTTGTGATCCAGTCCAACACTTTTAACTTATAGATGAGGAATCTGAGACACGAGGAACTTAAATTTAGGAATAAAGAGATCAAGTAATTGGCCTAAGGGTAGACAGATATTAGGTTATTATTCTTTATTGAATGCAGGTACACTGATGTCGAGTTCCCTATATTCTTTTATTCCACTGCATTACAAATGCTGATTATTTGGAATTCTACAGGAGATGTAACTCATACATAGTTATACTTCTTAATAATATAGTTTTAGTTCATTTTACCAAAAAATTTCTTAATATTTAAATATATTCTTATTTTTTCAAACTCCTAATATCTACCTTTCTGAAAAAAATAACTTCTTACTAAAATATAATTTCTCTTTCTAGGAGAGTGAATAATTTCTCTAGGAAATTATTAATCCAACAAGTGTACTGATTTTCCTAGACCCCATTCCTTATTTCTTTTTTTTTTCCTTTCTTTCTCTCTGTGTAGAGAGTTTATAAATCTAACTGACTTAATATCATTTAGTGTGATACTAAAACTATTAATGAAGTGTAGAGGAACCATTAATATACCAACTTCCTCGAAAATGCACATCAAAGTACTCTTGAGTAATCTCAAATTACCAGCCATATTCCCATGAAGCTTACAGCAAGAAGTATAGAATATCCATTGACCCAGCATTTGCCTTCTATAACCACACCCAACATAGAATTACTTTTCAGAAATTCAAATGAAATTTTATGAGTAACTAGATTGTTATTATAATGGTAATAATTGGATATCTAATATCCATACCAACATAAAATACCCTAGCACTAATAGGTGTTGTTCATCACTTAAATTTCCCTGCATCATTTTAGGGTTTTTTTCACCTTATGTATGGGTGTATTTATTCTACAACTTACTTGAGTGCAACTTGCAAAGACAAGAAAGCAAATATCTCTACAAAAGTCTCCTGGTGAGAAAACACACAGATTCTGTGAAGATGGCTTATAATGGAAGCACCTCATGTCCACTGGGATTTTTTTTGGCATTTTTTTTCCAAACTATATATATTGGGTGGTCATTGGGAAGTTAATGGCAAGTCTCCAGTATGTGGGCCTTCCTCTTAAAAATCCTTGAACCCAGGCTCCGCTTTAAAAACTAAAGCAGGGGATAGGATCGGCATAGAGCATATTTTGACTTTTACTGCTTTGTTTCTCCAGCTGCCCATTGAAGAAATATTCTGGCTTAGGTTTACCTATCATGACAGCATGGGCCCATTGGGACCCATGGAAGGTTGTAATGAGAGGCTTCATCAACCTATTTCATTATTTCAGAAGGCCCAAAGGAATAACATACTCACCAATAATAAGGCTGCTGAAGCTAGAGTATCAAATTGCTTTGAGGTAAAATCTTATCAATTTCATATGAAAACTCTTCCTACCTTATGCTGATCAGAGTCTGATAACTGTATATATATTTGATTAGTAAAATGTGAAATAAAAACAAATTGTTTTGTTTGAACATTAAAGTATTTCAAAACACAGAGTCTTAGACAAAGAAGATAATCAGAGGAAACTATGTTAAGGGCTTACGATCAGTCTAATATGTTTTATAATGATGATGATTGCCACGTAATGGCTAAAATTTTCATAGTATTGACTAAGTCTCAGGTACTCTTCTAAGTATTACACATACACTAATTCATTCAATCATCACAATGACCATATCAGGAAAGAACAGTTGGCAGTCCACAGCAGGCCTATAAAGTAAGAAGTGAGCAAACAGACGGGGACAAACACAGGACATGCCTCCAGCCACATAGACACTAAGTGCGGAAGCAAGCATTTGAACCCAGGCAGTGTGGTCTTGGAGTGCATGTTCTCAGTTCCTCCTTTCTGGAAGTACTCTGTCTGGGATCTTATTGTTAATTACAATAAACATAACAGCCTCGTGGCTTCCTTATATGTAAAATTCAGTATATTGATAATTGTTTTCTCAAGAGTTGTTGATAAGATATAGCAAGTTATTTTTTGTAAGATTACAGAGCAATACTTGCCACAAGGTAAGTTCTGTTAGGTGTTTGCTAATATTAATAATACTCTCTTATACTGCAAAGCATTTTCTCTTCCCTTGAGTGCAAATCAACCTTCTCACCTGTGTACAGAATGAGTAACAAATTAACTTTTAAAATGACTTTGCTTGGGGCGCCTAGGTGACTCAGTAGGTTAGGCAGCCAATTCCTATTTTCAGCTCAGATCATGATCTTACAGTCCTGGGATCAAACCCCAAGGTGTGCTCTGCTCTCAGCAGGGATTCTGCTTCAGTATTCTCTCTCCCTCTGTTGCTCTCTCCCCCTAAATAAATAAATCTTTACAAATAAATAAATAAGTAAAATGACTGCTTTTCTCTAACTACTAATATGCAAGGAAATTCAACTGGCTGCCTAAAAAGAAGCCGTTAACTCATCATATGGTAAAAGCTCAGCAAACAGGGAGGGGTAGGGGAAGGGGAAAGGAGACCACAGGTCTCTGGTAGATGTGCCCGGAACCAGGGGCCTCAGTGCCGCCAAGGACTCTTGCTGAGCATTGTCTTTTCTACGTCATCACAAGCACTCCTATGAGACTGTAATTTACCACTAAATCTGTGTGCCTAGAAACACATTTTAAAACTATAACATTCACCACATGATCTATACATTCTTTGGGCTAAACATATCACTGCATAATATTACTCAGTTTTAATAAAACTCCATCCTTTGAAGCTCTGTTGTAGAGGAGAGTAATTCCATGGCAGCTTTGAAGTATACTCTCTTAAATAGAGTAAGAGAAAAAGGCATTGTTTATTTCACTACTGTTTAAGAGTTAATGAGAGATTTGCACCTGTACAGCTGTTGTGGGCTGAAACTAGCTCTTGGAGTGAATGTGTTTTCTGCTTGAGACAGTTGTAAATGCCTTGAGTAAAAACACTGAGGACTGCTAATGGATAGGTTTATTTTAAAGCATGCCATCTGCTATCAATCATAGAGAAGTATAGGAAGCAAGTTTGGCTGGGCTCCCTCCTTGCGAGCCTGATAAAGACAGGGCTCCAGGACTCGGGAACATTGAGTCCTCAAGAGAATAAAACATCAAACCTACTCAGCAGCTCCACTAACAATAATAAAAATGCCTCTGCCTAAAGGTGACATTCTGAATTTACGATTATTTGTGTCTATAAAGTGTATTCTTTGGCTCCTGACTCATTCTGACTGTCTCACTCTGAGAACAATACATTAAGCCTGCCTGGAGTAAATGGAAATCCTATCCTTTTATTAAACCAGCAGTCAGTACCTGAGACGATCTAATGCCCTGTATGATCGCAGGGAGATTTTCAGCTCTGTTCTGTTCTTTTTTCCAAGATTTTTAGTAAGAAAATTACAAATAAAATCTATGTGAATGCACTAAGATACATAAATAATATAGGCAATTTATGTTCCCTAAAGGAAAAAATAAAATAAGATAAAATAAAGAGTGAATTGGAACTAATCCTACTTTTCTTCTATCATCTGCCTACTACACTGCCATTGGAAAAATACGTCTTTGAGATATGTGTTAGTAAAATCGAGAACTGGTTGCTTAGAGTTATTATGTTCTGTATGCCGTATGGACCAAGTATGTTTTCAAGAGGACAAAACATTATTTCCTCGGAAATCTTCCAGCTGTGGAATCATAACCAATATTGCTTTCAAAAATGGATCCCAAAGTATTCCCTGAAAAATGTTGAGCCTGGCTTATTAAAAGTGCTGCCTGCTGAAATCCTCAGTGGATAAAATGAGTTGTGGTGGCGTTGGAACCTTCGGTAGCTTGTAATGTTAGATTCTGCCACAAATCTGCAGCTTAACTTAATTCTACTGTTAGCCTGGAAAATGGAGTTGTGAGTATTTAGGGAAAACCCACCTGGCCAGCAAACTCATGAGCCTAATTAAAGTTAATAGAGAAATTAAAAGAGGAAAACATTGGCTCAGCAGTGGCAAGAAGAAATGTATAAGGCAATAGAAATTCAGGGCAGGAACTTACATTTTTGTGTTCTGCATTTGTTAGAAATATTTTTTCCTAAACACATGAAGCAGGAGTTGATATTATTTGACTTGCTAGGTATTTTGGGTGATACGCTAGAGTTTAATAAATAACTTTTGTACCGAAGGAAATTAATGTTTTAGGTTAAATAGTGAAAAAGTCGAAATACTGATTCAGTCAATGAGTATACTTACAGATCTGCTGTGCACACAGGACTCTGCTAGGTTTGGTAATATTAAAAAATTTTAGTAAATTAACACCAGTTTCTTACTAGTAATATTAATAAAAATATTAGCATTATATGTAATATTGGTAAAAGGCATTACCCTTGCCTTTTGTGGAGAAAAATGTCTGACTTTGAACTGGATTGAATTCCAAAGCAATATTACAGTGCCAATATTAAGAACTAAATTCTTAGAGATAAAACGTGCCATAAGACTTCAGGAAAGGGGGAGAAAAGCAGTCTCCCGTAGCCCAGAAAAGCTATTTAGGAAGGCTTCCATTATTTCCTTAAGAATAGAAGGAAGAAGGAAGACATAAATGAGTAAAGAGAGCCTATAATTTACACATAAAAAGATATAAAAGGGAATTACCTACTAAAATTTCAGTGTACCTTCATAATATAAGATGGGGTTAAATGTTAAGTTACAAAATATACCTGAGACAGAAGGCAGCACCGACAATGCTTACTCCTTTGACAGTGGTCAAAAAAATCAAATGTCCATACTGATGGAGCTGGAAATACATTAATGTCAGAATAGAGCAGGCCCCATCAGACTCAGAGCATGGCCACTAAAGGGCCTCTGCCTCATCTCAATAGGCAGGTACCTCTACCTAGAACTATCGATCATTGCCACCAGAGGAAGAGAACTCAGGGTCACCAGATCCTGCAATTTATCAAAGAAAGCCGGACACCTGGCTTTTAAGTAATATGTCCCAATTTTTTCAAAACTTCCATGGTCAAACTAAACATGTTACCGCTGTGGGACAGTTCAGCAATCCTCCTCCGGGATTTTCAACAGTCCATGATATTCAGAGATGCCTGAATGGTTAATTCTAAGAATTCTCAACATCAGTCTAAAAGTTCCTGTATTACATTTGAAGTCCTTCTTCCTGGTGGACTCACCCATCTTTTCCTGAGGCCAACACTATGAATTATTTTAAAGGAGCCAGTGTGTTTTGGAAAGAGCTGAATGCTAGTGTTTCTTACACCAAATCTCAAGTCTCTGACAAATATCTCCATGGAGCACTGAAGAAACCAGTACTGCCATGGGCCTGTGCTGCCACAATTAGGCATGAGTGGTCATATCAGCAAGAGAAATACCTAAGATTAGCACAGTAATTTGTTTCTTTAAACTTGAATCATTTAATCTCTTCTCCTGAGAAAGCAGTGGTCTATGAATAGGGTCAAAAAATTAAAATCACATTTATGAAGTGATTTCTAAAAGTTTTTAATGTTTTCAATAAAAAGAATGGGTCACTAAAATATAGTTAATAAATATTATTCAGAACTCATTAACTTCAATATCCCTACTTAGAAATTATACTCACTGACTGAATTGTAAGAAAATTATAATTCCAGGTAGATATTACATGATGTTTTTACAGTTAATATTGGTGACATAAAATCTACACATTGAGAAAACCAAACTGAATCCACTCTTGTACTTCAGGAAGCCTTATCTTATCATATACCATTTAAGGAAAGACTTATGTGAATTATTTAAACAGTACTGCCAATTCTCACTACATATAATTCCATGCCATCGGGAAAATGTTTCTGAAAACATTATGTATTTATTAATTTGGTCAGCAAGTATTTATTGAATTCTTTTTTTTTTAAAAGATTTTATTTATTTGACAGAGAGAAACACAGCCAAAGAGGGAACACAAGCAGGGGGAGTGAGAGAGGAAGAAGCACAAGCAGGGGGAGTGAGAGAGGGAGAAGCAGGCCTCCTGCCGAGCAGGGAGCCCGATGTGGGACTCGATCCCGGGTCTCCGGGATCATGACCTGAGCCGAAGGCAGTCACTTAAACAACTGAGCCACCCAGGTGTTCCTATTTATTGAATTCTTACAAGTTTCTGTACTTGGTGCAGAAAAAAGTACTTTATTGAAGGAACTTTGTGTTGCTAGATTAAAAATCATTTCCTTTAGTTTATTTCCCTTGCATTTTTGATTAGTCTCAAATTCAAAGTTATCCACATTAAAAGTCAGATGCATAAATAGCAACAGATTCAAAGACAGAAGCTCTTGCTGCACACCAGTACTTATCAAACAGTGTCTACACAACATGTAGGCTATTTTTAATATTGCAACAACCTTCTCCAACCTAGAATGTCAAACTACCCACAACATCAAGAAACAGGTGACCATTTGGGAGATAAATATGCCAACCAAATAATCCAAGCTTAATCAAAATCAATGACCTACATATAAACAAAGAAAGAACAACACTGACAAAATACCATCTCTTGCATACTGGAATAAGCTAAGGGTTAAGCTTGTTCTAGCTTAATGACAAAGTTACAGTTAGACCTTGATAAAAAAGATACCACCTCTCTTTGCTTCTCATTTCTTCCCTGGGAAAACAGAGAGAGGAACTAGATGGTCTCTTAGCCCTCTGCTGTATCTAGAATTTCATATTTGTTTTAAGTTACTTCTATTTCTATGATGATTATGCTTATGAAATATTTTTTTTGCTTTGATATGGATATTTTCATAACTTATATTATTTATGTATTACGTAAACACTTTCCTTTTTTGTATCTAACAAAGTGCATTTACCTTATTACAAAAAGAGTTTTATGTGTATCTACCTAATTATCCATCCATCCATCCATCCACTCATCCATCCATCCATCCATCCATCCATCCACTCATCCATCCATCCATCCATCCATCCATCCTTGCTGGAATGGCAAGCCACAGAGAAATCACTGCTACAACTTTGATGTATTTCCTATTAGTCGTTTACTTATGCAGTTATGCATACCTCATTATACAAAGGTGTCATTAAACTGTGTTAGTTTCTTACTCTTCTTTTGCCTCCTCTCTATATTATGTCAAAGACCTTACCTCATATCTTTATGTATTCTTTAAAATCACAACTACAGACTCTTCTGTTAGACGGACACATCACCATTTCCCAAATGTTGGACATTTGTTTTCACTTTTTATTTTGCAGTGAAAATCCTTGCTAATAAATCTTAGTGTACACTCATGAATACTTCCTTAAGATCTAATCCTGAGTACAGATATATGATTTTTAAAGCTTTGACTTGTAATGCTACCATGCTACCCAGAAAGGTTGTATCAATTCACTCTGCCACCAGCGTAGAAGATTGTCTATCTCTAATTAAACAGTGGCATGTATTGCATCAATATGATAGGTGGCCCATAACAAGAGATATTACACTGCTTCTTAGGGAGCAACAAGGGAAGGAGTACCATCTTAATCTCTAATTTTCTCAATCATACTTTTTGAGTATTCTTGAAAGCTTAAAACTGGGCTCTGTGCCCACCCCTTATACAAACACACACACATACACACACACACACACACAACTCCTGTGGTCATACATGTAAGATGAACCTTCTGATGACAGCAAACAGACTCCCACTGACATACACAATCAGGGAAAGGGAGAACTTTTCTGAGACCACTTGGTTATAAGCCAGCTGTCAAGAGGCCATGGAGAGCGAGTGAGTCTTTAGGGGATCCTGCCTAGTTGAGAAACCAGTTTCTAAGATGATAGGAGTGTTATACGATGTAGATGGAAAAGATCTTTCCGTTTATCTACTGAAGAAAGAACACTGTTGCCAGGATATGAAGTATTTTCAAAACCCAACAACAACCTAAAGAAAAATTTGTGAGTTTTGCCAGCTAGCAGAAGGAACTCGGCCACCAGTCAAAAAGCTCCATGTCCAATTCAGAGCTGGATTCACTTTAACAAAAGTTTCCCTCTTCAGCCACCTAAGTGTCTGTTGAATTAGGCAAGAAGCCAAGCTGGGGTAGAAATAGTCACTCACATGAAATGTCCATTTCCATTTGGATCTCCGTGGCCCTTTCCCATGTCATGGTGAAAAAATGCTTCCTCTGCTTGGATGTTTTCAGGATGCCTTGGTTTAAGGAGGAAATCAGATCTGCTGTTCAGAAGGCATCCACAGGAGGGGAAACTACAGCTCTGCACACTCAGACCAAGCTATCCATGCTTTAAAAAGAAGAGAAAGGACAGGAAAAGACAGGATGGGAACAGAAAAGAAAGAGAGAAGAGAAGAGAAGAGAAGAGAAGAGAAGAGAAGAGAAGAGAAGAGAAGAAAAAGAAAAACAGGGAAGAAAAGAGAAGAAAAGAAAATAGAAAAAAAAGGAAAAGAAAAAAAAAAAAAAGAAATTATCCCTCGCCCACTCCTACCCATGGTTTTGATGTTGAAAGAAACCTGTTGTGGTTTAAATGACTCGGTCAGCTCTTTTGGGATTTTCCAAAGTTTCCTATAAAAAGAAATCTGTGGGAAATGAATGATTGCATAATCACTAACATATGCCAATTTCTCAAAACCTGTTATCTTTTTGGTGTTTCGAGTTGCATTGTCCCAACGAGTGAATTACTGTCTTCTAATAGTTTTAAGTAGTGATGCAGACTGGATAGTCCCTCTTTCTCTCTTTTTAACCTTTGAAGGCTACTAAAGTAAAAGCAAATACCACAAAAGGGAAACCGGGTTGTTTATGCAGAAAAATAAGAGGACAGGGTGATGAGGGATGGGGGTGGGGGAACTGAGATTAAGCCATTTACCTAGATATATAGTGATGAAGGGAAAACCTGATTTCTTCAATTACCTGTATACCATAAACAATATTACATTTAGTCTGACTTAAAAGAATACATGCCTCGATTTTCTTCTTTTGTAAGGGTAAACTTGGCTAATCTAGTAAGATTATTTGTCTTTTTTATCCATAGTAGACATTGAATTTGCCCATTTTTGCTTAAAAATAATTAAAGTGTCTGGTCCCAGAAAATAATCTTTAAAATTAAAGAAAAGCTGGGGATAAACCATAAAGGCCAAAGCATCACATGGAAAGGGGCTGGTGAAGGAAATAAAATGCATGCTATTCCCTTTCTATGAGGATGAAGATCACTGAGGCCTGGTATTCAATTTATTAACTGAGTTCTACATAAAGAATTTCAGAGGCTGCTGCTGTTCCTGGCAGCTGCATCACAGACAATCTGCAGTCTTCTAACTCAC
Organism: Spilogale gracilis; assembly: GCA_004023965.1. NCBI lineage: Eukaryota > Metazoa > Chordata > Mammalia > Carnivora > Mephitidae > Spilogale > Spilogale gracilis. The sequence continues at coordinate 168,780 of PITA01000029.1, forward strand.
TGCTGGAACCACGAAAATGGATGTTAAAAGCAAACCCAGACTTTTTGCAAACTTCTTTATTACTGTCCTTTGTGAAAAGTTGAAGACCCAATGAGGTACTGATGTTGACCAGAAAGACATGCGTCAAGACCTTTACACTAGGGATCCCGCACAGGTATTCAGTGAAAGGGGGACTTGGGTTTCTCAACTATGGCTATAAAATGGAATTACCCTGAGAAACTTCCAAACTGCTAATACCTCAGGTATATTCTACATCAGGTGAATCAGACCATGGGCATGAGTTTTGTTGTTGTTTGCTTTAAATCACTGGGTGATTCCAACTGCAACCAGGGAAGGGAGCCCACCACATGCTCTTAGGACATCTAAGACTTCTCTCTCTTAAACTATACCCGACTTGATTGAGGATACATTTTTAAATGTACTATTTTTACAATTAGATTAGATTATCAAGGAGTTTATTCGCTACTTCTATGTTCATAGCACCTAAAATGATACCTGATTTATAGCAAATGTTCAAAGATATTTACAAATACTTGTGATAAATGAATAATTACCAGACAACATTTGTAAACAGTGAATGATTATTTTAGAAGTGATGAATACATTAGGAAAGGAAAGGTTTAGCATAGGACATATTGTTCAGAGAAAACCTTATGAAAAAGTGGAATCTTTGCTGGGTGTTAAAGGCAATGCGAAATGTGGTACATGAAGAACTGCATGAGTAGAGATTGAAAAGCCAGCGCTAAGCATCTGGCCAGATGAGAAAACCAAATCGCCACCAAGTACCTAGTATTGCCCTCTATATTCATGCCAGATTATCTGAGTATGTGTCAATCTACACATTTTTTTAAAAAAAGCCTAGAAAACATCAAAAGCTAGATGTGTTAATAAACATCATTCGGGGGCACCTGGGTGGCTCAGCTGGTTAAGCGACTGCCTTCGGCTCAGGTCATGATCCTGGAGACCTGGGATTGAGTCCCACATCGGGCTCCCTGCTCAGTGGGAAGCCTGCTTCTCCCTCTCTCACTCCGCCTGCTTGTGTTCGCTCTCTAGCTGTGTTTCTCTCTGTCAAATAAATAAAAAATCTTAAAAAAAAAAAACAAAAAACCTCAAGCATCATTCGTGATCACATTAAAAAAAAGGAAAGAACAGCTAGAAGTTAGCAAAGAGCCACAGGTAATAATATTTCAAGCCTGACTTCATTTATAGAAATGTTTCTAGTTTAGGAGATTAGGGAAAAGCAAAAGAATAATTTATCTTTATTCCCATCAGAAATTATACATCATGTCTTCATTGATAAAATGGAGATTTGGGTTAAATCATGGTACAGTTAAGGGGAGTTTTATCTTGTTGAAGGTTTCACATTTTATTTGTAGGATAATAATACCAAGTGGTCAAAATTGTCTTTGAAATTCTTTTTAAGATGTTTGTCTCAATAAGTTTTTTCTGCATTTATGGAACTAATCATTTTTTCTGTGATTGAGCATTATATGAAGTAGTTGGCTCATGTTTACAAACCATATTGTATTATCCCTCCAAATCTTTGAAAGCCAGAATCACATTTAGCCTGACGAAGTGATCAAACTCAGAACTTTATGAACACTTGGAATCCCATGAGGACTGCAACCACAAAACACACATCACTTGAACAGAATGAAGGGAAGGAAAGACCCCATTATGTACAGTACTTTCTCTCTACCTCTCTTAAGTCTGTAAAATTGTCCTTATTGCTGTCATGTAGAAAATACAACACAATTAACTTATAGTAGATTTGTCTCTGATGAAATGTAAATATAGGCTTTTGATAACTATCAAGCTGAGAAGTATATTTGATATCATATACATGGGCTTCTGTTCCTTTACTTCCACTGAAGGTTTTTGTGAATGGCTTAGATTAGGAGATACAGAAGGAACTGTATTCATTTTTATGATAACAAAGTTTGGAGGAGAGTTAAATTTTTGGAATACAGAGTCAGTATGCAGACAGATCTCTCTAATATAGAATTGCCAAGGAAGATAACATGTAACAGCAAACTATAAACCTGTGGATTTAAGTTCCAAGTATTAGCCAGGTTCAGTATAACAAATACTGAAATTTATATCAAAAAAACCTATCTGTTGAATACAAGCCCCGAATCAAGAGCTATAGTGGTAAGAATTGTTAACATAATAATCATGTATAGGCTAAAAAAAAACTACATAGTAGGAAAGCATTTCTTAGATTTTATGTTTGTCATACATTTAGAAAACTAGTGATAAAGTGTAATAAAAAAATCTGAATCCCTCTGTTCCAAATATATATATATTATATATAATATTAAATATTATATATATAATCTCCAAATCTCCAAATATTTTTAACAAAATAAAATTTTAGCAAAATAAATTATACCAGTGATTGCAGGATGGCATTTATCAAGGAAAATGAGTGAATCTCAGGGCTACTTGGAACTCCTTGAGACAAGCTTAAGAGCTAGTAGCCTTCATAGTTGTTTCACATTATTTAGATAAAACAAAACAAGGGACATTTTATTGTGGAGAAATGAAATGGTTCACCGGCATGGTTCCTGGATTTATCTTCCAAGGATAGAACTTTAGATTTGAAAAGGACTATAGCAACCATCTGGTCTATTCCCTAGCAGTGAAATACTTCTTTGATAGTATGTGGAATCCTAGAAAGAAAGAAATCTTACAAGTTTATTAATAGATTACCAGTAAGGCATTTGAATTTCCTTTAAAACATGTCCACTAAGTACTCAATCTCCAATTAGATAAGTCACTATTTAATCGTGAGTTTGAAAGATGGACCATTAACTGTTGAGAATTCTAGTGATTCAAATTGATACTCAGTCTTGATCTGTCTTTTGAACTCCAGACTTCAATAATCAAGTGCCAACTAACCATTTCCACTTATCCAAAACCAAATTTTAATTTTCAGTCTTTCCTACCTGTTCCTAATGCAGGGTTTCTTTTCAATTTATATCGTTAACCATTCTGTCATCTTAGTTTTTAAATGGACTATTTAGCCCATATAAAGTAATTATTGGGAGCGCCTGGGTAGTCCAGGCAGTCAAGACTCTGACTGTCATTTTCTGCTCAGTTCATGACCTTGGGATCCTGAGATTGAGCCCACAAAGAATCCACCCTCAATGTGGAGTCTTCTTGGTTTCTCTCTCCCTCTGCTCCTTCCACTCGTGTGTTCTCTCTCTCCCTCTCTCTCTCTCTCTTTAAGATAAATAAATAATAAATATTTTAAAATAATTACTAGTATTTTATTTATGTCTGCCATCATCTTATTTGTTTCTATTTGAATCATTGGTTTTATACTTTTTTCTCGATTTTTCTTTTTAATCAATTATTTTTAATCATTTTATTTTAACTTTTACTAGCTTATTAGCTATACACTTTCTAGCTTTCCCTTTAGTGGATTCCATGTAGAGTACAACATGTATCTTTAGCTTATTACTGTCTATTACAGATTTCCTTGTCTTTATAAATGGTAATTCTATTTTTATAGCTACACAAGCCCAATCCTTGGAGTCATCCCTTATTCTTTTCTTTCTTTCTACCACAAACACAATGCATGAGGAAAACCCTTTGGTTCAACTTCAAAGTACAATCAAAATTCAACCATTTCTAACCACCTCCAATTTAGTCTTCTAGTATAAACTATTATGAGCTTTAACTTAGCCTATTTGAACTGCTTCCTCACCAGTATTTCTGCCTTGTTGCCCCATTAGAATCTGTCTTCTACTTACCATCACAGGGATCCTTGAAAATACAAAAACAGATGGCACCACTACTATGTTCAAATCTTAACAAAGACTGGCCATCTCACTTAAAATAAACTCCCGAATTCTTGCCTTACTCTCCAAGATCCAGCACAACTTAATCCCAGCCCCCTCTGTAGCCTCACCTCCTATAGCTCTCCCTGTTCCTCACTCCTCTCTAGCCTCACTTGTCCAATGTGATTCCTCAGATACATACCACGCAACCTCTGGCTCAGACATTTGAACATCCTCTACCGTGGCCTGGACCAGTCTTCTCACAGTTACCATTTGATTTGCTGTCTCACTTCATCCATGTCTCTGTTCAATTGTCACCTCCCCAAAAGGGGATTCCTTAAACACATTTTCTAAATTAAGACTCCCTCCCTCCTTATCCCCTTGCTCTACTTTTTCTTCATAGAAAAACCTGATGCACTAACCATTTGTCTACATGTTTATCATCTTTCTATTTCCTTTTCTATGCAAACATCAGAGAGATATAAATTTTGTTTCTTTGGTTCCTCTTTTACTATCTAGAAAGAGGCATGAATTGACATCAATAGAAACTCAATGGATATTTATGAAATTAAAGAATGATGTAATAAATGATTCCCAATTATTAGTTACATCTCTCCCATATATTTGCATTTCTCCATTCATGCTCTTTTTTTCACAGTTTTTCCAAAGAACTCCACACACTCCACACACTAGATTATCCACCTCTAGGTCTTACCTGGAATTTACATTCCTGGAAAATGTGGTTTACACCATTCAGAGTTGACTACCTCTTATGCACAGTCCTCAGGCCAAGCAAGGACATCCTCTTACATGCATCCCAGCTGAAACGCCATCTCTCCTCTTTATTATATTGGTCTGGCTACCCAAGAGATATTGCTTTAGGATCTTGCCTTATTACTTACCATCTTAGAATCGCTAACTGCCTACCTTGTTTTTAAATGAAATTCATACATAGTCAAAGCTGTGATGCTAAGGGCTGAATACAGCATAAAAAGATGTAATGTGTTATTTTCTCAAAGTAGTTACATGTTTCTTTATCTCTCTTCCTTTCTCTCTCTTTTGTGCTCTCTCTCTCTCTCTCTTTATCAGAGAGAACAGAGCTGTTAAATGGGAACAAAATGCAAGTTATTTAAGTTATTTTAAATTTTCTAATAACAACATTTAAAAATTAAAAAGAAAAAGGAAAATTGGATATTTTATTTAATAAAATATATATCTGAGCATTAGGAGTCCAACATTTAACCAATATGATCATATAAGTCTTTATGACATATGCTGGGGTTGTAATAATCTAGTTACATCATGAGTCTCTGAAGGCATTCATGAGTCTTTGAAGGTGTTAAGCTAAAGCATGGGTCATTCCCATGCAGAATGTTCAAAACTGGTTCTCAACGTGCTGAGAGCAGAGTGAGGGAGTGAAAGGTATGAGTTGGAATCATCTTAAAGATCTTTAGAAATGTTCATTTGGAGACAAAAAGCATACATGATTTGAAAAAATGCCCCAAACAGTGTAGAAGTCACTCCATTTCTTATCCCAATTTGAGAACTAGAATGAAAAAGATATTTTTTCAATAGGAATAGGTAATTAATAGAAACCTTTTTATTTCCAATGTTCGAAGATCACATAATGTGAGAGCTTGGCATCCTCCCAGCCCTCTCCTAAATCATCACATATCATACAACACTCATTTTTCCAAACAGAGGTGAAAGACTACATACTTAATGTCCATTTTAGTTAACTACATCCCTTTTGGCCTAATGTGTAAAACATATCTAGATTAATGATCAAAGACTATGTTGCAAATCACTGCTACTTTCCCTTTACCACTCTCTCTCTCTCTCTCTCTGCTGACTTTTCTCTAATACAGGATTTTTCACTGGATAACACCTGATCTCTGTGTACTATTAACTTGGGCTTTGACCTTTTTGTGTTGAAGTGGAAGAGGTAGTGTATTAGAAAAAAAAGTTGTTGAGAAAGCCAAAATTAAGAGTAGTCATGCCATTGCAGGACAATTCTGAGTTTTATTTACTTTTCCACACCATTTATATCCCATGGTAGAGCTGTCATATATAGGGAAGTATTTCAGGAAGTCAGCCAATAGTCTGTGCATTCATGTATTGGCATCACCTTAATTCTCCCCTGTGACTTGATCTCTCCCTTTAAGATTTACATTGTAACGAGAGTAGCCTAGACCTTTCCTAGCTGTTCCATAAAGATATATGTATGTATGTAAACACACACACACACACACACACACATTTTCAAAAGACTTTGGAAAAATAATTCAAAAATCACCAAAAATATTTTTTTAATCATCAGATGCTTTCTCATTTTCAGATGATAAGAACAATGACAGAGACTCAATGTTCTTGAAAGTTTTTTTTTAAGTATGCAAACTACTTGATTTTGAAATTAAGAGTTTAGTGGCACACAACAGCCTGTGTAACTTTAAATGCCTTCATTATTTCAAATCCAAATTTAAAATTCAGACACCTAGTGTTACTTAAATGTACCCAGGTTTTTGTGGTTTAATAATAACATCTGTTTTGGTTTTTCAACCACAAAAGTGCGTTTAATCTGTTCTTCCTTTAGTTGAACTTTTCACATCTGCTTCGGCTTGGTTCCCATAAGCTAAAGACCAGATCTTTTCCAAAAGTAGGAAGTCTTACCTGTACCACTGTTGTTCCAGCTCAAAAGATCTGTTTTTAATACCAGCTGAATATTTCAAAAGAATAACAAAAATAAACTGCTTACCCATAATGCACTTCTTATGCTTTTTGGCTTACAAATCATCGTGTGGTCATTTTATGAATGCAGTGTTCGACAGAAATTTTTAAATTAAAACAGTGAGTTGTCAGATCACACATACCCAGGTAGTTCCTCATTCCCCAACTCTTTTAATCATGGGAAAAGAGTGTATCTTATGAAGTTGATGATTTGTGAGAAAGTTACACCAAGGATGGACAGTGGCTTAAAAACCCCAGTGGTTTATTTTGGACACATACCTAATGCTTATCTAAAGCCCATGGGTCCTGAAAAGTAGGCCGGAAAATGTTGCAAGGACAACATGACTTCACAGATTTTCCACAATCGTTTGCTGCTGCTGGACTTCAACTCTCCTTCTGCTCTGTTTATAACTGACCCTGAGACACATACCTCAAATCAGACTCTGAAACAAAATCCTTGGAAGCACCTTTGAAAAACAACTGAGGCACTGAGAAGAAAAATTTTTCTTAAGAATTTGGTTGAGAAAGTTCTTGAATAAATGAGTGCCTGGGTTAGATATGTGTTAATTGTTTTTCTCAAGTGGAAGGATTAACTCTCTTTATCAGCATTTACATGAGATTGAACAAAGCTGAATGTTTCGTCTTTATTTGGACAAGATTTAATTGATATCAAGTTAGTCTAATTATTTTATTTTAGAAATTTATTTTGAATATGTGAGATGCACATAATTACATATTTTTCCTGACACATGATTATGTAATTATATTTGGTCCTGTTTCCAGGACAGAGTAACACAGTACACTGCAATTAGTAGGTGTTCAACCCATGTTTGGTGAATGAGGCCTAATGAGGCAATATAATGGGGAGAGCCTGGTATGGTACCTTTGTCTATGCAAACAAGATGGTTTCGTGATTTGAATAATTTTCCGATGTCTAACATAAATAGCGGCTGTCAGTGGGGATGATTCAACTTAATTCAAAAAAATATTTATTGGTTGTATGATACGTGCAAGTCACTATGATAGTCACAATAAGAAAAACACGGAAGAATAAGAGATTTACAAGGACAGAGCATAAGAGAAGGATGCAAATTATTAAAAAAAAACTTCTAGAAAAATAACCAAGCACTGCTGATTCATACAGCTAACATTTGAGACAGACCGTGAGAGAAAAGTGATCAAAATTTTGAGAGTTTTGAATAGGACATGGGCAGGAAATGAAAAGCAAGAAGGAAAGTGATCTGGTAAGAAAGCAAAAGATTTCAGGACTAGAGAGCAGTATTAGGAAAAGTAGGGAATGACAAGCAGTCTAGTTTGTCTGGAGCACAGGCTTGGGATTAGAGGAGGATAAAGATAGAAAAGTGGCTCCATGGTGTGCTGTGGAACGCTTTAAACGCTATGCCAAAGAACTTGCACATAATTCAGTAGGAAATGAGAACCCAGATCTTCAAGTCAGGTTTTCTTAATGTTATATTCAAATAATTACCACAAAATTTCAATCATTTTGCCAACATAGACACAACCAAAAAAAAAATTAACATTCTTTTCCAAATTTGGTCATTTGACATAATTCTTCAATTCATTTTTTGTTTAAGAGAGAATTCGTGTGTGTGTGTGTGTGTGTGTGTGTGTGTGTGTGTGTCTGTTTGGGGGGGTGTCAGTCCTATTTCCTGATCCTTAGATTAGTTACTGGGCTTGGAGATAAAGCAGAGAAAGTTCTTTTAAAGTTTCTAAAGCAAAACCACACATTCCCTGACTTAGAGAAGGAAATCCTAAAAAAAGTATGAGTAGAAAAACCATGCTTGGAACCTCTTGCTTCCAAACACTCAAAATTAAATGTCGGTAATGATCTATTTAGATTATTGGCAACTGTAAGACACTCCATTTATAGACCATTAGTCAAAAGGTAGTAAACACACAATTCTTAAAAAGGCAAGAAACAAAGAGAATTCAAATTCTTTTCACTTTGTTAAGTCATAAAAGCAACTAGATAAATCTTGATTAAGAAGAGCTTCATGAAAAAAAAAAAAAAGAAGAGCTTCATGATATAAAAATAGGAGTGATGGCATGTTGAAAAATATAAAATTTTACTTTTTTATCATATATTATTTTATATATTTGTATAAAGGATGTAGATCATACCCTCACTAATTAACTGATTTACCTTTTACTGAGATATAACTATTTAAATTCAGTCTAGAATATAAAAGTAAAAAAGATTTAATACATCTCAAATGTCTCAAGATAAATTATTGTTCTTATTCCCATTTTTCCATCTCCAGCCTGGCCCACTTCCAATGTTCTCTCTATTATCTCTCTACTATTACTAAGTAATACAACACAACACTCACAATCTCAGCCTTTCTTCCTTCCCCATATCCACCTCATCATCATGTCTTACAACTTTACTCGAGGTATTTTTCAATCCCAATCCTATCACTAATTCTACCGTCCCACTCCAAACCACTATAACGCCATATGTAGACAATTGCAATAGTATGCCATCTCATATACTTGCCTGTCTCCAATTCATTCTCCAGGCAGCAGGCAGATTGATATGAACTTGTCACGTGTACCGTTGTCTCTATCTTTCCCTTTTGATTTTAGAATTTTACTCACTGTTGTACCTCTCACATTTAGCTATCAGTAAAATCTAATTTAATTTAATCAAAGAGGTGGTCACTATAAAGGAAGTAATTAGAAGTGAGGAAAGGTTGATAATTTTGCTCTTACTCTCAGAGGTAACTAAATTTAACATCAAAAATGAAGCATTCTCTTTCTTTCACAAGGCAATATTATTTTTGTTTCTTCATAGTGTTCCCATGATTATTCATTGGTTTGGTGTTCTAGAGGGCATTTGATTCAGAGGATGAGAAACCAAATTCTTTAGAAGTGAAAAGTTAGTTTTAAAAATTTAATTTATGAAAAAATTCCCAAATATTTTATAGCCTTCCTTAAAAATCTTCCACATTTCATTAGGTACAGTACTTCCAGAACTGTTATTACCTCAGACTTGGGGTAAGGTTACTATTGATTACCCAGACTCAATTCTTAAGTTATATTTCAGAATTCCACAGTACATTTTCATTTATCATAAAGGATTAAAACCACATCACGATAAGTTATATTTCAGAATTCCACAGTACATTTTCATTTATCATAAAGGATTAAAACCACTCTGGGATCATGACCTGAGCCAAAGACAGACACTCAACAACTGAGCCACCCAGGTACCCTCTAAAACAGCTTTTAATTTTGTTTTATATTCTTCCTCAGATTCCTTAATAAATCAGTGTCTGAAGCTACATCTGATATTAACCTTGTTTTTATTTGGATTTGCAAATAGACCAAAGTAAAATTGCTCTTAAGGTGAAAGTGTTTAAAATACCAACCTTCTCCTGGCATCAATAAGAAATTTGTATATTAGTAGTCATACCATTATTGGGGACTGTTTTATTATTCTTTATCTTGTGTTTTTCTTTTTCCATGTTTGCTATTTTGTACTACTCACACATTAACATTAATTGGCTTTTGGTTCCATATTCTCATTGATTAATGACTCCTCAAGTTGGAGATGCCACAGCTATCACATCTCTTTCTAAAATTCCTAAGATAAACAGCCAAATAAGTCTGACTGTAACACAACAGTAAATGTCTCATCATTTCACTGCTGTGTGAAACCCTGAGCTGAGTCAGCTGAGCATCTACAGAACAGACTCAAGAATTTCCTTTCAACCACACTTCTAAAGTCTCTCAGTATCTAGAATAACTAGCAGTATAATTACTGAATATTATTTAGTTTTGTTCTCATTCTTTACAGAATAGGGAAATAAATAATTGCAGGTATATGAAAAAAATATATATGCATATGTTCATTTTGATTTTTTTTTTTAATTTTGACTTCATCCAAGTAAAATCATACAGTTCAGTTCATGGATGTTGTATGAATATGTTGAAGGATCCAGCTTGGTTTTCTGGAAATGTAACTGCACAAAAAGTAATTTCTTTATGGACCTTATGGATTTATCACCTATACATATAAGTTCATGCATTTCCAGTGTATTGATCTTTATTTTGCAAATGTTTCAGCAACATTTACTATCACTGAAGTAGTGGCAACATGTTCTACTTAAGATCAAACAATCTCCAGAAATCTGGCAAGATTTAACAGAAATTTAAAACAAAACTTTCCAGGGAAAACGCTAACCATCTGCAACTGTTATTGTTAACACTATTCTTTTCTCTTTTTTTTCTTCCTATATTATTTATACTTCCTGTTGCTCTCAAAGCTTTCTATCTATCATTAGTAATTAATTGTAAACAAATGGTTGAAGAGGATGTTTATGTTTACAATATTTTTTCCTAAGTCAAGGAAATACAATATCCTATTTCAGTCCCATGAATTTCCCATCCACAGACAGGTCTACCTGAGCTTGGCTAAGAAAAATCCATGGCCAAACACAGAAATGATTATTTTCAGAAAGGAGAGACATTATCTAAAATCATATTCTTGCTGTACTCATAGTGGCTGGATGTATGCCTTTTAAAAGAAAAAAGAGCTAAGCGTGTTAATAAGGACTTCTTTAAATTAATAGTTTAAATTAGTACTATTTAGAGTAGAAAGCACACACTTGGATACATTTGCACATAAAAAGAAATTGAAAACATCAGAACATACCCTGTTATTTCCCCTTACTTTGTCCTGAACACATAAGTCCAGCTACACTAGAGGAAGTGGTCTTAAACCATATGATGTTCCCATTCCTTAGTTCTCATCCTAACCATTGGGATACATCATCCAATGCCACCCACTTGTATCTCTGCCAGAGCCAGCACACGGTGACTTGCTCAGTGCTGCAGTAGGATTGCTTTGATGTTTTCAGCCACCATTTCCTTTCCCTTCACTTTTATCTCCGTCCTGGCTCTCATTCCTGCAGCATCCTCCTTTCCAGATGGTCTCCATCTCCTCCTCAGAAGTGCCCAAAATACTCCAGCTTCCTCCTCTTGATCTTTCCCCACCGACAGCCACGTTATCCTTCAGGATTTTAATACCGACCTATCCCCAGCTTTAATTACTTTATTTGCAGATTATTTTTATGGGGGAAAGGGCCGCAAGAAAAGATAACAAAATCCTTAGTAAAATGGTTGCACTGTTAGTATTACTCCTCAACTGTTTTCTGAGATATTTGGTACCTTGTTTGTCTCCAATAACTATTATTTATCAGGAACAGCGTTTGGTACTGGGGATTCAGATATAAATAAGACACTGTTAATGAGAGAAGATAAATGAGGTCTGGACAAAGTATGGGGGATGGGCACTAAAAACTCAAAGGGCGAACAATTCATTGTGCTTAGGGGAGTATCATAGGAAAGCTCATGTAGTTGGGTGCAGGTAAGGAAACTGTGGAGATGCAGATATAAAAAAGTAAGCCAAGTTCAGAGAATTATAAGTAGTGTGCATGACTATAGTGAAGCTTCTAAAAGCAGGTGGTGGAAATCCAATTGATGAATTTTGAGAAATAGATACCTTTAAAAAGGGCCTTTCGGGGCGCCTGGGTAGCTCAGTGGTTAAGCGATTGCCTTCGGCTCAGGTCATGATCCCGGAGTCCCAGGATTGACCCCCACATCAGGCTCCCTGCTCGGCGGGAAGCCTGCTTCTCCCTCTCTCACTCCCGCTGCTTGTGTTCCCTCTCTGGCTGTGTTTCTCTGTGTCAAATAAATAAAATCTTAAAAAAAAAAAAAGGGGGGGCCTTTCATGCCCTGATATTCTAACTTGTGTGGAAAGCAACAGCAAACATTTAAAGTTTTTTAAATACATAAAACTTGTGATAATATCTGCATTTTTAAATAATTCCTATGACTGCAGTGTAGTGAATGAAGAGGGAAAAAAATGGGCAGAGAAACGTGATAAAACACCAAAATAATGGCTCCAGTGTGAAGTTCTGGAAGTCTAAATTAAAGTAATATTGATGGATTACATGAGAAGAGAGAAGATATAGTCTAAGATTTAAGATACATTGGAGGCTAGGGCCATGTTAGGAGGATAATACAGAAGAAAGAATCTGGAAAGCTTCCAAATCCCTCATTTGGGAAGTAGAGGAAGAGATGCCATTTGTTCTGGTTTAAACACATTGAACCTGAGGTACCAGTAAGTGTCTGAGTAAATGTGACTGGAAGGCAGGTACAGTTTAGGGGCAATGACTTGACTACAGGCAATAATGTGGAAACTATAAGTTAGTGATGTTCTAGAACTCAAGTATATCAATTCGGAGCCTGGGAAAAAGTGTAAAGAGAAGAGACGAAGCCTCAGTTCCTAGAAAACACCAAAGACTTAAGTTCACCGCAAGCTGGAGAGCTTCCAGTGAATATTAGGAATGACTGAGGACTAATTCCTCTAAGGTAGGATGCAAGTGACAAGGTCAGGTGCCACTGAGAAGTATTTTGAAAAAATGACTAGTGATTGTTCATTGGGAATTAGAAAAATAAGGAAAGTAAATAATGAAACAGTATGATTTATTATTTGTGAATTTGAAGGAACAAAAGGTAATAAATGATAACCATTATCATGGGGCAATTACTTTTTTAAGGTGGGAGAAACTGTCACATCAGGAATGCAAAATATCAGAATTTCATGGAGGACAAGGATATATGAAACAATTACCAATGAACATGAGTGCTGTGATCGAAAAATAGAACTGTGGGAGCATTGTTAGGAGAACCACAATCACCTCCTCTTTCTGTCAATGTGAAGGCCAGTGGCATTTTAACTCTGAATTTACTGCCTACATTTGAATGACTTATTTTCTGAAGCAAGGTGATTCATGGAGTGTTCAAATAAAAAGATGTATTAGATATGGTGTGGCTACGTTCTCTCCTTCAGTCAGATGAAGAGGAAGGCCAGTCGAGGTTCCACAGCCCAGCAGTCAATAAGAACGCCAGGGGCAGCTTTGGGGTAGAGTACTGCGATTTGTACCATAGCAGGTTTATCATTATGACTTGTTGCCTTACCTTTTCAACATCTAATTTTAAGTATACAACTCAGATATAAGCATGAAATTTGTTATGATTTGGATTTATCACAGGAACCCTGAGAGCAGACACCATTCTTTACTGGTGAAATATCACTTTACCTTACTTGAACCTTTCAGAATGTCGAGTTTTAACTTGATTGAGTGATATTGACTATTATATATGTCTTGCCTATCATAAGTTGTGACTTGAGCAGTTGTGACAATTTTATTTCCCCAAGAAACACAAAGATATATTTGGAGTTATATTCTCTCACTTAAAATAGTGCAAGGAGACACAAGTTTAATTTTGCTGTTGTTCTCTGATTTGGTTGTTTTTGTCTTTCCAGTGGTGAAAGCAAGAGTGGGGAAAAATTTTTTTAAATTTAACTTTCCTTCCTAACTAAGCAAAAACAAAGCTTTCGTTTTCAGCCTCAATTCACTTCAAATCTTTTACCCTAGTCCCACTGACACTGTCACTTCAAAATCACAGTATAATGCAGTGCACTGTTTTCCAATGTCAGTAAAACAAAAGCTTTATTGAATAAGTATGTGTGAAAATGCTGCAAACAAAAACATCTCCACAGGCAGCACCTGATTGGCTCACAGCAATGCTCTCCATTGTCATATCAGAGCTCAGCAAGTAACTTCCTAGCATATCAGACTAACATTTTCTTCAAAGTTGTTTGTCTTTTTCAAAAGAAGAAAACAAACAAAGAAAATTAGGATAAATATTTTCCTGGCCAAACCTGGGGAAAAAAAACGTTCTCCTCAATTATAAGAAAATAGACCTTGAAGATATATACTTGCCTGATACCTCTTCTTTTACTCTATGTATTTATGAATGATTTTTTGAAAGTGTCTTCCTCCCTTTGTAAAGTCTCCAGGTGCCCCTGCTACGCAGTTTTACTCTTAACTAAGGAGTAAACATGGTTGTATCTATTTAACTACATATTGTATGAATAGGTGGTCTCCACCGAATAGAGAATTACAGACTTCTCCTTTTTGCTCCTCACCCTTGTGTCTCAGCACCCTTTTCCATGTCCCATTGCTAAAAAAATTACTACCATTGTAAAAGAAACTCAGCACTCCTGCGGTAGACAAGTCAGAGTCAATGCAACTGTGCCAAGTTCTCCATAATTTCCTATTTTCTCTAATTTTTCCTCTGCTTACAGGACAGCTACGCTCATAAGTGTTTAGGGCACTAAAATCTGGAATCTCACTCATTATGATTAGTTTTGCTGCTGTGGTAGCCGCCAAGCCACTGGCTCCTACATAGAGTTGCCTCTAATTGCTCACATGGTGACGCTGCCAGGAAAACTGTCCGTGGGGTTCAGCCTGAGCCCAGTTTGAATTTCTGTGTTTCAGGGAATGGTGTCTTGTCATTCTGCTATAACTTCATATTTTAAATTACTTGAAAAGCACCCTCAAAAATCATCTGTGGTAGAAACAGTCTGATAGAAATGAATACATTTTTCCCAGGGAGTTGTCTAACAAGACTTCTAAATGCAAAAGCTAACTTTATAAAGGCTACACTAAAAGTGCTTCGTGCATGGTTATTTCCAACTCATTAAACATCTTTAGAAAAATATACAAATGCCTTCAAAGCAGTGGCTTAAAAGAATCCATTCAGGCTTTTGAGGCAAGAGCAAAAGAGTGGGATATTATAAATAGTGGGAAAAGCTAAGTGCTATTAACTATGATCAGGTGCTTAATCTACAAGAGATAATACTTCCAAAAATACAGACTTGGCTACAAATCTTACATAGAATTCATGGAATATACACTTACATTTGTTCATTCATCCCGCCAGTCATTCATTCATTCAACAATTATTTGTTGAGCATCTAAAATGTGCCCGGCAATGAACACAGATCTGAAAAAATAACAGACAAAGCTCCTGCCTTTCTGAAGGTTACATTCTAGTGGCAGACAAAGTAATTAAAAGTGCAGATATAAAACAGAGAGAGATAACATTAAGTATTAAGAACAAAAATAAAGTGGGGTCATGGGACTAGAGAGACAGAAAATATTATTTTAAATAGATAATCAGGGAAGGCCTCTTGGAAGAGGTGACCTTTGTGCAGAAACCTGAATAAAGAGAAAATATGAGTCATGTAAATGACAAGATTGAGAAAGAGGAATGAAAATACACAACCCCTGAGCCAGAAATGGTCTTGGAATGTTTGTGTAACAACAAAGATGTAGGAGTGGAGAGGAATGAGGAGAAAATAAATTTGAAGTAAGAGAAACGGTCTTGAAGGCCATAGGAAGGATGTTGGATTTAATGCTAAGTGGGTTAGAAAGCCCCTGGAGAATTGAGGCTTGGGAGAGATATGATCTCATAGCATACACACACACACACACACACACACACACACACACACACATTCTCCAAGCATTCCTATTTCCAACACATGAAGATTTGTTGGCAACTTATGCTCTCACGGGCTACTAGCTTGGGCATTCAGTGAGGCCGATTTCTGCCCTTCAATTTACTGAGTGTTTCCTTCAACAGAGAAAACAGAACAAATGAGAGGGTTGAAGGGAAAGACCATCACAATAATCCATTTTATAGTATCTTCTCACAAATGTCTCTCACTTGGCCCCCCCAAAAACTCTGTTAACAGTACAGAGAGTTTCCCCTGCAGGGGAACTATAGTTATACTTATTTTAAATAAGGCAATGAAGAGTTAAATTTCTTTGAACAATGACACATCAGTGAAGAGTGAAAGAGCTAAGACTAGAACTTCAATATGCTGCTGCTGAGTCCAAGACTTATTCCCAAACACAAGACTGTCTCTCAAAAGAAAATTAAATTAGGTAATTCTTCCACCTTCTTCCATATCTCACTCAAGAAAAATGAAAATAAAACTGGGCAGAAGTTTAAGAATTCCCATTTAGAAAAAAATAAACTCACTGACAAACGAGAGGGAAGCAGGTGTACAGTATTGTTCTCCTAGGACCATAACTATGACATTTTTAATATGTTTGATAGCAGTTCACAAAATCCTGAGCAAACACATCTTCAAATACCACTGATTGACTAATTGAGAAAGAGAGAGACAGAGAGAAAATAAAAGAATTAGAAACTTTATGTTAAGGAAAAAATAATATTCATCACCCCCATAATCTCCTTCATACTTCATAGAGATAACAGTAACATGCATTTACAAAAATTTTTCATATATATTTCCTTAGGTAGTTGTCATATACTTTAGGGATAGACTCATATAACATTGTTTAGTGATAAATAACTTTCTTATGGGAAAGATATATATTAAAGGTCTGCATCCAAAACAACTTTTAAGACTAGATAATTGTCATTTCAGTTCAACATGCATTGACCACCAATTGTTTAATATACCCTGTTAGATACTAGAATTACAAAGATGGATCAAATTGCCATACAATATAGATCACGTTATTTTACAATATTAAGAATGCAAAAGGTGAAGAGAGGAAATGACATTATTTTGAGCATGAGTGAATTTTGCTCACCATTTCCCTTTCCCTGTCCTTCCCAACCGCCCATCCCTGAAATCTTCACTTGAAGTCCATTTGGGCCTTTTTCTATTTTACTCCTGCAATTCCCCCACTCAATCCATCCGAACTCCACTTTACCCCTTCTTCCCCCCCATATATATATATAATATATAAATAATACTCTGAAGTAGGTGGTGTTTCTGCCTAAACAAAAATTTCTCAAAACAGTCTCTGGCCAGAGTCAGTGGTTCTGAAAGTTTTTCTTTTTTTTTTTAAATTTATTTGACAGAGAGAAACACAGCCAGAGAGGGAACACAAACAAGGGGAGTGAGAGAGGGAGAAGCAGGCTTCCTGCCGAGCAGGGAGCCCGATGTGGGGCTCGATCCCAGGTCTCTAGGATCATGACCTGAGCCGAAGGCAGTTGCTCAACCATCTGAGCCACCCAGGCGCCCCTCTGAAAGTTTTTCTTAAAGTAGTCAGCCATGGCAGGAGATATTGAAGCTCCAGAGATCAGCCACATCAGAGGCCACAGCAAATAGGTCAGTCATGAAGAAGGAAACTCAAGACCAAAGAAGCAACTACACCAATAGAGGCTAGAGGCTAGAGAAATTGGACCAGGGGTATTTCAAATGACTCTTTATCATGGTACTTTAAAAATTCTGAAAACACTAAACAAAACCTTTGAAACACCTTTGGAACTGACCAGAATAACTTTCCAGACTCTCTGGAATTCAGTTCAATTCATCTACAGAAACCAAGCAAACACCCAATCAAGAAAAACCACATACAATATAGAAAATTTCAGGATGTTTTTACTCATCCTTGTAGTGCTTGCACTACCGCTTGGGCTGGGCATGTGCAACCTGCACCTGAGGTCACTCTTCCTGCAGCCTTCCATGAAATGTGCGGGACTACAGGGTCCTAGTGCACCCAGCATGGGTGTGGGCTCCAGAGAGCATCAAGACAGCAACAAGCTTCCATAAACCGATATCACATGCAGTTTCTGTGGCACAGGAGTGAGCAGGGACCTCGAGCACCATTCTGGCTAGCAACTGGGGGTGCGTGCTACCTATGAGAGGTGGCGGGATGCAGGGGAGAGTGTAGAGGGGAAGCCTGTGTGTCTCCAACCATCCAGAGGGGAGCTGAGGCTTTTCTGTGACGTGGAGGTCTGGGTGTGGACACCTTACAATCCTGTGACTCTCCAAAAAAGCTGCAAAAGCCACAAAACAACAAAAACCTCCAAAGAACAAAAGCCTGAAAAACAGGTTTCCATAGAGTGTAGCCTCTTGATAGGGACAGGGAGACTCAGCCCAAGCAACATTGACTGAAAAAAAACACGGCAGGCCCTTCCCCCAGAAGGTAAGCCAGAAGAACAAGAGGACAACTACCAAAGGGTCTTCAAAAAACTGTAAAGCTCCAACATCAGGGAAAAACAATATATTAAGCTTCCTGTACTACCTAAAAAAAAACGTATATTTTATAGATGCAGCTTTTCATTTTATTTTTTTAACTTCTTTTCATTTTTATTTAAGTTTTTAAAAATTTAAATTAATTCTCATGATTCTTGCTCTTTTATTTTTTAACCCACTTATTATTACCACTTGTTATTTAATACAACATTCCATAATAACTTTTTAACTTGAACTTTTTTGCATACATATACCTGTGTTTCTTTCTTTCTCTCTTTTTTTAATATACATATAGATTTAAACTTCAAGGTAATCCTTCGTTCCTATTCAATACTACCCCTATATATAAACCAGTTTTAATTTCCCTATATTTCTAGAAAGTTGAGTTCTCTAACAATAATAATAAAATACACCCAGGAGGAACTGAAATACTTTCCTTATCCATAATGAGGGCTTGTATGCACCTTCCCATCTTATTCTTTTATCAGTAATTCTGTGTATTTGTTTTTGCCTTTGTACTATATAAATATTATTCTTGGAGGTCATTTGGGCTGGGTTGTGCTTTTTGCCTCTCTCCCCTTTCTTTTACTTTTGACAGTCTTTTTGTTTGTTCTTTTTTATTTTTGTGCCATATAAATCCTACCATTGGGGCCCATTTTGGCCGGGTTTTTTCTTGGTTTTTTTTGTTTTGTTTTGTTTTGGTTTTTTTTCTCTTTTTCTCTCTTTCTTTCCTTCTTCTTCCTTTTTGGTGGTAATGTCTGATTGCACCGAAACCTTCCAATGGGGGTCTTGCCTGGATCGTGGTTCATATATTCATATATCCCCTCAAACCACTCCTCACCAATATCACTCAGAGGAGGAACACCCAACAGAAGAAAAACTCAGAGGCTACAACCCCTGTCACAGAACTACTGGATAGGGACATAAATAATATGACAGAAATGGAATTCAGGGTAGCAATCATCTAAGCAATGGCTAAGTTGGAAAAGACCATAAGTGGCAAGATGGAAGCTCTAAGGGCAGAAGTGAAAGCTGACCTGGCAGAGGTTAAAAATGCTATCAGTGAGATCCAAACTAATCTAAATACTCTAACAGCTAGGGTAAGTGAAGCAGAAGATCACATTAGTGATCTAGAAGACAGATTGATTGAGAAGGAGGAGCAGTAGAGTCTTGGAACAAACAGCTAAAATTCCATGAACATAGAATTCGGGAAATAAATGACACCATGAAACACTCCAATATCAGAATTATTGGAATCCCTGAGGGAGTTGAGAGAGAGAGAAGGCTAGAAGATATAGTTGAACAAATCCTGGATGAAAATATCCCTAATCTGCAGAATGAAACAAGTGTTCATGTCCTAGAGGCAGAAAAAAGACCACCCAAGATGAATGAGGCTAGAAAAAAAACCCTCCAGGCACATAATTGTGAAATTCAATCATAAATTCAAAGAATATGTCTTAAGGGCAACTAGGGGGAAGTTATCCCTTACATACAAAGGGAGGACCATCAGAATAACATCAGACCTGTCCACAGAAACCTGGCAAGCCAGAAAGGGCTGGAAAGACATATTCAAGAAATTAAATTAAAAAAAAATGCAACCAAGGATAATGTACCCAGCAAGGTTTACTTTCAAAATGGAAGGAGAGATAAAGAGTTTCCAGGACTGGCAAGGGCTAAAAGATTATGTGACCACCAAGCCAGCACTACAAGAAATATTAAGGGGTGTTCAATAAAAGAGGAATGAGCCCAAGAGTGACAGAGAACAGAAATTTACAGAGGCAATCTATAGGAAAAAAAAACCAAAAACTTCACAGGCAACATGATGTCAATAAAGACATATCTTTCAATAATCACTCTCAACATGAATGGCCTAAATGCTCCAATAAAATGGCACAGGGTTGCAGACTGGATAAAATGACAGGACACGTCCATATGCTGTCTACAAGAGACACACTTTGAATCTAAACATATATCCAAACTGAAACTGAGGGGATGGAGAACCATTTTTCATGCCAGTGGACTTCAAAAAAAAGCTGGGATAGTGATTCTCATATCAAAAAAATTAGATTTTAATCTAAAGACTGTAGTCAGAGATAAAGAAGGACACTACATCATTCTTAAAGGGTATATACACCAGGAAGATCTAACAATTGTAAATATTTATGCCCCCAACATGGGAGCAGTTAACTACATGAGCCAACTGTTAAGGAAAATAAAGAGCCATGTTGATATGAATACATTAATTGTAGGAGACCTTAACATGCCACTCTCAGCAACAGACAGATCATCTAAACAGAAAATCAACAAATAAGGAACAAGAGCTTTGAATGACACATTGGACCAGATGGATCTCATAGACATATGAGATCTAAAACAATGGAATATTCATTCTTCTTGAGTGGCACATGGAACTTTCTCCAGAATAGACCACAATCCAGGTCACAAATGAGTGCTCAATGAATACCAAAAGATTGAGATTATTCCCTGCATATTCTGTGAACACAGTGCCTTGAAACTGGAACTCAACCACAACAAATATTTCAGAAGGAATTCAAACACTTGGAAGCTAAAGACTATCCTGCTCAAGAATGTTTGGGTCAACCAGGAAATCAAAGAATAACTTAAACATTTTATGTAAACCAAGAGAATGAAGATACATGGATCCAAAACCTATGGGATATGGCAAGGTTGTCCTAAGAGGGAAATGAATAGCCATCCAAGCCTCTCTCAAAAAATTTGAAAAATCCCGAATACACCAACTCTCTTTACACCTTAAAGAACTGGAAAATCAACAACAAATTAAGCCAACCCCACACACAAGAAGGGAAACAATTAAGATTAGAGCAGAGACCGGTGAGTTAGAAACTAGAGATATAGTACAACACATTAACGAAACTAGAAGCTAGTTCTTTGAAAGAATTAATAAGATTGATAAAATATTGGCCAAACTAATCCAAAAGAAAAGGGAGAAGACCTAAATTAATAAAATTATCAATGAAAGGGGAGAGTTCATGATTAATACCAAGGAAATAAAAACAATCATCAGAAATTACTATCAATAGTTATATGCCAATAAGTTAAACAACCTAGAAGATATAGATGCATTCCTGGGAACCTATAAACTTCCAAGACTGAAACAGGAAAAAATTGACAACCTAAATAGATCAATATCTAGTAACAAGATTGAAGCAGTGATCAAAAACATCCCCAAAAACTAGAGCCCAGGACCTGACAGATTCCCTGGGGAATTCTACCAAACATTTAAAGAAGAAATAATACATATTCTCCTGAAGCTGTTTCAAAAGATAGAAACAGAAGGAAAACTTCCAGACTCTTTCTATGAAGTCAGCATTACTTTAATCCCCAAACCAGGCAAAGACCCCACCAAAAAGGAGAATTTCAGACCAATATCCCTGATGAACATGGATTCTTAACAAGATTCTTAACAAGATTCGAGCTAAAAGGATCCAACAGTACATTAAAAAGATTATCCACCACAACCAGGTGGGATATATCCCGGGATGCAAGGGTGGTTCAACATTCGCAAATCAACTAATGTGATAGAACAAATCAATAAGAGAAGAGAGAAGAACATGGTTCTCTCGGTTGCTGCAGAAAAACATTTGACAAAATACAACATCCATTCCTGATTAAAACTCTTCAAAATATAGGGATAGAGGGAACATTCCTCAACCTCATAAAATCTATCTACAAAAAACCCACAGCAAATATCATTCTCAATGGGCAAAAACTGACAGCCTTCCCATTGAGATCAGGAACAAGACAAGGATGCCCACTCTGGCCACTATTGTTCAACATAGTGTTAGAAGTCCTAGAAACTGCATTCAAACAACAAAAAGAAATAAAAAGTATTCAAATTGGCAAAGAAGAAGTCAAACTCTCTCTCTTTGCTTATGACATGACACTTTATATGGAAAACTCAAAAGACTCTACCCCCAAACTACCAGAACTCATACAACAATTCAGTGATGTGGCAGGATAAAAATCAATGCACAGAAAGCAGTAGCATTCTTATACACTAACAATGAAAATATAGAAGGGGAAATCAGAGAATCGATTCCATTTACTATAGCACCAAAGACCATAAGATACCTAGGAATAAACCTAAACAAAGAAGTTAAGGATCTGGACTTGAGGAACTACAGAACACTCATGAAAGAAATTGAAGAAGACACAAAAAGATAGAAGAGTATTCCATGCTCATGGATCAGAAGAATAAACATTGTTAAAATGTCTATATTGCCCAAAGAAATCTATACTTTCAATGCCATCCCAATCAAAATTCCACCAATATTTTTCAAAGTGCTGGAACAAACAATCCTAAAATTTATATGGAACCAAAAAAAGACCCCAAATTGCTAAGGAAATGTTGAAAAAGGAACTGGGACATCATGATGCCTGCTTTCAAGCTTTATTACAAAGCTGTGATCACCAAGACAGCATGGTACTGGAACAAAACAGACACATAGACCAATGGTGGGTACTGGGGACGCTTAAAGCATGGGGCACTGGGTGTGGGGAATGGGGAATGAATCTTGGAACACTGGAAAAAAAAATTTTTGTAACAATAAAAAAAAAAAAGTCCGTCATCTTTAGCAATCATGGAAATTCAAATCAAAACTACATTGAGATACTGCCTTACACCAGTCAGAAATGGCCAAAATTAACAGGACAGGAAACAAGTTTTGGAGAGGCTGTGGAAAAAGGCGAACCCTCTTACACTGTTGTTGGGAATGCAAGTCAGTGCAGCTGCTTTGGAAAACAGTGTGGAGATTCCTCAAAAAGTTAAAAATAGAGCTACCCTATGACCCTGCAATTGCACTACTGGGTATTTACCCTAACGATATGTAGTGAAAAGAAGGGCCCAATATAAATACCCCAATATTCATAGCAGCAATGGCCACAATTGCCAAACTGTAGAAAAAGCCAAGGTGCCCTTCAACAGACAAATGGATAAAGAAGATATGGTCCATATATACAATGGAATATTATGCCTCTATCAGAAAGGATGAATACCCAACTTTTGTAGCAACATGGACTAGATTGGAGGAGATTATGCTGAGTGAAATAAGCTAAGCAAAGAAAGTCAAATATCATATGGTTTCACTTACTTGTGGAGCATAAGGAGCAATATGGAGGACAGTAGGAGACAGAAAAGAAATGTGAACTGGGGTAAATCAGGGAGACAGATGAAACATGAGAGACTTTGGACTCGGAAACAATCTGAGGGTCTTGTAAGGGAGGGGTGATTGGGGATGGGTGAGCCTGGTGGTGGTTATTGAGGGCACAAATTGCATGGAGCACTGGGTGTGGGGCATAAACAATAAATCTTAGAACACTGAAGAAATAAAATAATGTAGTAAAGAAAGAAAGAATTGCTTAAAACTTTCCGGATTTGACAAAAGACATGGATTTACAAATATAAGAAACTCAATGAACTCCAAACAGAATGCATTCAAAAAACCATCAGCAAGACACATTCTAATCAATCTTTTAAAAGACAAAACCAGACAGAGACTTTTGAAAGTAGCAAGAGGAAAGTGACTCAGCACATACAAGGGATCTTTAATAAGTTTGTCAGCAGATTTCTCAGTAGAAACCTTGTAGGCCAGAAGGTAGTGGGATGATACATTTAAAGTACTGAAAAAAAAAAAGTCAACCAAGAATTCTAAATCTACCAAAACTGTCCTTCGAAAATGAGGGAGAGAAGGGGTGCCTGGATGGCCCAGTCAGATAAACATCCAACTAAATCTCAGCTCAGGTCTTGATTTCAGGGTCATGAGTTCAACCCCACATTGGGCTTCACATTGGGTATGGAGCTTTCTTTTAAAAAAAAATAAGGAAAAAGAAGACATTGCCAGATAAACAAAGGCTGAGGGAGCTCATTTCTATCAGACCTGCCTCTAGAAATACTAAAGAGAGTCCTTCAGGTTGAAATAAAAGGATGCTAGATGGCAACTCAAACCAATATGAAAATAGCAAGTTATTTAGTAAAGGTAAATATATAGACAAATTTAAAAACCTCTTGAGATCAACATTAATGAAAAGTTACCCATTTGTAGTGAAATCACTTGTCAAATGAACATCATCTCCATTCAAACAGTTATATACAGTGTAAAACTACAAATGATATAAAGGTACTCTCACTTAAAATTATTCTTTTAAATTTCATAATACCTTGTAGGAGTCAGAAAATGAGGGTAAACAAAGAAAAGTTGATATTCTACAAAGAACTTCTGAACAAATGTACTGCAAACATACCAGTATTTGTATTGATAAAGTAACCCTGCATTGAATAAAAATAAAGAAAATGAAGATGAACTAGAAATGCTTTCTTTGAAACAAAATTATATGACTATTAATGAAATGATTAGATGAAATTCCAAAGAGAAATTTTATAATGCTCTCCTAAAGTTATCAAACAAAAAAATGATTTTATTTGATGATAACGTAATTAGAGTAATATGTTTGGTTTTAGTTTATACCTATCTTCTTAATATTTCTCTAACTAGCATAGTTTCAAAAATAATTATTTCAGCCATTAAAGAAAATTTCAAAAAGAAATACTTAAAACTGAAGAAATGAAACACAGTATTTTTTTTTTTAAGATTTTATTTATTTGACAGAGAGAAACAGAGCTAGAGAGGGAACACAAGCAGGGGGAGTGAGAGAGGGAGAAGCAGGCCTCCCGCTGAGCAGGGAGCCCGATGCGGGGCTCAATCCCGGGTCTCCAGGATCATGACCTGAGCCGAAGGCAGTTGCTTAACCAACTGAGCCACCCAGGTACCCCTGAAACACAGTATTTTTATTTTTAAAAATTTTTTAAAGATTTTATTTATTTACTTGATAGAGAGAGAAGCACAAGCACAAGCAGGGGAAGCTGCAGGCAGAGGGAGAGGGAGAAACAAGGCTCAGGAGCCTGATGTGGAGCTCAATCCCAGGACTCTGGGATCATGAACTGAGCCAAAGGCAGATGCTTAACTGACCAAGCCACCCAGGCACCTCAAAAGAGCAAATACTTTTGGTAATTTTATGTAATTGTCTTCATTTGTATATTTTTAGTTTTTAAATAATATTTTATGTGTCATTTTAATCTATGTTAGAGCAAGAATATAGATAAAATATTTATAGTTTTATAAACTTAAATTTTACTTAATGCTTAGAATGTATTTGAGATATATTACTTAGTTTCATTGAAATTTTTTACTTAAAATTTTGATTACTAAGCATTTTGTTATACAAAACACAGTAAGCAAAATAAATCCTGGTATGTGAGCCTTTTGCTCTAAATTGAGGATTTCTATATCCTAGAAAAAGGGGAAAGAGACATATGATATAATTGCAATATAAAATCTGAATGATCTGAGTGCTCAGAACCATATGGTAACACCAAAAAGCCAAGGATATTTTATGAAACTGGTAGCCTTGTGCACCACTTTTTGAGGTCCTAGTCCATACCATAGCATACGTATTAAAATGCTACTACATCTCATAGATGAATGCAATTTGTAAACAAATAAAGAACATTTGCATTGAGTTGCAATAGCAGCTGATTGGTGGGTATAAATGACATGTCAGGTTCTTAAGTAAGTGAACACTCATTTCAAGTTTGCAGTTTTGGTTTTTTTTTTCCCTCTTTCTGGTTGCTAAATTTTATAGTAGATCTTGATTAACCCCATAGACTTTTGCCTATTGCCTATAATATCTAGAAGTTAATATCACCCTGAGAACTAGTCTTCAAAAAGGAGATAAAATGCTTGTGATGACTTCTGAAGAATGAGTCTTGAGATGGTGATTCAAGATTGGGAGTGTTATTCCAGGTGAAAGAAATAGAATGAGCAAAAGCACTGAGTGGTATAAAAGTTGGATGTGCAGAGCCAAACTACAAACTTTTTCATGTTATTAAAATGGGAAGTCTGTTGCAAAAGACAGAGATTAAGATGTAAAGGCAGCTGGGGGAAAGGGTGTGAAAAGTTTTTTTGTACAAGAGGGCTTGAACTTCGTCCTGGGAGAGGCTCCCCCTGACTCACTTTTTGCAGTGGAATGACAAGGCCAAGTACATATTTCAAATGGATCACCTTGGCAGCTAACTAGAGATGAATATAAGGGAACAAGTTAAAAGACAAGAACATGGATTAAAATACTATTATTGCTCTATCTTAGGACAATAGTCTTCAAAGATGGGTGCCTGGGATGTACTTCCCTCAAGGAGAATATGAGGCAATTCATTTAGAGAGAAAAGGAATTGAAATTCTATTTCTTATTATTTTTTTTATCTTATCCTTCAAAAAGTCTCACCTTTTGGCATTCATTTTTAATGTATAAAACTGTACGTTTTATAATGTACATAATAAATTGATAGAGCATTTCACTTACAGGCGATAGAAACCGAAGCTGAGGCTTAAAAATGTTTATCAGTGGGAGTACTGAAAAACAAAAGCTCAGAGAACGCATTGTTCTGGATAAGAGTGACAAAAGTGTGTTCTAAGCCATGGAGAAACACAGATAAAATTGTGGAATGTTGCAGAGCAACCAGCATCAGTCAGTTGCTTGTTTGGATGTAATGGTTACTGTTGTCTCCTACATGCATGTGAACATTCCTGCATGTTATTCAGAAAGCAAGGCTAGAAGTGAATACAGGGTGATGAGGTGAGGCCCAGTAAAGCAGCTCTCTGTAGAATAGAAATTAGATCACTGGAAAGCAAGGTATTCTAGTAGCAAACTAAAAGCAGATGGGGAAATACAATGTGAAAATTCTTTCTGCTATGAATCAAAAAGTACTTTAAAAATATGGAAAAGAGAAAAATGTTCCTGAGCTATAGCATAAAATATTCGGGTTAGCTAACAGAAAGAACCTGGGGAGTAGTCACTGCTAAAAACTATATATTAAACAGAAGGTAATCGTTTTTGTTTGCTGTGGTGTAAAGTTTTATCCTGTATCTGGGCAGAGAACCCACGGAAATATCATCTTAGTTTCATGTTTTTCTCAGCTGTCAGAAAGTTTACATGGGGGGTTTAATACCTCCTCAATCAGAATCTTCCTTACTATAGCTTATCACTCGTGGACATCTTCATTAATTCTTTGATAATTCAGGCGTATATACCATAAGAAGTAAAAGATTATAGATACTTCAGAAGAACATGTTTTTACCATTGCAGAATAGAGGATTAGACATTTTGCAGAAATCACACATATCTTTTGATCCGGTTATCAAAAACTCCAGTTTCTGTAGGAATTAGGGTATGCTTCCAAGCAATAGTAAATGCTCTGATATCATCAGGGTGAAAACTGCAGGCTCACCTTGAAGTGATTAGGAGATGTGGCTGCCTCTGCCATGATTCAGGGCTAACCAAAGTAGTCACATACGCAAAATCCATTCTTCAGTGGTTTGCACTGACATAGTCTGATATTCTTGCCACCTAGGATAGTTTCATTAGAAAACCAAACAAGGTTCTCATCTTCTGAAGGTCACTGTTCAGCTGTACATTACCCCAAAAGAGAAGGAAGGCCTTGGAAGCTATCTTCTGTCTTATCCCTTAAGTTATCAACATGGGTTTACCAGCCAGTGGTAAATTTGGGAGGCAGAGGAGCCCAGCCTTGAGAAGATAAGATAGTGGGGATAGGTAAACCATGGAAAACCTTTGCCGCCTATTTCACAATAGCTAATAGAACAGGCCTTGGGCAAATTACTATGAGCTCTTCACTCAGGATATTCTAAACTTATAAAGACCATGGGATGGGTGAACCTATATAAGATGAATGTTTGTATAGTAGAAACTCAACCAAGAACACAGCTTTCTTATATATTGTTTGTGTTTTGAAAGAATTCAAGACTACTCTAATTCTTTTTCATTAATAATAATTACTATTAATAATAAGCATTAATAACAATATCATAAATGACATTAATTATGATATATTTTAAGTATAATACAGTTATGTTATAATATAATTATGGCATGTTATAATTACATTTTTATACATATATTATTTTAGCAGTATTACAAATATTGAGTATCTAGAGAGCAGAGTCCAGTATAAAGATAATTTTTTTTTAAAGTTGGGATCCAAAAAAGTTATGCAAATTTATTTGTATTTTGTAAAGTACATGTTGTTATGAAATATGCTAATGGGGAACTTGCAGTGTACAACAACAGTTAATATTATTTTCTACAAAATTATTTCTTAATACCATACATACATATATACCATAAATCCTAGCTGCACCAGAGACTGTTTGTTCACTACACTTTCTCATTTATCCTCACAAAACCCACTTTACAGATGAGAAAATTGAGGCTCAAAGAGGCAAACATGGCCGAGGTTGCACCAACGGGAAGTGGCACAACTGGGATTTGAACCTAGATCTGAATGTTCAAACATTCTTTTTGGACTCATTATGGAATTATTAATTCTCTACTTATTACTTCTCATGTTTCAAAAGTGTTTAATGTCAGAAGGGAAAGCACAAATTGATATAAATTGGATACAACTATTGCCTTCAAGGAAAATAAAAGGCTAATTGGAAAATTAATGTATATAAACATGTAGCCATATTAAATAAATATGTGTATACAAAGATAAAAAATTATAAGACTGAGTTGAGGGGTCCACAATTGTGGTAATGAATTTGAGACATTTATTTTCCTTCCTGAAGGGCACAGATTCCTGGATGTGAGGTCATGAGTAGAATAGCTCCAGGATAATAGAATCCCTACTGAGTGGAGCTCTATTTCCAGTATGGCAACATATTACCAATTGTATCAATGCAGATCTTTTGAGAAGCCAAGGCAGAATTTGACATTCAAGATTCTAGGGGTTCAACTTTTCTCTCGAGTAAGGAGAAAGGAACAGGACTAAATAGGACAGGATCTCAGATCACATGTCTGGTCTGATAACTGTGAAAAGACAGGGGAAAGGAAAGTTAGGTAGGAAGCTTCCCAGACTGTAGGGCAGTTCTGAGACATTGTCAGCCAGGTCAAAGGAAGAAGTCTCAGGGAGCAGGCCTGCACTACTGCCCTCACTATACTCAGCTGCTGGTGGGAGCAACCAGGGAAAGCATTGTCTCAGAGTTCACAGTGGGAACAGCTGGGACGCCTGTCAACTCTGCTCCAAGCAGTAGGCTCTCCTCTTGAAAGAGACCTGAGCTGTGCATATCCATGCTCACCACATTTAAAATCAGGATGCAACAAGGACCTAGAGAATGATGTTTTGAGTTCCCCTGCATACTTGACAGTTTTTTCTGATGGGAGGTGAGTAGGTCTAATGCATAACCTGCTATCTATCTGAGCCTAGACCACTTAACCTGCTATAAATATGGTGTGTGTTTTAACCATGAGAAGAATCCTGTGTGTGTTCTTTGGAAAAATAATCAAACTCTTTTCTGGCACTCAAAAGATATTTGGTGGGAAAATAGGATGTTATTGGCACCAGAGGGGCCATGAAAGAAGAAATAAAGGAAAGCAAATGCTGTGGGATACTAGAGCCCACTGGCCAAGAGGGTGATTAAACAGTCCATTGGCTGACCCATACCTTAAGGAATCAGCTTGTTCAACGCTACCTGGACCCTGCCTGGGGTTCTGTCTACACATTATCATATGCAAAAGCAAGCCTTTATTGGTCACCTATCAATTACCCAGCTTTTTTCCTAGACCCATAATTCCAGTGAGATATTGGAAATAGACCCCATCCTAGAAGCTATTATAAATGACCACCCGCTCTTGTGAAGTCTGAAGTTTACAGTACACATTTATGTTATTTTGAATAGGCAAAACAAGACATATGCACATCATATGTACATGATAGCTAAATTATATTGAGCATTCAATACTGTACAATGATACTAGGATGTTATAGTGAATATCATATTTAATCAACATAGCAGCACTTTGCAGTGTCATTATTCCTCCCATTTTACAGTTGAGGAAACTCATGATTAATCTAATTAAATGACTCACCTAAGATCAAACAATTAGCAAGAGAAAAAAATAGGCTGGTATTTAGCCACCATTACTTAATAATTTCTAATTTCCATATACTGTAGTAAGCTATTTGGATAGATGATAGATAGATGATAGATAGATAGATAGATAGATAGATAATAGATAGATAGAAATAACAGAGAGAAATAACCTCTTTATATAGATTATATATATAGTCCCTATATTATAGTCCCAATTATTATATATATTTTATATATAAATATATATTTCAAAAAATAAATAAAATATTTCAATATATAGATTCTTTCTCTCTATATATACATATTCACATGTATACACAAATATATATGAATATGGTCTCAATTACTCCTTAAAACCCATGGCTTGGGGTCTATGTGCCATCAGATATATATAAAACACTCAGACTAAGTATCTTGCCCAAGATCAAGCCAGAACTGTCTCATTCCAAAAACAACATTCATTCTACTGCATGGCAATATCAAAGCTCATAAGTAATTTGTGAGTCTTTAACCACTATATAGAGTAGCAAACAAATGTCCATACTGAACCACTTAGCAAAGAAAATAGAACTTCTAAAGATAAATTGATGCTGTGAATTATCCAGGTGGCTATCACTTTTAAGTCTAAAACATCCT
This sequence comes from Spilogale gracilis, assembly GCA_004023965.1. Classification (NCBI taxonomy): domain Eukaryota; kingdom Metazoa; phylum Chordata; class Mammalia; order Carnivora; family Mephitidae; genus Spilogale; species Spilogale gracilis. Next base: position 199,814 of record PITA01000029.1, read on the forward strand.
CACAATCCTGATAGTTCAGTAGATACTGTCATATAACAACATTTAAGAGTCTTCATGAATTAACCTGGGAAAATATTAACTGAATCTATAGAAAATTCATCAAGATTGTATTTTCTTATAATTCACTTTCTAAAAAAAAAAAAAAAAGAAATAATGTTCAGTATCATGAAATTTTTGGGAAGATGTCCTTGAATAAACCACCAGACTTCATACCTACAGATTATTGACAAAACTGAAGAGCTGTAAAATCTTTAGACATGAATTGGCCAACTGTTCTTATTTACTAACTTTGGCTCGCTGAAGTATAACGAAATATATTCACTGACTTCAATTCAACACATATTTATTGAGCACTTACTACATAAAATCTGCTGCCAAAATCCTGGGAGAAAGGAGTTCAAAGACTAATATAATATAGCCCCCAACCTCATGGAAATTTGTAGTTTGATACAGGAGAAAAACCATGTACAAATGGAAATGAAGAAGGCAGAATTTGAAATGAGCCAAAATACCAGTATCCACAATGCATTCTAGGAACTTAAAAGAGAGATATTAGTTCTTGCTAGAGGAATTAAAGGTTTCAATAACTTAAACCCTACTCCTTGTGCCAAAAATCTATTAGTTATCAATTACTATAGAACAACCCCCCAGATTTCATGGCTTAAGCAACATTTATCATCTCAACAGTTTCTATCAAACACTGTGGTGGAAATTATCTGGATGCCCCTGCCTGAGGATCTCTCACAAGGTTGCCATCCAATGTCTTCTGGGGTGTAGGGTCTTCTGAAGCCTCTTCTGTGGAGGAGTTCAGTCTGCTTACAACTGACTCTCATGGTGACTGGCAGGATTCAGCTCCTTGAAAACTACTAGACCAAGGCCTCTGGTCCTTGATGGCCATTGACTGAAAGCTTTCCTCAGATCCTTGCCATCAGGGCCTTTCCAAAGAGTAGCTCCCAAGATGGCAGCTGGCTTCCCTCAGAGTGAAAGAACAAGAGAGCAAGAAATGAACAAGATCTAAATCACAGTCTTTGCATAATCTGATCTCACAAGTAACATCTCATCCTTTTTGCCCTACCATATTCTTTAGAAAGGAGTCACTAGGTCTAGCCCACACTCAACAGGAAGGGATTACACAGTCACAAATGCCAAGAGGCAAGATCATTGGGGCTATCTCAGAGGCTGCATAGCAGAATACACCTTGAAGGATAGATAGAATTTCAACTGGCAGAACTGCAAAGACTTAAGGAGCACATATTTTAGGAAGAGAAGGAACACAAATGCAGAGGTGCGTACCTACAGAGGTCTGCTTGAGTTTGGTGCAAACATAAATGGGTGCAAACATAAATGGGTGATTAGAAAATAATCTTTGAAGTAAGTCAGGGTTAAATAATGTGATGCATTTATTATTTGAAATTTGGGAAACTGTTTATTATTTTTCAATGTCACCATAACAGAATCAGATGTGCTTCCAGAAAATTAGTCTAGACGCATATGAAAGACAGACTTGAAGTCCAAGATGTGGTGTGAAAGAAAAGGGGACTTTAAGGAAATGTCCCTGAAAGACAAAGAGCAACTATTAGGTCTCAAACTTGAATGGGGGCAGGAGGAGGGGAGAGGAAGGCTTTATTGAAATAGCATAGCTATGCTTTACCGTGCATTTCCTATAAAGAATTTTTTTTAACTTCTGATTCTCAAAATATCTAATATTAGATGGATTTTCAAAGGTTTTTCAGTTTCTATTATTCTTTCCCCTAACTCTTTCATGCCCTGCTTCAGGGCAACTGTTACCTATTGAATGTCATGCTAGCAAAAACATTTGATCTGAACCTTGCCCATTTGCCCCTGCTGCCTCAAAGAAGGAAACATATGACCTGTCTTTGATCACACTTTTTCCCTAAAATGAAAACATCCTCCACTACGTGATTCTTATAAAAGGTGAGTGTTAAAATTCTGGGATAAACCACATTTAAGCCCAGGGACTCAGTTAAAGTTAATGAAAACATACTGGGATGAGAGAAGCAGTTGCAAGCCTTCATGGATATTTAATTCTTTGCAAACATCAGAAAACCTGTCCGGTCTCAATATAGACAAAAGCTGGAATGAGTGCTCAATTAGTAGCAGTTTCTCAGCATTTTGTCCAATTATCTAATAAAGAAAACGAGAACCTCGGTACATAAATTTGCTCCATTATGGAAGCAACCTTCAGCGAGTAAGCCAGTCAGCTTTATTATTCAAATCATCAATGTGATGCTTGTAAAATGAAACAAAGGCAGCTCTTTAATGATAAATATTACAATACAGCTACTTTTCACATGTCTCCACACACACACATTGTGAACCATTCGCTGAAGTACAAATAAGAGACAACCAAGTGACAATTCAGATACAAGAAAAATAGACAAAACCCAAAACAAAATGTATTATCCAGTTACCGCTCTGACATTATTGCCGCTTTTAGGGAATAGCTGACTTTAGTCATCTGTTTCCATCATCTGCTCTATTTTCTTTTGCAGACTTTTTGCAGTGCAACTTTTCACAAAAGATGCTGTGTAAAAATCAGAAATAGATAAAAGTCTAGAAACAATCCTTCAAATTATTCCCCCTTCTCCCTTTAATTTCAAGAAGGGATGCAGTTCTTAGGAGGGTCCATCCTTGACAGATCATTCTGAGGCAGAGACATGGGACTTGAGGGCACCAACAAGGCAATGTTCGCCCCAGTCTCTCGGAGTGCTGCTGGCTAAGAGCAAATGGATGAAGGCCTAGAAACAGTTTAAGAGAGAAGCTGGGAGGACTGAAGCCAGGGTCAGGGCTTCTGGAAATTTAAAAGCAGACAAATACCACCAGAAGAATTACCACTAGCACTACTCACACACGTTCTCATATCGGTCTCTTTACTGTTAGACACATTTTTGCCCTCCTCGACAAAAAGAAGAAGCTCTACACATCCCAGCAACTTCCTACAGCCAGATTTGCCTGATTTGAACAGATAGCTTTCACAGAATCGCCATCACCTTTGCAGATTCCTGGCTTCCAGATCTGACACCCATCTCTCTCTGATTCCCTCTGATTCACACCCAACATACCCCTTATATCCAGGCATCACAATAAAAATCATGGAGCAGCCAGTGAAAGACTTTCTGCTTCAGTGCAAGGGGCACTCCCAAGATCCTTGAGCTCTACTGTCTACCTGCCCTCAGCTTTCCTTAGAACCACATTTTTAGATATCTCTCTTCTTTCACTTAGAAAGACCTCCCTGAGCACATTCTAAGTAGCATTACTCGACAGGACTCAACAAATATCACAAAAATGGCATGGTCTCCAAAATTGCCATATCTATTCTGAATCTCTCAACGCATCAAGTTGTGATCCAGTGAGAGTGAAACAGTCATCCTGCTTAAATAATGCTATTTTATTGTAAACTGCTCAAATGGCATTTAAGTGATTGCACCCACAAATTATCTGACAACCTAGTATCTCACAGTCACTCACACCAGCTTAATGAATGCTGCAACAATTGAGAATGATTTTGAAGATGTGGCATAATTTCCCTAGATTTCAGAGTAAATCCACATCCCAGCACAATAAATGTCCCTGATCCCTGCTTTAAGAAAGACACATGGGATTTAGTTTCAGCTATTTGCAAGTGAAGGACAGTCCCCCATGGTCTTCCCACTCTCTGTCCTCTAAAAAGGATGCTGGGTATCTTTTTTTTTTTTTTTTATCTAGTCTATGAATCTGGTCACCTTAGGAGATAAATTAAAATACAGAGTCAAGGATCAGAGTCATGTGCAATGACTCCCTTACTTACTTCTCTGACTCGCCATCATGCCAGCTTTTCCAGAAAGCACATGCCACAATGTTTGTAAGCTACACTTCACAGTTAGCATATGATCCTCCTTCAAAGTGTTGTCAGGTAATTCTATTCTCTAACAAAGTAGTTGAAATAATAAAGATAGTTACTGACACATGAAGGATTTTCCTCAAGGGTAATCATTTTAACAAGGATTTTTTTCAAAATTAGCTAATCTGCAGTTCTTGTAAAACAGTGTGACTCTAGCCCTGCTCTCCTCAACCTGGTGAAAGGAAAAGAAAGCAGATTCCCATTAGAGAAAAAGCTTAAAAGGCTAAAAAAATCCAGACAAAATTCTCAAGTATTCTAAAATACATAAAGGAACCAACACACATTTGGTCCTCACTATATACCAACCTGAAATTGTGATTTAACTAATTATGCTGGCATTTCTAATATGAACAATTATTTCAAAGATTTTTGTAGGGAGTGGGCATTTAATGAAGCTTCCTTGAAAAGTCTCCCAATTAGAAATATACCTGCTAGAAATGAATTATTTTGAATCAAATGACAACTGGTGATTGGGAGCTGAAGGTACAGTTAACACTCAGCTGGTTATAGATAGATGTTCTCTGTTCACAAGAAATGCTGTTTCAGTATTAATGAATTTTGATTGTTTTTTAGTTGTAATTAAACATTTTAAGTTAGTTTTTGCATGAAATAACATCTAAACTAGTGTTCTATTATATGCTGTGAATATATATATCATTCCTGAATCTGGCACCAAGGGCCACTCATGCTGTTCCCTGTGACAGCAATTGTTTTTTAACTTTTTTCTCATCTGTGGAAATAGCATATTGCTTATTTCTTTTTTTAAGATTTTATTTATTTTATTTGAGAGAGAGGATGAGAGAAAGGGCAGGAGCAGAGGGGAGAGGGAGAAGCAGACTTCCTGCTGAACAGGGAGCCTAATGTGAGACTCGATTCCAGGACCCTGAGATCACCACCTGAGATGAAGGCAGATAGTTAATAAACAGAGCCACCCAGGGGCCCTGCATATTGCTTATTTCTAATGGCACTGACTAATATATACTGAGGGCCAGTTATGTGCCAAGATCTTAGCTATATTATCCCCAATCTTCACAAGGTGAAATTATTGCCCTTAATCTGCCAGATGACAAAGCGGAGGGCTGGGGACTGGTAGGGAGCTGTGTTGGGATTCGGTTCCATCTGGTCACAAAGATCATGCTCACTCTCCTATTCCATTCTGCGTACATGAAGAACATTTTTAAACTCAGGCCTTTAAAGAAAGGGAAGTAGAATAGTGCCAAAGACTACATTTCCCTATGCTTATCTGCAAAGAACTTCAGTTAGCCAGTTTTTTCATCCCTTTTGCTAAGTTAACTCCAAATGAATTCTGTGCAGCAAGCAGGTGACAAAACAAAAATATATATAAATATACACATTTACACGTCTCCATAGAAATAAATTTTCAGAAGCAATAAGTAACTGAGTCAATAGATATGTTATAGGATGGGCATTTAAAAGAAAAGTGATTTTCAAGTACATATTGTGGCAATTAAAAACAGATGTAGACATCACAATGTGAGACTGATAACATTGACGGGGACACACAAAAAATCCAAGGACATGCAGGCATATATACAACTTTATCCAGAGCAAATACTAATCTTAAAGAAAGCACAAACTCATAGAGCACATGCATTTTGTTGTATTAGTAATAGATGCAATATGAATCACAGATGCTGCATATTTACACTTTGTGGAGCAATTTTAAAAAAATCACATTCTTTCCAGGTATGTGGGAAATATCTGGAGAGAGAGTATAACCTTCAGGGGTTCTTTAAAAGGGAGGAGAGCTGTACTCTACACAGAAAGGGAGGCAGGTAGGAAGTACATTCTGAATGAAGACTCTGAAGTCAGTGTGTTGAACAAAGTGGGTGTGAGGAAGTCCGCCTGTTCAGAAGTGGAGGAGGCATTTATTATAAGCAAAGGATATGTCAAAATTACCCTTTTTAAATAGATGAATTAATGTTTAAACCCATAAAGGATCCAATTTACTGGAAATTATTGAGTCCCGTATGGAAAGCCAGTAGTGATTACAGCAGAGAGAGCTGTCGTTCTCTAGCCTGGTACGTATGTGCCATATGTGTTTATCTTTTTCACTAGCCTACTTACATGCGATAATACTACAGCAACTCTCAAGATGAACATTTGACAAGCCAGCTCACCGCCGACTGACACCTCCATTTCAGCTGGCCTGACATATATAAAAAGAAATTGAATGTTTATCCGTGTGCTTTCCGGATTTGACATATGTGCCATGTAAGAGTCACAGAAGGAAACTTCAGAAAAGAAATTAAGAAGTGTACTTGTCAGTTTATTAATCAAAGTTTACCTGCTTCATATTACACAGAGACAAATTAAGCTGGCTACTACGGTACTTCGAAAACATCTGCTAACAAAGTCAGAAGTAATGATAAACAAACGAGTTCCCTTTGTGGTTGATTTTCATCCAGCTGCATTTAATTATAATAACGCTATCAAAGAAAGCTCCCCATTAGCTGCTAATTCAGAATGACTTCAGAAGAAACTCCCAGAGCCTCCAGTGATATCCTTCCAACTCTAGCAACTTCCTAATCTCTGCCAGTGTTTGTGAAGAGCCATATTAAAGAGGTTCAGTTATCAGTTCCGGCTGTTACTGACTGCCAAGGTGGTATGCAGGGTTTTGTTTTTGTTTTTTTTTTTTTCCCAAGACTACCTTTGTAATAATGTGACCAATTAAACCTTAAAAATGACAAAATTTATGACATCCATATTTTGTTCCAGCTTTAGAATAAGATAATGAACTACCACAACATAAGAAGGGAAAAAACTTCTTCTAATACATATTTCAAGGAAAAGGCCACGTTGGCCATGTTATTATTTATGGATCTCTAGCCACCATAGCCAAAACTGTAAGTGACACTGGTTTTCCAGATTCAGTTAAATTAGTGTTTAAATAAAGAAATATCCAAGTCTTCTCAGGCGATCACTATTTCTATCCAACTCAGTAATGAATCACCCTTAAACCTTGTTCGGCCTTGGTTCTCAAGTTCCTAGCTTGAAAGCTCCACCAAAGTGAGAGGGTGGAAATACCAACAAAGCACTGCTCTTTCTTAGGCTTTTCGAGTATAAGTAGGAGGGATTCCTCACCCAAATCTGGCTTCTGCTTGGCCAGAAAGTAAACACAAAATCAAAAGCTTGCAGTGCAAACAGTGCACACCTCTCCTTGTGTCTTTGCCTACCTGACCTGAGAGCACACGGCATCTCATTTTTTTTTTTGTCTTGTGATGATCTGGTGAAATACAAACTGAAAGTGAAAATGTATAACTTGGGAAATGAATCCACATTGATCCAGTACTAACCTCTTTCACTAAACACCAAACCACAAGTAGAGAAGTTTCATGAAGAAAATTAAAAAATGCAAAGTAGCCCAGATTGGGAATGGTAGGCATTTGCCAGAGTTAGATCTGGCCAACCTCCAAGGACCATGTCATAATATATTTTCCTAACACCTGCAAGAACTTATTCGATCATGGAAGGTGCATGAGATGGAGAGAGAATGGAAGAAATTTCTGTTTGCTGAAAATTTTGATACTTTTAGAGGGTTTTGTTTGTGTGTCTCTTTGTTTTTCAAGGAAGAATAAAATATCTCTAAATTAAAATAATTTTTAAACTTCTGAGCCTCCTTTGCTATTTCAAATCTTCAAGAACCCAGTATTGTTTATGAGAGTTTCTTGACTTATCAGAAGGGAAAATGGAAGTGAGAGAGGACACCACTGCTTTTAAGTGTGCTTGGTGGAAACTTAACTTCCAGTCATCCATCGGAGTAAGCATATGACATTAATTTCATCCTTGGCACAAAGATCAAATGATGTTGCCAATGTCATTGTTCTGTTTATAACAATATTTGCGATGACTTGAACACTGCCCTCCTCCAATTGGCTTGAGAACAAGCATTATTCTTCTGTGCTTGGTTTCACAAAGCTGGGGTATGTCCTATTTCAAAAAGAATGTGCAAGAAGGAGCATGGTTTTTGGTGGTAGTCGATCAAAACTAAGGATTTTCCAAATATTGTTTTGCCGGAAGTGCATCAATGCCTATGGTCATTCTTCTACTCTAAAATTCTCCAGACAGAGAGACTGAGTAAATGTAGGCATGGGACAATCTTTTCAAATCAGACTTCTCATAACTCTTTCCCTTTCTTTTCGATAACCTGAAAAATGTTTAAGTGGAATAAACATTTTGCGGCATGGAAGATCCTTTAATATAAATATTATTAGCTTTGAGTATAAAGGGTCTTCCATGAAAGCTAACATGTCAGTTCAATTTATCTAATTATCATATTCATTGTCTTAATTTTAAAGAAGATTTGGTACTGGAACTCATCTTCTGTATAATGTAGATCTACCCACAGGTGTTGGCTATTCTTATGGCTCATATAAACCCCTAAGAATGCAATATACTCATAAAGTAGTTCCATTTTAGAATATTAACAAAGTCCCTAAGACAGCACCCTAAATAAATACTAAACTAAACTAAACTAAAAAAAAAAAAAAAAATCACAAAATTTTCAGAAAGTTCCAGCAGGCAAAAAACAGAACAAAAGAAAAAGAAACAAAACAGAACAAAACAAACCTTAAGTACAAGTACATTTGAGGATCCAGAATGGTAAGTGGGCCAACTTGTGTCCCTGACCTTTTTGTGCCTCAGGTTCTATATCATTAGCTCAGGCATTACATTTGCCTAAATTTCACTCTTGTTTGTTTGTTTGCTTGTTTGTTTTTTAAGATCTTATTTATTTATTTGACAGAGAGAGAAATCACAAGTAGGCAGAGAGGCAGGCAGAGAGAGAGGAAGAAGCAGGCTCCCTGCTGAGCAGAGAGCCCCAATGCGGGCCTCGATTCCAGGACCCTGAGATCCATGACCTGAGCCAAAGGCAGAGGCTTTAACCCACTGAGCCACCCAGGTGCCCTTGTTTTTTGTTTTTGTTTTTTTTTTTTTAATATTAACTGAGAAAATAGATTGAAAAGTACATTTCCCTCTTGGCAGTTAAGGAATAGCCATTGTAAAACATAGACTCTGAATAGAGAAACAAATGGAAGAGGTGGTCCATACCAGAAGTCTTCTACTTGTATTATGCAGATCTTTAAATGTCTAGAATCAGTTGCAAGTGCTCTAGAGAAGCAGAAATTGCTGCCCAATATCCCTGAGGTTCCATGCCCCATCCAACCACAGCAGCTCCAGTTTCATCTTTTTTTTTTTTTTGCTATTGCAATTCTGAACTAGAATTTGAGAAAAAAATGTTTATTGCTAAAAAAATAAAGTCTACTCATTCAGTTATACTCTCAGGGGGAATAAAAAGGAAATCAGACATAAGTGACTTGCCTGTATTCAGTATTACCAGCAAGAACTAGAAGATGAAAAAAATTCATATGTCTTCTGTCTGCAAATTCAATGCTACCTGTTTTGTGATAGCTAAAAAGAAAAAAATAATTTCTTATTATATTTCTTTGTCTAATTGTTGGACACCATCAACCATCCTGCCCCTCTAGTAAATTATTTTCTTGACTTCACAGCATTCTACATGTGTTTCTAGGCAATCTGTTTCTGGACCTCACAAAATTGGAAGGTTGCAAGTTGCTCTTAGAGAATTAAGAAAAATTTATTTAATTTCTTTGGCATGCTGCTTATCACATTGATATGTAAATGTTATTGCTTAATAAATATCGCTTATTGATGTTGACTTCATCTGCAACTTCCTTTGCAGTTTAAAAATCAGGCTTAAAATTATTCTAAGTTGTGAATTTATTTTCACAGTAATATTCACCCAACAAATACTTCCTAAGTACTTCCTGTGTAGAAGTAACTGCTAACTCCCCTGATTTTCACATGCATATAGGAAATATAGGGGCATAATTATGGTGCCCAAGGGAAAAGATTTAATTTCCAGCAAGGGAATACAGGAAGAGGCAGGTAAGCATCTTTTTAGAGGTAGTGACTTTATCCCAGAAGAACGGGTAGGAATTACAACACCAGAAATGGAAAGTTTGCCAGGAGGTGTCTAAGATGGGTTGGCGGTCTTAACAGCTAAGGCTATTGGACTCAGTGTAAAATGTGTCTGTAGCAATGTTCCAGTAACCAAAACATCTCAATGCTCCACCTCCCTTCTCTTCTTTGGACCTTCTGCAAGATCTGGTGTTCTCATTTCTCATCCTGTTGGCCTCTACTTGGACTCTGCCTCCCTTCCTTTTGTACTAATGCCTCATCTGGACTGACTATCAGGCTTCCAATTTTAGTTCCACTTATAGACTTAGTCTGCCTAAGTCTGGGTTCCTCTAGTGGTAAGCCAGTCCAGTCCCCATTCATGCCAATCCCAGGTCCTTCAGCTCACCTTCCTAGTATCCTATTCTTCAAATATTGTGGGAGAAAGAAAAATGAAATAGACAAATGTATTCAAGAATGCTCTGAATAAGAAATTTATTTTTCCATTAATCACACCATCTAACCATACTTGGTAATTTTTCTTTCTTTGTCCTTTGAAGAAAAATCCCCCAGAATTATTCCTTTCAGTATTTACAATGTAGTCTAGATCAAAATCTTAATTTCATATCCACATTAAAGTACCTCTTGCCTTCAATCCGAATCTTGGCTGTGATGAGGTTTCTGCAATAGTGAAGGACAGCATAGTTTGCTTTTTCACTCCCCACTTTTTTTTTTTTTTAAGATTCTCCCTGCTTCTTTGCCTTTCTGCTATTTATGGATTTCTCTTGCATCTTAACATTGTTGGACTGTCAAAGGGGATACATGTAAGGTGAAAGTGTGAGGGGCAGTTATCCAAAGGCTGAGCCTTGAAGTTTTTGTGGGTTCCTCAGGGCTGCCATCTCCCAGAAATTTCCTAAGATGGATGATGCATTCTACGTCTGACTTCTGTTTGCTCTCTCATCTCCTGCTCCTGGCTGTCTGCCCAGCAATTTCTTACGGGTGCAGTTCCCATGACACAGGAAGCCTCTGAGGCCTCCACTTGAATGATGGGACACTCACACACCCTTGTCATACAAAACATTGATGGTACAGGCTTCCCTGATGGTTCTGTCTCTTCTCTGTGTTACAGATGCTCTATTTCTGTCTCAGAATTCTGTTTGTATAACTTCAAGCAAATTCCATGATATACATGCAAAGCTCCCTTTCAGAACTTCTACCTTTATCAGAGTGGAGAACTTTGATGTCTGTGCCAGCAATGGCCTCATGAACTTCTAGAACTCATCAAGCTTTCATCAAGAGAGGAGGATGTCAGTCTTTCTTTTGATAGATAATCCAATGCCTATGAACAATTTTCTCATAGTCCTCAGTAGGATTGGAAAGAATGGGAGGAGAGAAATCAAAATATTCTCCGTCTGTGCCTATAACTTACCACTCACTCAATACATTCCAATATCTACTTGTCTGCCTACATCAGTTGGAAAAGATGGGGAGCATGTCCTCTTTTGAAATATAGAGCCATTATTGTCTCTCTTTTTCAGCTTTGGCTCTTCATACAAAATTCTGAAGCAGTAGAAGAAATCCCTTTAACGTTGTTTACAATAATATTTGTGTAGGACAATGGGGCACAAAGGCTATAGGGAGGTGCCAGTTTCTACGGAGATGGAATTTCATTTAAGAGGTTATGAAATAGAGACAACGTTTTCCAAGCAAGGCAATGATAACACTGAACTACAAAATTGAGTCCTGAATGCTTTACTTAAATATGGAGATTCTTAAAGTTGAAAAATCATTATTTTAACAGTCTTTAAATTTTTTTTAATTTTGCTTTCTTTAAATGAAGTAGTCATTTTTGCCATTCACAAAATATTCCATCTCTTTCTCAGCAGAAGGGAGAATTGGATTTTTCTGCCACCTTTGAAATAATATAGCCACACAACATACTTTAAACAATAAATGTTTATGCCAGCTAAATCGTATCTAGTGGTGAGAAACTTCAAGATTTTCCACTAAGATTAGGCACAAAGCAAGGATGTCTCCTCCCACTGCTTCTTTTCAACATTGTACTAGAAGTTCTAGCTAATGTAATAAGATAAGAAAATGGGATAAAATGGTATTCAGACTACAAAGGAAGAAATAAAACTGCCTTTGTTCACAGATGATGTCTTCATCTATGTAAAAAATGCAGAAGAATAAAAAAAAGTAAAAACAAAAATGAACTATTAAGTGATTGTAGCAAGGTTGTAGGATACAAGGTTAATATACAAAAGTCAATCACTTTCCTATATAGCAACAGTAAATAAGAGAAATTTGAAATTAAAACACAATACTATTATATTAGCACTCAAAAGAAGTTGAAATAGTTAGATACAACAAAATACGTACAAAATCTATATGAGGAAAACTACAGAACACTTTTGAACAAAATCAAAGAACTATATAAGTTGGAAAATACTCCATGTTCATGGATAGGAATATTAGATATTGTCAAGGGGTCTTCTCCCCAAGATTCAGTTCAATATTCAATTCAATATAAACCAAAATTGCAGCAAAATTTTTAATAGACACTGATAAATTCATTTCACAGTGTATTTGGAGAGGCAAAAGACCCATACTAGCCAACACAATATTGAAGGAGAACAAAATTGGAGGTCTCACACTAACTTCAGGGTTTACTATAAAACCACAGTAATCAAGAATATGTGGTATTGGTGAAATAATAAATAGATCAATGACAGAATAGAGAGGCCAGAAATAGATGCAATAAATATAGTCAACTGATCTTTGACAATGGAATAAAAGCAATGCAGTGGAGCAAAGATAATCTTTTTAACAAATGATGCTAGAACCATTAAGCAAGGACATGCAAAATGAACCTAGACACAGAGTTTACATCCTACACAAAAATGAACTCAAAATGAGTCACACACCTAAACATAAAATGCAAAGTTATAAAGCTGCCAGAATATAACAAAGGAGGAGAAAACCTGGATTACCTTGGCTATGGTGATGAATTTTTAGATATAACAATGAAGTTACAATTTATGAAAAAATATAATATATGGGTCATCTAACTAACTCAGTCAATAGAGCATCTGATTCTTGATATCAGGGTCCTGAGTTGGAGCACTACATTAGTTATAGATTACTCAAAAAAATTGATAAGAACTGATAAATTGGAAGGTGGACTCCATTAAAATTTAAAACTTTTGCTCTGTGGAAGACAATGTCAAGAGAATGAGAAGAAAATCCACAGACTGGGATAAAATATTTATAAAGGACACATCTGATAAAGGACTATTATCCAAAATATACAAAGCATTCTTAAAATTCAACAATTAAAAAATACCCAATTATAAAATTAGACAAATATCATAACAGGTATCTCACTAAAGAAGATATGCAGATGAAAAATAAGTATATGAAAAACATATCCAACAGGTAAGAGATACTATATAATATGTCATTAGAGAAGGGCAAATTAAGACGATAATGAGATACCACTACAAAACTATTAGGCAAAATTATGCAGCCACTTTGGAAGACTGTTTGGCAGTTTCTTATGAAAATAAAAAGATTCATACCATACTGTCCAGCAAGTTGTGCTCATTGGTATTTACCAAAATGAATTTAAAACTTACATCTCCTAAAAACTTGCACGGATATTAAGAGAGGCTTTATGCATAGTTGCCAAAGATTGGAAGCAAATCAAGATGTTCTTCAATAGGTGAGTGGATAAACAAAGTGTGGTTCATCCATTTACTTAATGCTAAAAAATAAATGAATTATTGAGCCATGAAAAAACTTGGAAGAACATTAAATATATATTCCTAAGTGAAAGAAGCCAATTTGAAAAGAATACATATTGTATGCTTCCACCTATATGACATTTTGGAAAAGGCAAAATTATGGAGACTGTAAAAAAAATCTGTGGTCACAGGGCTCAGAGGAGGAGGAATAAATGGGTGGAGTACAGATATTTAGGGTAGTGGCCATCTGCCCTATGGATGGATGATAGATATGTCTTTAAGTGATGGATAAATGTCATAACACATTTGTCCAAACTCAGAATGTAAAACACCAAGAGTGAACTGTAATGTAAACTACGGGCTTTGGATGATTATGATGTGTCAGCGTAGGTTGATCTATTGTAACAAATATATAATTCTGGTGGGCAGATGTTGATAATGGGAGGGGTTGCTGATGTTGGGGCAGGGCCTATACGGTAAATCCTTATACCTTCCTCTTAATTTGCTATGAACCTAAAACTACTCTAAAAAATATAAGTTTTTAAAATATAAAGTAAAGAAAAAATGTGTTCTTCATGTATTTTGGATATTAATCCCCTATTGGATATGTCATTTTCAAAAATCTTTTTCATTCAGTAGGTTGCCTTTTCATTTTGTTGATGGTTTCCTTTGATGTGCAAAAGTTTTTTAGTATGGTATAATATCAATAGTTTAGTTTTGCTTGTCTCCTTAGTCTGAGGAGACATATAGAAAAATGTTACTAAGGCTGATGTCCAAGAGATTACTGCCTGTGTTTTTGTTTAGAAGTTTTATGGCTTCAGGTCTTACATTTAGGTCTTTAATCTAACACCAAAATAATCATCACTACCATCATCATTATCATCAGCATCATCTCTCTAAAAACATGGGCAGAGGACGTAAAGAGACATTTTTCCAAAGAAAACACAGAGATGGCCAACAGATGGACAAAAAGATGTTCAACATCGCTAATCATCAAGGAAATGCAAATCAAAACTATCAAGAGCTATCTCCGCACATCAGTCAGAATGGCTAGTATCAAAAAGATGAGAAAAAACAAGTATTAGTGAACATGCGGAGAAAAGTGAACTCTTATGCACTGTTGGTAGAAATATAAATTGGTGCAACCACAGTGGAAGACAGTATGAAGGTTCCTCAAAAACTTGGAAATATCAGGGACGCCTGGGTGGCTCAGTTGGTTAAGCGACTGCCTTCGGCTCAGGTCATGATCCCGGAGACCCGGGATCGAGTCCCACATCGGGCTCCCTGCTCGGCAGGAAGCCTGCTTCTCCCTCTCTCACTCCCCCTGCTTGTGTTCCCTCTCTGCCTGTGTTTCTCTCTGTCAAATAAATAAAATCTTTAAAAAAAAAAAAAAAAAAAAAAAAAAAAAAAAAAAAAAAAAAAAAAAAAACTTGGAAATATCATATAATCTAGTAACTCCACTACTGAGTATTTACTCAGAGAACACAAAAACAATTATTCAAAAAGATATATGCATCTCTATGTTTACAGTAGCATTATGTACAATATCTAATATGAAAGCAACGAAAGTGCCCATCAATAAATGAATGGATAAAGATGTGGCAATATATACATAATAGAATATTACTAAGCTACAAAAAGAATAAAATCTTGCCATTTGTGACAACATGGACTGACCTGAAGTTTATTATGTTAAGTAAAAAAAGGTCAGACAAACAAAAACAAATACTATATAATTTCATTTATATGTGGAATCTAAAAAACAAAACAAATGAGCAAATAAACAAACAAAACACAGAAACAGACTCCTATGCACAGAGAACAAACTCGTGGTTGCCAGAGGACATGTGATGAGGTCTGAGTGAAATAGGTGATGGAAATTAAAAGGTACAAATTTCTCAGTTATAAAATAAATAAGTCATGGAGATGAAAAGTACAGCATAGGACATATAGTTAATAATACTGTAATGATATTGCAGGATGACAGATGATAACTACCTTTATCATGGTGAACATTGTATAATGTATAGAATTATTGAATTGCTATGTTGTAGACCTGAAACTAATATAATATTGTATATTTTTAAATATTTTAAAATTTTTTTTAAAAAGGACAAATAAATAAAATGCAAAAAAAATGTGAATGGAAGTGACCCATGGATGATTTGAGAGCCAGTGTATGATGTGTAATGAACTCTCTGCTTTTATGCCTCAGCAACCAGAGTGTTCCAGAGAATGGCTGCTATCCTATTTTGGTGCTATAGACTGAATGTTTGTGTCCCTCCAATAGTCATATGTTGAAACTTGATCCCTAATGTGATTCTATTTAGTGGTGAGGACTTAGGGTGGTGATTAGATTATGACAGTGGAGCTCTCATGAATGAGATTAATACTCTTATAAAAGAGACCCCACAGCACTCCCCTACCATGTTAGGACACAGCAAGAAGATAGCCATCTATGAAATAGGAATGGCTTCTCACTAGAAACTGAACCTCCCAGACTCCAGAACTGTAAGAAATAAGTTTCTGTTTCAGCCATCCAGGCCATGGTATTTTTGTTACAGCAGCTAGACTAAGACCAAAGTGAAGACCACACAAAGCAGAATCTCCACCCACCCTATCATTCATAGTCAAAAGGAAGGAGAAAGAAACCATGCTGTTTCAAGCCACTGAAATTTATGGACTATCTGTTCCTGTAGTAGTACTCAGCTCTTCTTGCTGATGTAATGTGTATATAAATATTAGCATATTATGGCAACATTCTCCAAATTCCTTAAACTTCCCCATGATATTTTTAGCCTATACTACTCAGAAAAAAATAGACCTTTCTCTGTATAGCCTACCAAGTGTTTAAAGTGATGACATAAATTAGTCCCAGGTTTCAGTTATATGTCTCATACAACCAATGTCTATTTTTTAAAGATTATATTTATTTATTTTGAGAGAGAGATCATGCATCTGTGTCCACACTTAAGTTGGGGAGAGGGACGAGGGAGAGAATCTCAAGCAGACTCTGTGCTCAGTGTAGACCCCATAGAGCCCATTGAAAGGCTTGATCTCTTGACCCCAAGATCATGAGTTGAGCCAAAACCAAGATTCAGGCACCCAACTGAGTGAGCCACTCAGATGTCCCACAACTAATATCCTAATTGTATTTGTCATTATGTCTTAATGTCAATTAATGTCATATGCAAATGTTTGGTTTTCCTTAAGAATAGGCTCTTTAAGAAACTAGTTATGATAGAAAGGTAGATCAGAAGTTGGACTTTAAATTCATAGATCTTACAGGACATGATAAGGAATGACCCTAATAGAGAATTTGGCATTGGAAGGGGTAATATTCAACCACTTTTTGAGAAATGACATAAAGAGAACAAACTAAAGGGATCTGAAAACAAATATGTGTATAAGAAGACAGTGAATATTTAGATAAGAACCTCAGTTAAATTAGAAGGAATTTCATCTCTTGTGAGTCTTAGATAAGAGCGCAGATAAATGGCATTCTCAATTATACCTATATTTAGTGAGTAATGTTAGGATTGGAGGGCTATTCAGAATTAAATTATATCTAAGTCAGTCCCTCGCTAATAGAAGGAATATTTTCCATAATGGAATACAGTAAAGAGAATAACCATACAGTATGTACTCAAGAGTACACTCGCCTCCTAGAATTGAGTTTAAGTGTGAGAGATAGACAACTTTTAAAAAGCAAAGGTAGGTCTGTATGATTAAAATGAAACATAAATCACAAAAATAATATGAAGACGATGATGTATCAATTGGTAAAAATACCAATCAGAGGTATTTTTAAACTTAGTGAATTTCAAAGCAACACACATTTCTGAAAAACTGTTATGTGTAACTTGGTCTGGTAGGCCTTGTTTCAAAATGCTTGTCGTCATCTCAAATACCATTTACTCCCCAAGTTATTCATAAATTCAGAGAAACTTCTTGCACTTAAAAATCTTAAACAGTCAACAAAACAAAGAGGCAACCCATGGAATGGGAGAAGATATTCACAAATGACACTACAGACAAAGGGCTGAGATCCAAGATCTATAAAGAACTCATACTCAACACCCAAAAAAAAAAAAAAAAAAAGATGACCCAAAAAATGGGCAGAAGACATATGCAGACACTTCTCCATAGAAGACATACAAATGGCTAACAGATACATGGAAAAATGTTCATCATCATTAGCCATCAGGAAAATTCAAGTCAAAACCACATTGAGATATGACATTACACCAATTGGAATGGCCAAAATTAACGGGACAGGAAACAACAAGTGTTGGAGAAGCTGTGGAGAAAGGGGAACCCTCTTACACCGTTGGTAGGAATGCAAGTTGGTGCAGCCACTTTGGAAAACAGTGTGGATATTCCTTAAAAAGTTAAAAATAGAGCTACCCTAAGACCCTGAAATTGCACTACTGGGTATCTACCTCAAAGATACAGATTTAGTGAATAGAAGGGCCATATGTACCCCAAAGTTCATAACAACAATGACCACAACTACCAAACTGTGCAAAGAGCCAAGGTGCCCTCAACAGACAAATAGATAAAGAAGATATGGTCCATATATACAATGGAATATTACGCTTTGTAGCAACATGGACTGGAATGGAGAAGATTATGCAGAGGGAAATAAGCCAAGTAGAGAAAGTGAAGTATCATACGGTTTGTGGAGCATAAGGAGTGACGTGGAGGACAGTAGGAGAAGGAAAGGAAATGTGAACTGGGGTAAATCAGAGAGGGAGATGAAGCATGAGAGACTTTGGACTCTGAGAAACAAACTGAGGGTTTGGACGGGAGAGGGGTGGGGGAATGGGTGAGCCTAGTGTTGAGTATTGAGGGCACATATTCCATGGAGCACTAGGTGTGGGGCATAAGCAATGAATCTTAGAACATTGAAAAAATAAAATAAATTATTATTAAAAAAAATCTTAAGCCTAGCCTTCAGTACTGTGTGGTAGATGAATCTTTCATGCATCTCTATATTCAACTATTATTATTTTACCGTGTGTTTTCTATTCACTAATCAGAACAACTGTAGCCCTCCCAGTAAGTTATCTGATGAACTCTAATTCTATGCCTCAGCTGCTACTGGCCTCTGCTTAGCTTCACCTGGGAAACCCTCTTACTTCTTTTCCCTCTACTGATCTTTTTCCCTAATATACTTCAAAACCATGTACCAAACATGTGTCTACTGGGATGTCTTGCTTAATTAACCCAAGCCAACTCTGGTCACTGTTTCATTCTGGATTGCATAATTACTACAGAATTATCCAATTTTGTGTTACAAAAAGACATTTTTTAGGTGAAAAAACTGAAGCCTACATATGTGTAGAGGTTTGCCTAAAATCAAAGTTATTTAAAGGAAAGTCAGGGTTCAAATCTGCATCCCATGTTTCCATCCTATCTTTGGGCATATTTTTGTACTCTTGATTGACTATCGGTTTGATATTTTTCTTAAGTTGATATAGAGTAATTTTTTTCTTCTCACATAGAATATAGTAATTTTAAGTTGTATTTTTAAAATAATAGTAATAACTATCATTTATTAGAAGATGCATATTAATCCGTGTGGTCCACAAACAATCCAATGAAACAGATACAATTATAATTATTATTTTATAAATGGAAATTTTAAAAAAGAAGGCGCTTAAATAACTTTTCCAAGACCACAGTGATACTACTGGGATTCAAGCTTGAAAGCCTAGGCTCATAACCACGTTGCTATAGAGAGATATTTTGTGCCCAAATAAACCAGAATATATCTATTCAAATAAGTGTACCCTTTCAAGTCATTCAACTTGGAATATTACACATTTATGCCAGTGATACTGTATTTTCCCAGAGTATTTTCAGAGCTGAGCTTCTGGAATTAACACAAAAATATTTTGTGCTCTATTCTTGAATATCATCAGCAAGAGCAAACCCTTTTCCTTGTGTAGACAAACATTATTTTGGAACTAGTCAAAAGTCAATCACAGCAGGGCTAACAAGTGTGATGGCTAATTAAGTTTTATAAAACCTTATTCAATAAAAAGTGTACTGGGAATATAGAATAAAACTATTTTTGGAGGAATGATTGCTTCATAAGCTTGCCATACTCAGACAAGAGTTCCAGAAACATCTTGAGTAAAGGTAGAAGCCCATAATGCCCAAACAGACTGTCATAGTAAACATATGCCTTATTAGCATTTACTTCCTCTTCTTTTAGCAACAGTCCCTATTTTCTTTGGAGACTTCATGTGGTCTTGCTGATGTTCTTTGCTGGAATCATGTGACCCAGGCTTAACCGAGGCAAGAAGTCACTCAGTGGCTCAGCAATTGTTTCAGAAGTGGACATGTGACTGAAGCTTACATAGGTAACTCTTAGCCTCAGGGTTCTTGCAGCTGCTTCCGACATGGAGTTGTGAGACAGTGAAATTGTGGTAGGAGGAGCCAGCCTGCTCTGAACTGAAACCTGAGCATGAAATCAAAACACGAAAAGGAGCAGGGTCCAACTAAGGAATTAGGAGGGGACCAAGTCCTTAGAACTTGGTTTGAACCCCTGTATGAAACCAAGCTTGACACCAACTGTACCCTTGGAATTTCTGGTCATGACAGTGAATAGATTCTATTTAATGTAGTTCTCCAGATGACTACATAAAAAATACCATTCAGGGGCTGTTTTTGTGACATATCATCACTCTGTAGTCACCCCTAGTGGCTATAGGATCATTTTTATGCACAGTAGAGATTTAGTATAAGTCTATTATAATGTAATTCTGAAAAATTTTTAGACCAAGTTATTCTATTTTCACTCAAATGCCTGAAAAAAAAATCTGACTTTCAGGAGTTTAATCTTAAAGTCATATCCACAGAGAATTACCTTTATTCTGTAAGACCAAAGAAGTAGTCGAAGAGCAGAAAACAAAATATTATTTATATAGATATTTTTCTGAATTATACACTCATAAATTAAGCTTGAATACAAGGATGCAATCACAATGCCTTATTAAAATTATCTTTACATTTATAAGAGAGAGCTGTAACAGAAATACTCAAATATCACAATTGTTGATTTCAAAAGTCAATTGATCTGGGTAATCTGAGACATAGTTAAGCATCTTAATCTGATTTCATGGATATGATCTGAAAGTCACCCCCTGTTGAGGCTGATCATTTGTATCTTGTGAGACAAAATTATATACAACCAGTCATTTTAAAGAAACACAAAACAAAATTAAGGCAGATAAAATAACATATGATAACTAGAATTATTATTATATTATGTAACATAAAATTTAAAATGTTGAAATAGCCAATATATCTCAGAGAAGGCTAGAAATATCACCCAACTGCTGCCCAAAATATACCAAATTGACCTAAGTATACTATTGTTTCTTATTTAAACTAAGCACTCCAACTTTCGTAGATGTCTTCACATTTCTTCACCACCTCTAGTGATGAAAATTGCACTGCCCTGTGATATTTAAGCTACATTAAATTCAATTTTCACACATCCACTTGAGTTATATTAACATAGATTTTTTTTCCTGAATTTGGTTTCTATTTCTTTAAAAGAATGCATTGAGGGCAGAAGCTTTCAAATGAGAAACAATTTGATCAAAGAACAAATTGATATATTTTGAATGATTTAAAATTATTTTAATGAAGTCTAATACACTTTAAAATTGAGAATATATGTGTATGTGAATATAATAAATATAATATAATATGAAGCAGTAAGTAGGATTCTCAGCAAAAATAGTCAACTGAGATAAAAAATTTTGCTAAGAAATATAATTTTTCTTGCCCTTAATGTTATATTCTTTTTAAACAAAAAACCCACAAAAAACAGAAAACAAAAAAATAAACATAAGACAGGTAATTCCAGATATTCTAAGTGAACTTTCCCTTTATAATGTAACACTTTTGCTTGTAGCCTCTGAGTTAAAATAATTAAACAACTTCTATTCCCTTTACTAACAAAACCAATACCTTCTAGTCATACACTTTG
Organism: Spilogale gracilis; assembly: GCA_004023965.1. Classification (NCBI taxonomy): domain Eukaryota; kingdom Metazoa; phylum Chordata; class Mammalia; order Carnivora; family Mephitidae; genus Spilogale; species Spilogale gracilis. The sequence continues at coordinate 221,406 of PITA01000029.1, forward strand.
AACGCTATCATCCCAATCCATATTTCTAGTGAGGGGACTTGAGTGATCTGAGCCAAGCAATAGAACTAAGTGGACTGTCCTTGTTGGCCATAGGTTAGGCTCAAGAGGGTTGATAAAACCGTCTAGGCCACTCATGTAGGCATGCTTCCCTGATCACAGTAACCCATTCATCGGCTGCAAGGTAACTTAAATTGGTTCAATCAGAATACACTTGAGATTTTTGTTCAAGGTTCACAAAGGAGAGACAATTCTCTTCCTGGACTTGAACAAGAAAACTGGAACATCCACACAGGTTTACCAAATGCTGCACTGATTGGGATTTTGCTAGCATCTGTACGGAAACTAGAAAAGTGAGTGTTTTCTACTTTGAAGCAAATTTGAAAATAATTAAACCCAAATAATTAAACCTTAGTGAAATTTAAAAAAAATATTTTGCTCTCTACATTTCTTAGGAATCTGCATACAGAGATCTAGTCAAAGCATCAGAAAGAACCTTACTAGTCAAACCTGTAACAATTACAGAATTAAAAATGTCTTTCTGACACCAAATATTTAAATAATTTGTTATGTTTGTAAACAAACTTTCGTGTACATTTTAATACAGTAGAAAGCATATCCCATACAACAATAGATGTATATTAGGTATTGTCAATATCCACAAGTTCTGTGAAGATCCCTAGTAAGTCTTGAAACACATGAATTTCAGTTCCATTTCCATTAAGTGAAATCTCTGGCTATCAGAGGGTGGGACACAGTTTAAAAAGTAAATATTCTTGGCAAAGATAGCACTTAAAAAATAAAACTGTCAAGGTAATCTCTTAAATATGTTGTTTGGCAACAAGAAGAATATTGGAAGGTGTGCAATTTCAGATGCTCTGCTCTCAATACCCTAGTTTTTCATTCACTTTGTATGAGATATACCACAAAGGCAGAACAATATTTTAGGGCTCCTTGATTTTTTTCAAGATTATTCAACCACCTTTAATATCACCTCCCCATCTCACGCACAAAACCTACTAGCTTTTCCCCCAGACCTCTCTCATTTCTAGAATAATCTGTATACTTGACAAACTATTTGAGAGTTTGTGTTAATAGGCACCTGACATCATTTTCATAAGGTTTTTTTTTTTGACACTATCTTTTAATTAACAGGATGGAGACTAACTAAACCTGTTGGATGTTTCAACAAAATAAAAAGGAATATATTATAAACCCACAAAAGTGCATTGATTGTGTCTACAAAGATATATAATTAAAAAGTATAAATCAAGGACTGCTATTTTACACTTGACTTCAGTTATTTTGAACATTTGTGGTCTAGTAGTGCTTATTGTTCAGGATATGATTTTATGTGTTTAGAGTAAATCTGCAGTAAGCAATTTTATAGTTTAATGAAAATAATTATAGTTTGAGTAAGTAGTATGAAGGGTATCTGATGCTACGTTCCCCAAAATAAAGCTCTGATGTAAATTATCATGATTTATTATGGTTATTCTTCCATTTATGTTTAGAGTGGATTCTAGCAAGTAATGATGATTCTAAAATTGAAAAAAAAAAACAAAAAACATTTCCAGCTATTTTTCTCAGATTTCATCTTTAATTTCTCTATAAAATGGATATGATTTCCACTGTGATACAGTATGTGCTAATGCGAAGCTGGCATTAATGTGCTGTCAATTTGATGGCTTATTTAACTTACACCATTTGGTAAAAGAATACATTTTAAAATCTTTTTTAATATATCATATGCTACTATTGCTACTCACTCTTAATATTTTAGACTATCAAACACTAATGCTGTGCTCTAATGTAAAGCTATGCATGTTCCTACTTGCACTCTTCCCAGTGGCTTCACCTTCAGTCTCCTTTTTAGGTATGTTTTTAACTTTGTGTCAAAATCAGAGTAATAGATATTTTTCTTTTCTTTTTGAAATTTAAAATGGTTTTAGGCCTGCCCATAATTTACACGCACTTGAATCCACCCAAGTGCTCCTTTGAGGGATAAAAGGGTTTTGTCAGCTTAGTCTTTCCGTGAGCTACTAGATGATTGGAAGCAAGGCACCCATCACTCTGCACCGAGTAAGGAATCTGATTAGAAAAATCAGGGCTCAATTCCACTCTTTAAGCGCTTCATTCCACTAATCCCATCAATTCATTCTTCCCACATCTGCTTACTGGAACCAACCAGATGTCCGACCATGCACTAGACACTGGTGGAAATATCAGGCTTTGACAGAAGATGTACAGTTGGGCTGACAACGATACCAGAGCATAAGGAGTGTTACAAGAGAGCAATGCCCAAGATCCTACTGCAGTTTGCGGAAGGACCTCTGACACATTACATAGGGGAAGTTGAAATTCCAATGCCGCAAACCAAGTGTGTGCCTAAATAGATTCAAAATGTCCTAAAGACTAAATAAACATTGAGTGAAGAACATATATTTTCAGATAACAAAACTCGCAACATCACTCCTTCTCAATACTTGGAGAATATTCTACTCTTTGAATTCTATTGTTAGAGCAAAGTTGGTCTATATTGTCTTAAGGTTATAGAAACCTTGTGCGTTGTTTGAATACCTTTCACCTACTTTTTCCTAAATTTGACTCCAAAGCTTACCTGAAGGTTTAAATTATTGCTCCTTAAGGACTTATCCAATCGTGTTTTGCAGTACCTTACTAAAGGAGTGAGATATTTTTCTTTTTTCTTTTTTCTTTTTTTTTAAAGATTTTATTTATTTGACAGAGAAAAAGACAGCCAGAGAGGGAACACAAGCAGGGGGAGTGAGAGAGGGAGAAGCAGGCTTCCTGCCGAGCAGGGAGCCCGACGTGGGACTCGATCCTGGGTCTCCAGGATCATGACCTGAGCCGAAGGCAGTCGCTTAACCAACTGAGCCACCCAGGCGCCCAAAGGAGTCAGATATTTTTCAACGCAGAAGTCTATCTTGCTTTACTGTGATGATCCCATTCATTATAAATGCATGAAAATTATGAGCATGGGTATTCAGAGCTTCTCAAACCCAACTGCTCAGAGAAAAAATATTTATATTTTTAAAGATTTTATTTACTTATTTAACAGACAGAATGCAAGAAGGCAGAGCAGCAGGCAGAGGGAGAAGGAGAAGAAAGTGTCCCCCACCCTCCCATGCCTCCCCCCCCCACGCCTCCCCACCCCCGGCTGAGCAGATTGCCCAAGGAGAGGCTCTGTCCCCAGACACTCGGGATGATGACCCAAGCAGGAGGCAGAGGCTTAACCTACTGAGCCACACAGGCACCTGGAAAAAATATTTTTTAAAGCAACCTTATTTTCTTACTAATCAGATTTCACACATAACAATTTTTTTAATTTCTTAAAATGAATACTTACCAAAAAAAATTAATATTTTATTATTTATTTATTTGAAAGAGAGAGAGAGTAGGAGGAGGAACAGAGGGAGAGGGGACAAGCAGTCTCCATGCCTAGCACAAAGGACCTGAGATCATGACCTGAGCTGATATGAAGTTGGGCACTCTAAGCAACGAAGCCACTTAGGAGCACTCACCCCTTAATATTTTCTTTTTTTTTTTTTTTGTCTGCCACTGACTATTGCTAGGAGTAGTGTGTGTCAGGGTATTGATGCTCACTCGTTGTGTGAGCAGAGGTTTGGAGTTATAAACACTTGGATTCTACATCAGTTCGCATTACTTGTACCTGCTATGTGGTTGCAACTAAGTTCTTTAATCATCTGAGGTTTTGACTTCCTAATTTGTAAAGTAGAGGAATATTTCCCACCCAAAAGATTGTTGTGAGGATTAATTATATAACAAGGAGCCTAGAAATTGCTCGATATCATTAACAAGTTGTTCCTAACACTTGATACTATTGAATGCCAAGTACCAAACAGAGGATAAGAAAAAGTCATTTTCTAGGTAAGTCATGGCCAGGGAAGGTCTATTTAGCTAACTATGTTCCAAAGGGGGAAAAGTACTGTTTTTCTTTATTATGTCAACACTTTCTAATTACTAACATTAGTATCAGTTTTGCCACCCATTGGTACCTTGATTCACTCCACACAGTGAATGATAATGATGTCATTAGGATTAATGGGAAGCTTGAAAGGAACAGAGGTTCCTGGGTCTCATCTTAAACCAACCAAATCAAAATCTTCTGAGGTGAGGCTAAGAAATCTATGTCTGAAATTGCTCCCCAGGTGATTCTGGTGCTCATCTAAGTTTAGGAAACAGTACAATAAATGACCCAAGTCAAGGTTAAGTACAGAATACAAAAAAATACCTTCCTGTTTAACCTACTTCTAAGATTTTGGTACAAAAGACTGACCTCGATCTAGCTGAAGAGCAATTAACTCCTATCTGTCTTTATTCATCCATATAAAAAAGGGCAGCAAAAGATAACACCGGGTCAGTTAAGCACCCTTTTCATAAAGCTCTTCTTAATGTGCTATTTTTATGTCAATTTGCAATCATCTAAAATCTTAGAAGCATTTTTCTAAAAAAAAAAAAAATTAGGAGACGGGATTTAAGCTTACCTAAGATCAGAGGTTCCCTACTTTTTTTACATACTGCTACCGTGGGGTGGGGGAGAGGGGGTTGGTTAAAATACCAGTGTCTGGGACCTACCTTGGGCCAGTTCTCACTTAATTGGTCTGGGTGCTCTCTGGGCATCCAGACATTTACAGTTCCCTGGTGACGCTAGTGTAGGTTCAAACACACATCACTGCTGTTGTAAGGGCTCATCTTGAGAATGACTGGCTTCACCAGTAGTACTCGCCCTCTATCCACCAGTGGGGCTTCTAAGCTCCACTGGTGGTCAGATTTACTGGGGATCTTTATAAATGCTAACAGTTCCCAAGAGGCCAATTCAGTTAATACGAAATAGAGTCAAAGAAAGTGTATTATTTAACATTTCCCCAGGTAACTTTAATAATAATGATAATAATTACAATAACTAATATCCACTGAGCACTTATATGCGAGGGAATGTTCTAATCCCTTTGCATATATTAACTAAAATTTTCAATAAAAGCAGTGAGTAGAGGGTCATTGTCCTCCATTCACACTTGATATTCCTGAGGAACAGAGAGCATAACTTGCCCCACATCACAGAGATCCAAGGTTTGAGCCCAGGGTGTGAGATATCAGAGGTATGCTTTTAATTTGTATATTTTTAATGAGGTAGATGCACGCTATCCTCATCTTATTGGTGAGGAAATTCACATAAGAAAAGCAATTATTTGACAAGAACTTCAAACCATATAATTAAATTATTAGTAGAACTATTGATTAATTTCGGTAGCCATAAAACACTTATGTCTTCTAAAAAGGTGAACTCATTTCACTATGAATCCCTCTTTTCAGACTCTAAAATATTCCCAGATACAAAGGCCAGTTTTTCATAGTTGGACCTGGTCATTTTCTAGATAAACTTTTTTATTGTTTTCCTTTCCTTTGCTGCATTGGTTGTCATTTATATACACACAAAATATATCAGCATTGAGCAAGCTGGAAATGCTGGTTCTTCAATCCCTTTGAATATCTGTCAGTCTCCAGTTTTTGTTTTTGTTTTTGTTTTTGTTTTTTGAGTATAATTGGCCCAATGTTACATTAGTTTTAGGTGTGTAACATGATCGAACAAGTTTATTTTATGTTGACACAAGTGTAGCTACCACGTGTCACCATACAACACTATTATATTGCCTTTCAGTACATTCCCTATGTTGTACTTTTACTCCTGTGACTTATTTATTCAACATCTACAAGCCTGTATCTCCCACTCCCCTTTACTCATTTTGCCAGTTCCCTGACCTCCTCCCTTCTGGCAAGCATTAGTTCATTCTCTGTATTTATAATTTCCCTGTACCTATTAACTCTGATTCTACATTTTGTTTATTCATTCATTTGGTTCATTTTTTTAGAATCCACAAATAAGTGAAATCATATGGCATTTGTCTTTCTCTGACTTATTTCACTTAGTCTCATACCCTCTAGGTCAAGCCATTTTATTTCAAAGGGCAAGATCTCATCTTTTTTTATGCCTGAGTAATAGTCTGTTGTATGTACATATACTACATCTTTATCCACTCATCTACTGATAGATTCTTGGGGTACTTCCATACCTTGACCACTGTAAATTAAAAAAATAGCAATAATGCTACAGTAAACATAGGGTGCATATATCTTTTCAATTTAATGTTTTCATTTGGGGGGGTAAATACCTGTTGATGCCCAGTTTTAAAAGAACTTGTCATTCTCTCTTTGAACATGCATGTGGACATGTCATAGACCAATGCGCTCTTGGACCAATGGGCTCCACGGACACCATATTCATGTTTTTATTTCTGAGTACATAATACAGTTCAGAGACAGTAACACTAACAATATTTATTTATTGCAAATAAAATTATGAAGCCAGGAAACCATATCTCCTTAGCTTCACCAATCAACAGACTTGACCATCTTTTCTATGTTATCCTGTGCTCTAATTTATCAAAGTAACATATTCCCTTACAATATTTACATTCTTCCCTAATGAAACTGTCCCTTCACTGCATGACCCCAAATTAATGTATGTCAGTAGGACCATTTTCTTTGGAATTTCTGGCCATTTTAGTTACAGTGGTTGCTAGCCAATCAATCACAATTCTGTGTGTGCTACTTTTGAATTCTCAAAGACTGTATGCTATGCTGTCCCATATGGTAGCTACATAGAGCTCCTGAGAACCTCAAACATGACTAACTTGAAAAAAGATGTGCTTTAAGTGAAAATACATACTGAATTTGGACAGTATTGAATAAAATAATATCACTTTTCTGTAGTAATTTTAATTATTATAGCTTGAAATAAAAATGGATAGATTTAATAAAATATATTATTGAAATTAATCTTATCTGTTTACTTTTATTCTTTTGAATATGACTAGAAACCATAAAAGGCTTGCATCTGCGGTTCACATACGTCTAGTGGAAGGCATTCCTCTGGAGGCCATTTCTCTAAAATACCAGTGATTCTTCTGGCAGCTCCTATATTATGACTGTACTACTTACATAGCTGGGTGACCTTAAACCTGTTCCCTAACTTCTCTATCCCACGGTTACCTAACATGCCCAATGATACTAGTTACTTTCAAATTCCCAATAGAGAACCAGGCTTCTCAGTGATCTTTTCATACTACCACCCTTCCACCTACCCATCCCCAAATGTAGTCACAATCTGACAGCAAAGAATAATGTAGTCGTTCCTCTCTATTAAAAAAGGGACAACTCACTTTCAATGAAACTACATTTGAAAAATGTTCATTTTTCAACTTTTCCTGCCCACTTTCTGCAGGGACCATTTATAAACCACTTACAAACTCCTTCAAAGATAAAAATTGGATATATGCCAGGTTACTCAAATTTCTAGTTAATAACTATCCAGTGATCAGGTGATTCATTCAAAATGATTGAACCAAGTGTGTTGAAGAAGCATAGGCTAAACTGAAATCAATCAATCAATTCCTTGTAGCAACTTTAGGTGATGGAATTTAAAAGATACAAATGAAAATTAGATTATCACTCTAAAATTGTTAACTTCAAATTCTAAATAAACTTTCACCATCTTATAGTGTTTCGTGTTAAATTTATAGCAGCAAAGAGGTCATTATTTTTAATCAATTGACAGAACTAATTTTAGGGTAAAATACAGTTGAGCACCTGATAAAAATAAATTTATTTATGATCTTACTCATATGATGATTTTCTCTTTACCAGAAGTTTTCTCATCTGTATTACTCAAAAATTTTCATACTTTTGATAGTTGCTGTCACTTATAATGTTTGATATTAAAGTCCAGAATGGGAAGGTATGAAATTCTGCATTTTATAGGGTGGTTTTTTTTTACATCAACAGAAAATTAAATTACCATAAGCACACATACATACTAACTACTTATTTAGAAAACACCTGAAAAATAGAATCCATATGCCCATAATCTTTAAAATGGGTTTGGGTAAAATATCCATTAGTAATAAAACTTTGTTATTGGTTTCTAGGTTATATGGTGGGAAGGGGAGAAGAGTGGTGCAGGGGAGGAACTGATGCTAAGAAATAATCATCTTGGAACTTTACTCATGTTATTAGTAAGTAATTTTCAACCAAGACATTTATACATGAGGATATAATAAGGGTAATGTGTGCCTGCTCCTTCATTCTCCCCAAATAAGAACCTAAACTCCTCTGGGTTGTAGGATCTTAACACTCTCATTTCAGTACTTAGTACTGCACATGCTGGAAAGAAGAATTGATTGACTGGCATAGCTTTATAATGAAACAATGCAAATGCAATTTAGCAAACTCCGTTATTTATATATTTATCAAAGATGGTCTCCATGTGTCATTCAGTTGTAGGCAATTATTACAGAAACTAATTCATGTACAAAAACTGTCTGTTTAATACAAAAAAGCAGCTATTTGGACTTTGTTAAAAAGACACCTATGAACTTCTTAGCAACTACCTTTTGATAAATATTTAATGGAAATATGGTTTGTGTGTGGCCAAAGAGTAAAGAACAACCCCCATATAGGACTCTAGTGCAAAAATGAATACCTAAAACTTCGAATTAGCTTGAAAAATACCAAAAATGCTCAGAAATCACTGACAAAAGGAAACATACAAGAAAGCTCTATATTTTCATTTTCTTTATGTACAGGTAAAATAACCTGATCTGCTTATTCAATGACTTTTGGATGCCCATTTATTTTCTAATATGTATGTGATGATGTTTTGAGAACTATAAATTACTTCTTTGGTAATTGAAAGATCAAGATATGTCTCCTTAAGTCTCATACACTAAAAGCATGTATATCTGCTAATTTCACAGAAATAATAAAAAGAGCATTCTAAATCCACAAGTCTCTGAACAAAAATTGAGAGAGGATATGAGCATAAGGGATAGTTCAGGGGTATGGGATAACGAAAGAACATATCAAAACTTTTCTCTGCTTTTAAAGAGTGTGATTAATACTATTGAAAGCACATTGGGCACCTCTTATTGCCTGGTATCAATCATGAAATCCCCAAATACTCCAAAGACTCTTCTAGCAGCACTTTCAACCCATCAGAAACTACCAAGTAATGGACTTTTCTGGAAAAAAAACCTGTCCTTATGTGATTTCCAACTCTGTTTCAATACCAAATAGAACTGAATGCTTATCAGATCTAATCCAAACTGCCACGAGCTCAGAATTCTGTCCATCTGTCACTAGGTTATTGGTTCAAGACAATATTAAGACAAAGAACAAGAGACAAAAATCAGTTGGAAAAAAAACTTCTTTCAACTTTTTATCTTTTTCTTTATTGTCTTTTGAACAGCAAGCTATGTGCTTCCAAAATGACTTGAAGCTGAATCGGAAGTTTCACATCCGCCAACTTTCCTCTGAAATGGGTTACCACACACAAACTCAACTTTCTCCCTTTTTCTCCATTCTCCTATCTTCTCCCCTCCCCTCGCCGCACTTTCCCTCCTTTCCCATCATTTCGGTGTGAAAGAAGTGCCAACAACAAACATAAGGGAATTCAAGAACTCACAGGAGTCTAAAGATCTCTCCTGAGGTAGACAGTTTCACAGAAGGAAAAAGGCAGGGGATTGGCATAAAGTTAAAACAAAGTTTTATATGAAGTGTGCCATTTATATTTGCAGAATTAAAGGACTTCTTTATAATAACGTTCTTTCTTATCACTTCATGCCATTAAAATGTAGGACACCAGCAATGAAACTCAAAGTAAATATGCACATATCCTTATCCAAGTAGGGAAGCAATAAATCTCTGTCCCTGGTAGCAGCTGTACTACAGCTATCATTTGAATAGTGCAGCTGCCACAACAGTATCACATTTTATAGTTAAAAAGCAGTCAAAACTTGAATGTTACAGTGGAGGTAGATATATAGTGCACTATAAATAAGCATTCTCTAATGAAGAAATGAAACATGTTTATTTTTTTTCCTAGACATACCATTGAATAACATATATCTCACCTACTGCAATCTGTCATAATAGAACTCATTATACTTGAATGTCTATAATGCAAAACTCTGATTTATACTAATTAGGTTGGCTTTCATTGAGACGTATGAGAACTTGAAAACACTTGGCCTGAGATGCAAACTTTACTTCTTTCTTAAAGAAAAAAAAATATATATATATATTATATATATAAAAATTTGCTTAAAAATTCTATATATATTTATTATATATTATATATTATATGCTTAAAATATATATATATTTATTATATATAAATATATAATATATAAAATATATAATATATAATATATAAATATATATTTTTAAGCAAGTGTGTATATATACACACTTGCTTAAAAAAAGCAAACCTAATAGATCTTTGGAAAGATTTGGTGCTCTTTTCCTTCCATATATTTTAAACTTGTGGGTTTGATTGACAGAAGTGAGAGTTACATGCAGTTGGGGAAAGTCAATTTGGCAAATGCTGAACCCTTAAACGACTAGCTATACAGCAGACTTATTCAGAGCAATGTGATCTTGGTCTAAAGATGGCACCATGAGGATTTTCTGAGTTCTCCCCCAGTGCTCTGCGGGGTGGAGTTTTTAAGCTGATCACTAAGTGCAAAAGTTTAGTTCTCCACACACATCTTGATGAGATCAGCTTCCTCTGAGGGAGTGAAGAGGGATGTGGATAAATGTATGGTAGTCCCCCTCCCCCAAATCCATAGGGAATATGTTCCAAGGTCCCCAGTGGATGCCTGAAACAGTGCATAGTATTGAACTCTCTCTTTGTGAATACTATATTTTTTTCCCTATACATACATACCTATGATAAGGTTTAATTTACAAATTAGGCACAATAAGAAAGTAGCAAAAATAATTAATAATAAAATAGAATATTTCTAACAATCTACTGTAATAAAAGTGATATGAATGTGGTCTCTCTCTCTCCCAAAACATCCTATTGTACTATAGTCACCCTCCTCATGATGTGAGACAATAAAATGCTCAGATGATAAGATGAAGTGAGGCAAATGACACACAATGTTAGGTTACTATTGACCTTCTGATGACTCCTCAAGAGGATCATCTGCTTCCCAACCATAACTGACTTTGAAATAGGTAACTGAAACCATGAATAAGGAGAGAGTACTATACCAAAAAAAAAAGTTAAGAGGCATTTCAATATATATTTTTTGAAAAGACAAAGTTGTTCCTATTGTTCTTTTCCACTAGCTGGTCAGTTGATATCAAATAGGATGCTTAAGTAAATATGGAAAAAAACACAAAATGCTGCAACTCATCTTCTGGAATGTATCAAATCTCTCCATTAATAAGCAAAGACAGTTTATCTGGCCAGTCTTAAAATTCTGATAAAGGAGCCCATCACACCTTTGGAAGTCTTGCATTTCACAATTTTTTGTGGGGCCTGTCACGTCATGCATATTTATATGTGGCCACACCACAGGGACCTACTTGAAGGGGGAGCACTTCCCTCTTCCTCTGTGCCCAATGGGTACACTGGGCATCAGAGAAGCCACTTGAAGTGCAGTGCCCCTCGCATTGTGAAGGTTGACCCTTTGGCCCGTAGCACTGTTGTGTGGGGTACAGCAAGCCAGCACCAAGATGGCTACAAAGGAAGCTGTCAATGTAAAATCCATAAGCTCCAGGAAAGCCAGTAAATGATGTTCCATGTCTAGGCTTTCATCAACTTGCCAGCTGGACTGCGGTGCTGTTAAAACATCATGCAAAACCAAAACATGTTGTTGGTGTATTTCATATAGCAATGCTCTTAGTCAGAGTCTGTCCAAAGGTGGAAAGTAGAAGCATGACTGTGTAGGACATGTTGCAGTAAGAATAAGCTTGGTGAATGGAACTAATTTCAGATTCAATTTGGTACTGGTCCAAATGATCCAAGAATATACACTGGGACATTTGGCACATTGATAATTTGGGACAGGCCATTTCAACAAATATTTTTTAAGTTCCCACTAAGTCTGGAGCCCCAAATATAAGTATTATGTATTTATATAGATATAAATAATGCTCAGTATTTCCATAAGACATACAAGGTATAGAAAAAGATATTTCCATATGGATGTATAATCAGAGGCTGAGTGTTTTAAGTACAACATGTTCCTGGTTCTCAGAGAAGTAATAATTAAAGAACACCAGGACATTTTACTAGAAAGTATCACACACTCTCTCTCCCAGAGACTGTCATAGCTGCCATAAAAAGGGGCTGCTATAAATTCCCCATTTTGCACATGGAAAACTGAGGCTTATTTCTGCTACTTGGATTGGAGAAGGATTTCAAGATGAGTGGATTCTCAATACTCCGGGAGAGTGAAAGTGATTTCAGTCTTAGAGATCAGCACAAGCAAAGTCTGTAGTCATGAAAACCCCTGGCATATTTGAGAAAAAGTGAGTGGTCTTATGACCTGGTGCACAGTAGATGTGTGAGTAGTAGGTGCTGAGACACAGGGTAACTGCTGCAGCAGCAGAAGGAGAACAGCTCCACAGACTAAAGCCCCAGGCTGTGACCGCATCAGCCAATTAATCCATTTGGAAATAGAGCCATGGTCTAAAAGGAAAATAAATACAGTTGAGGTCAGGGGGAATGTTTTATCAGTTAAGGCTGCGACCATGTGCCACACACTGGGTGGTTTAAACAACAAACAGTTACTGCTCACAGTTCTGGAAGCTGGAAGCCTAAAATCAAGCTATGGTGAGAGCGCTCTTCCTGCTTGTAGGTGACTGCCTTCTCACTGTGTCTTCATATGGTGGAAAGAGAGATCATCTCTCATGTATCTCTTCTTATAAGGACACTAATCCCATTCATGAGGGCTCCACCCTCATGACAGAATTATTTTCCAGAGGCCTCACCTTCAAACACCATCATGTTGGGTATTAGGACTTCAATATATGGATTCTGGGAGGATGTATTCAGTCCATTGCATGGAGAAAGTAAATACGAGATGTTAGGACTTATGGCTCAATAAATTTCAAAATACTTCTTTCCTTTCTGTCTTAGTCCTGAGATCTTTTTTCTACTACTTCTGCATATAAATTACTAGATACAGCTGCACTTTCTATGAAGTGAGCTATCTGCAAAGGAAATGTTAATGTATGCATTAATATATGCATATAATGTGTATGTGTGTGTGTGAGTATTTTCTGTTATTTTAATTCTAGGGTGGGAGTGGCCCTTCTAAACCAGAGCATACTATCCCACAAAGAATAAACTTAGAAATGAATGACTATATGTTTTTCTGTACCATCCCAAGATAATAAGAACCTTTGAAGGAGCATTCATAATTTCTCAGACCCTAGAGACCCCATGCATTGCCAATAATATTCCTATCTATCCCCAGGATACCTGGAAGAATCTGACTCGCTATGTGACAATACTGTTGAGAGTTTTTGATAAAAAGGAGTAATAAACAATAAATCTATAGAGCCGAGAGCTCTCTGCAACCTCACAAGCAAGAAAGACTCTGGCACAGGAAACAATTTGCTTTCTGTATTTTGATAATTTAACAATCAGTGTGGTCACAATTTTGAAATTAGTCTGATTTTCCATGGACTGAAATGCTCATCTATAAACAGGGAGTCTCAGGGAGAACTTGATGGAAATGAGTACGCTAGGGAAACACTTCGTTCTCGTGGGGGTGGCCAGAAGAGGGGCTGTTTCTAACTTCGAAGAAATAATCTAATCAGAATTTTAAAAATCCAGGCGCATTGTCAGAGAGCCTGTTGTGATAAGTCTTTTCATTCATCAATGTACTTAACAACATGGGAAATACCATGGCATGGCTTCCAAATATACCCAATAAACATTGCAAGATAATGACAGATCTCCACCCCTTTTTGTCACATTACAGTCTAGGTTGCTAGTTTCATATTTACAAGCAAATTGTTACCTCAAAATATAAAATGCTGGCGTTTGGAGAAATACAGAAATTACTCACTTCCCTGGAATTCTGCATGACAAATGAGTACTATGCTTTAACTCTAATAAATGTAGCTGTAACAGTTTTCATAAACATTCTTGAGATGTTCTTCTGGAGTAGCTTTATTTTGGCACCCTACTTTTCCTGCTTAAACAAATGAAAAGGTTGGCTGGTATTGTCAAAATACAGCACTTCTGGTGAACCAAGAGCCATTTATTAAAATAATGTATTGATGCAGTGTCATAAAATACAAAATCACATTTCTGCAGGAAAAACCTATTACTCTAAGCCAAGATTATTTTATTTTAAAAGAAAAATTTTTGGAGTTGTGGATTCCGAAAGTAACATGATGTGGCTCAGATCTTGGCCGTTCATGGTGGCTTTGAATGTACCATACATAACGTAAAAAAGATATTTGTATAATTCACAAGCCCTGTCTTTGTAGACTTGCATCAACTGAAAGTGGTGAATATTGTGTGACTTAACATTACTAACTTCAGAATACAAATGCGATTTTCTCTAGTTGTAGTAAGGTTTTAAATTAACACATAGGCAAGTGTAACAACAACCGAAATATACACACACCCTTTCCTTTTGCAAGTGTAACAACAACTAAAATAACACACACACACATAAACACACACTTCTTGGAGGGTCAGGGCTCTCCAGAGCTGACCATTTTCCTGGTACCGTTTTAATCTTGTCCTTTGTCACAGCACTGCACTTTTTGCTCTAAAGGTTTCAGCACTAAAAAGTGGGGAGGTGAAGCCATAGTTCAATTCAATTTATTTTTATATTGCCTCTCATACAAAATCTCTCAAAACGCTTTACAGTAAGAGATAAAATAATCATATAACACTTGCCCATATTCGAAACAGCAGCGATCACCCAGACGGCAAGGGGGAATGCTGTGCACAGTCATGGGTCAAAGTCCCTGGTGAAACGCCCCTCATTTAGAAGCCATATAAATGAACATTGCAGCAGAGTGACGTGCCTATATAATATCACTCTCAGGCCCCACGTTCTCAAGGGAGAAGTAAGAGGCTTCATTTTTCTATTCAAATAAAGCATTATCTCTCCTAAACCTGTGCTGATCACAACTAGTTGACCAGTTTTCCCTCATATGTAAAACTATGGAGTCAAAGCAAAGGAACGCGCTTTCTTTCTATTGTTGCCAATTACTTTAATCACACATGATTTATGGCTTCCTGGAAAGCAGTTGTTCTGGGGCACCTCTTTTCCTTGTCTGTATTCCATATTTTGGCCCCAAGAGGTAAAGGAGAAAGGCTGGTGGAAAGACTAGACTGGGTGGTCTTTCTTTTACTCAACCTAGCACATGCACGCACACACACGCACACACACAAAGGAAATGCTTACACTTGAGACTTGAAAACTCAGAATGAATCAATGACAGCCCAGGAAGAAGGAATAAGGGAGGATAAAGGAGAAAGAATTTTTGCTAGATAAGACAGCCCAAATTAAATAATAATTCCCACTGGAAAAAAAAAAGTCAGAAGGAATGTCTGGAAAGGATAATGAAAAAGCCAATCCTGGCAAAAGGAAATTAGGTCAAATCGATATATCAAGTTGGTGTAGCACTTTTAATTTACAGAAGGGTTATTCTGGACTTGATGTAAGGAAATTGGAGATGTTACTATTCTCTGAGAGTGATAGAGTTACTCAGCACGGGAAGAAAGTACAGTCAGCAGTGGAAAGCCACCATATTTACAAAGATGTTCTGTTAAGAGAGCAAATGGCAGTTGGAAATAACCAGACCCAGGGAAAATAATTCTCAAAAAAGAAGCTTCTCTTCTGACACCCCTCACCCCCTCATCACATAGTTCCTCAAATAAGGAGACACAGTGTTCTCTATCAAAAGCATTTTTTTCCCCAAAAAGTGCAAAAATCAAAAGAAGCCTCTAGCTTCAGGAGAATTTGCAATATTCATATCAGTAAACAATCAAAAAATGTTTAGGAAGCATGTTTCTAGAAGGATATGAAACTTTTCTGTCCTCTACTTCTTTAATGGAGTCACATCTCTATAATACATAGTAACAAACAGAATATATTGTAACTCATTTCTTGACCTTTTAATATTTCTGCCACTGATTGTCAGAGTTGAGAACTATTCTCTATCCTGAGGTGATGGATTATTTAATTAACCGTTGACCTTTTCCCAACATTTGTTGACAATGAGCACAGTGCCATGAAAGCTGCCTGCTTTGGATATTGGTCAATTCTGTGTTGTTTATCAATAGGGGAATGCCATTTTTCATAATTCCGATCAAATAACTAGAATTACTTTTTGCCATTTATTTGTCCAAAGTTATTTTCAAATGGGTTTATGTCTCTTTCCTTTCAACTATCTATTAGGAAAGAACAATGGGTTTATTATACCTTTTCAAAACAAATCTCATGTCAACAAGCAAACATGTCTGATGGAATTTAATTCAGTCAACCTACAAAAGGAAATCATTGTTTCTAGTTATAAATCTTTTGGATAATGTTGCAACAGTGATTCATTGCTAATGATATACACCTTTCCAGGTTCCCAGTTTTTTCTAGAAAATAAGACCTTCCAGGAGAGTAAGGCAGATGCTTTGGGAAAATTCATATAATTGTTTATAAGTTCTATTCATTAGTAAAGGAAATACTCCTGCATTTTTCCAAGAGTTATTTTTTTCCTAGAAGGTCAAAAATTTTATGGAAGATTTTGGCTAATTAAATATTAAAATTAGAATATTTCATTCGAATGGCTGACTTGTTTCTATACTTGTAGTAAATAGCATCTTCCTGGATTCTTTCCAACAGTCCCACACTTATCCACTTTTCTTCTATAAAGGCTTTATATCTTGGATGCAGGGCTAAAGAGAGAACATTGCAACCCCAGGCCAGAGTTTTCATGGAGAAAGTTCCATTTCTGCAGATATCTGTATTCCCAAGATCAAGTAACAGGAAAAGAAGGGGAGAGTTTTCAGAAGGTCCAGATTAGTCATTTTCTCTGTTGGCATAATTACTATGTATTCAGCTCTCAAAGATTTGTTTCAGTCCTAGAAGTTCAGTTGAGGGAATAACCTAGTGCAAAGGAATCTGGAGCCAGATAGTTCTGAGCTTCAAATTTTAGTTCTACCCCTTTCCTGGTAATATTGTGTACTTCAGTTATTTTCTTGCTGCCTCCATTTCTGCATCTATAAAATGGGACTAAATATAGCCACCTCCCTCATTTACTGTAAAACTGAATGAGGTAATACATGCAAAGCTCCTGGCAAATAGTAAAAACCCAATAAAACAAGCTGTTCTAATGTAATACTGACTTTTCCAGTTTGTCATGTAGACATGGCCATTATCTCTACAGAGTGGAATACAATATATTAGAGATGTTTCAGCAACAATTGAAGTCCATTTTCATCTCCCTGGAGTCTACAGTGTTTAAAGACTTGACATTATGGAAGTATATTGTCTTCATTAATTTATGTTAATTTTTAATGTTAGTGTGACAGTATGATATAATATATACAAAAGCCTGTGTGTATGTGTGTGTTTGCTTAAATATACAAGCACACAGGCAATGCATAGATATTGTGGGGAAAAGAGTTCTGACCCTAAGAAAGCAGACTTTCATTAAAACCTAAACCTAGGGCATAATGTTAAGCATTAATTGTAATAGCAGCTATTTTTTTGTCTGACGATAATAAGAATTCTTAAAATCAAAGATGTTTTAAAATTAGCAAAAGTGTAGTGTGTCTATTGATCATCTTTTATGAAAATGTTACCCAGAATTAAACTGTAGAGGTTGACAATTATGTCCAAGGAAACGGCACATGCAAGCTACATTTGCGTTGCTTTCTTAGATATCTGTTAATCGCATTATTTCCCTCTGGCATCTATCAGTTTCCCTTTGACGTCAAGAGCTTATCTCCTGTTAGAACAGAACTATACGGGCCTATCATCAGATAACTAGATGGCTAAGTTGTACGTTTGATATATGGGTGACGTTAATGTAATATTATGATGGATTTCTATTAGCACGTACATCACGGAAATATAGACTCTCTAACGTCTTTGACAGTGGCTGCCCTTTCCACGTCAGTGTCAATCCACGCCAGAATCACAAGAATGAACAAATGTGACAGGAGAGGCTGTACCAATTATAGATGAAGGGATACTATCTACTCCCACCATTTGATGTGATTTATTTGGCGGTCCTTCTGCATTTGCAGGCAGCAGGTTGTAGCTGTTTATGAAGTGACAAATGTACTCGATGATGCCGAATGACTCCTCTAATCAATTTGACTTGTCTAAAAAGTGGTCATGAATCGTACTGTAGGTTGAATGTTAGTTTTCTAGAAAAGTTTGAATTTTTTACCCTAAAAAAATGTTTTCCAAATATAAACACGAGAGAGTGAAAGAAATAGGTAACAAAATCAGCTTATTATAATGATTTCTTTCAAAGAAGTTTTTTAAAAAAAAAACACGTTTTATCAGTTTTTTCATCAAGGATTTTCTTTCAGAGAAGTGACTTTTTTATTAATTTGAGAAAAATGTTCTTTATGTTGGTCAGCTTTACTTTGGGGAAGGGGTAGTACATGGCTATCTACATAAATGCATAATTCTCTGGTGGAAAAGTAACACAATTTAACTAGGACTGTCAGTGAAATAATTGAGGCTGCTATTATATAAAGAGCCTTTGGGCCTATGAGTCCAGATATTGACTAAAGTTTTCAATTATTATTTAGCCCTTTTGAACAAAACTATTTTGGTCTAAGTGATTTCATTGATGAGTTTATTGAATTAATTATAAAGTTAAAAAAAAATAATTACCTCTTCCGCATGGATTTGACCATACAAGCAGAAGTCATTTCCCTTAAACACTGGAGAAATACGGAGATACATCTGCTCTTAAACTTGCACAGGCTTTTGTCCCACACATATAACTAATATAATGGAATCAAGTAACAGGCTCGGCTAACCTCACCCAAGTGTATTTACATATTTATTTCAGTTTATTAGACGTAGGTAGTCTTTTACATACTTAATTCAAACCACTACTGCTATAAGCCAAGAATGATTTTTTCCTATCTCTCTATTATTCAAATTTATTAAACAATATTTCACATTTGTTTGACACCATGTCAAACTCAGGACTCCTAAAGTACGGCTGCAGCTTTGGAACTGTTATGCTTTCTCGGACTTTAATCATTTTTGGCAAGGCTCCACTTCCTGTCAGAAAGTGAAACAGCTTTGGAATGTCATTTTCACGAAAGAAAACAGAGAGAATCCGAGAGGAAGTTCTCCTCCACTCCAGATCCCCTAAGATACTCAAACACGCTCACAGGAGGGCTGGAATACATCAAACATGAGCGGAGGGAAAAGGACACAATTTTCCCACATTAAAAATACATGGATAAAGTTGAACTTCTGCTAAAAATAGTTCCCATGACTAATCCTATTAAGTTTAAAAAATTGGGCAGTATCTTCCTTGAAGCAGAATTCCTCTCTGCCATCATCACACTGTGCTACCGCCTGCACCCCCAAAACCAGCACACACACACACACACACACACCCCCCAGTATTAGGCCCTCATCTTCCCCTTTATAATCACATTAGGGAAAAGAGGGAGAGAGAAAGAGATCGGACAGTGCCTTTTATTCAGGTCTCAGATATCAAAGGAAACCAAAAAGGAGATATACAGATCAGAATTATCTCAAAATACCAAAACTTGTGAAGAGCAATAGGCAGGCTGTCCTTATGCACCTGCAATGTTTTCCCACTCACTCTTGGACGCCCTGAGTGGCTCCTGGGACCAATGAGATTGCGGAAAGCAAATTAAGGTTGCTCTGAGTTATGCCACATTGAGACATAGACAATGTTGGATGTGAAAATTGAGCAGCAACTGGTGAAAAGTCTGCACAATTTTGGACGTGCAAGCCCCTGATTTTGGCCTCATATGGCAAGCATGTTCATGAGCTAAGGAAGTGGAGAGGAGGAACACAGATCACAGGAAATGCCTGACAAAGCTGCAAGATTCTAAAGCAAGCATGAGGGAGGAAGCCCTCAATGCTCCCACTGTCCTGCAGTTCACACTGATAATCAATGCTCCTTTGGTGTTTTAGAGGGAAGGTAGGGGACTATAACATAGTCACCGCAGAAGGAGTCATTAGGTACCATGATACTGGCATATGTTAGCTAAGTGATTAGCAATGGTGAGGTTCAGCTGCAATGAAACCTAAACCCAGCTGATGCCATTAACACGGTGGATCTAATGAACCCCACAGACCACATTAAAGCAGAGAAAGCAAAACAACAATTGGAGAATGGCTTTTAATGAAATCATCAATCCAAAAAAAGGAGGGGTGATAGATGTCATTTAAGAAGCCTTTGTGGAACTACTGGACAATCACTTACTCGAGCACTGTTTTTAAAGGCTAGCAGATAAACTATACCTGACTGTTCAGGAGATACTTTGGAAATCTTTTTTTTTTTTTTTTTTTTAAAAAAAACATTTGGTCCATTTTTTAGCTGCGTTTGCATGCAGAAAATGAATTGCCCAGCTGATTTAGATTCTTCCACATTGTTGCCATAATGGGCAAATGCCTATAGCTACATAAGTCATAAAGAAAAGATACTTTGTATAAGTCCCTAACTGAATTATACAGGTGTCAGCCCATCCATATCTCACAGCACCTTGAACATCAGATGTTTCCCTGTACAGATGCACTTCTTTGAAAACTAGGGCCTACAACTCCATCTATCTGTAGTTCTGTCCAGAAAGAACTCATCACCTTGAAGCTAACCATTTTTCAGTTTGCCTCACATGTATAAAAGGTTCTAGTATAATAATTACCAGAGCAATTAAGAGAGAAATTTTTGTGAAGTTTCCCAAAGGAAAGTAACTGTAGGCTAACAAGCAGTACAATGAGTAGTAGAGAATGTGGGTGCCAGAGCCACATGGCCTGGGTTTCACTCTCAGCTCTGCTACTTACTAATTTTAACGTTGTATTTTCTGGGACAATGTTGGGCCAGCAGAGGAAGGGAAAAAAGTGCATAAGGAATTAAGACAGACAGGGAACAACTGAAAGTAGCAAAAAGTGGTTTTTCTTTCTCTTTTGAGCATCAAACCTATAATTTCCACAATGCTGAACTTAATATCATTAGTTGCTTACTACTTAGTGAGTTTATGAGTTAATGAGTTTTAACCATGGCCTTCAATGGATATATGTGGTTTGTCCTCTGCCTGAACCATCTAACAACAAATCTGCATCACCGTCCCTCCGGGGGCCAGCAGGATCCAGAAGACTATGAATTCAAACTTTCAGAAATGGTGTACAAACCGTGTATGTCAACAGACAGCAACAATTAGCAAAGATATCCCATTATGTTTTAAAGCAGAAACATTCCACATCTAAAAAGGTTGCAATTTTATAAGCCATTTGTAAAGTTTCAGGGCAGCATGACCCAAACTCAGAGAACTCCAGGTTCCTATTTAAGGAGCCAAGTTATAATAGATATTTTAATTTTAAAATTTTAAATAGGGAAAGGAATTGTCATTTTTGCAACAAAGAGTATAAACCCAGTCTCAGCATATGTGGCTTCAAGGTTTCTCCGGGCCATGTGAAAATAAACCCTATTTCTTTAGCCTTAGGGATTCAACTGTGATTCACATTGTTATGTTCTAATTCTATCTGGCCATTAACTAACTATGTAGCTACTTAGTTAATCTCTCTCTGCTTCAGTTTTGTTTTTTCCATGTAAAATCAGGACAATAATCATGGCTACCTAATGAAGTTATCATAAGGACCAAATGAGATCAGACACATTGAATACATAAAACATGCCTCCTACACATAAAACCCACAATAAACATCAGCTGTTGTAATTTGTTGTTAGATATTATTGTACATGTTTATCGTGTTATGTGAAACACTCTCGATTCCAGATTCCTAGGAATCAATTTTCCTTCCTTTGTGCCTATACACACATCAGCTAAACTCTGTTGCAAATTCCAGCATGAAAATTCTTCTCCTGGGACGCCTCCCAATTCTTCTGCATCAGTAATGGCCCTGATTCTTGGGAATCCAATGAAACCATCATCTCTTGTTCTTCTCTTTGCTACTTGCTTTGTCCTGCTTCTCTTCTAATTTCTTTGGTGACTGACTATGAATCTATTGTCCCTAAACTGAACAGTCAGACCTTGAAACCTAGGAGAACCTTTCCCAGGTTGAACATATCTAGCTTTTTTGCCCAGGTGAGTCCACCAACAGATGATTCCAATGGTACCCTTACTTTTCATGGTTGCTTTTGTGTTGGTTTCTCTGCAAGCCTAGTACCACAGCCTAATCCCATATTGCTGAAGAATGCCTGTAGGGAAATAGTCACCAAAGATGACTCTGATGAACAGCTTGCTGCAACTCTAATGGGGGGACATATAAAATGCATCATACATTAAATTTAATGTTGCCTCATTAGTCTTAATTAGATTCCTACATTACACCAGGATTATGGTTTCTCCGTGTTTATGTTTTCTCCTAAAAATGAGTCTACCCCAGATAATACTTCAGGATACTTTTTAAACCTTTGAATAAAAATGTCCAATAATGGATTAATATCAATTATTCTTGATCTTATAAACATAATATCAAAACAAAGGCAAACTAAATTATTATATGTCTAAGGAGTTTCACGTCATTCATAAAGCCTATAAAAGAAGTCTTGTAACTCAGGAATAAACCTAAAAACTGCAAACATTTGTTCACTTAGAAAAGTAATTGGTCTATTATTTCCTTTATTCCCCTTTCTATCATTATGCATAATATAGAATATGTTTTTTTCAATAAAAGAGTAGTTGTCTCCCTCCTCTTCCCCCATTTCATAGTTTAGTTTCTCCTTTTATTGGTATCTACTGTGAAGACATAGCACACTTGGTATCATCATATAGCTATTAGAGAAGAAAGGGACCTTAGAAACCATAGAGTGCAACTGTTTTTAATAATATAGAAGTCGTGACCTAGAAGTTGTAAGGACTTGTGGTAGCAGAGAGATAATGGTAGGTCCATGACCAGAAGTCAGGTTCCCTGGCCCACAATTCATTATATTTGTGATCAGCTCCATAATGCATCTGAAAATATATTCTTCTGCCATGGTTCAAATGTAGCCTGCAGGGCAGACCTCCCAATTCCTGACTCTGAGTTCACAGGTTCATGTAGCTGCACAACTAAACAGACTCTTAAATACCTGTTGTTTGGCTGCATTTTACCAGTAATCACACACACATAAAATGAAAAACCAAGGGGAGCAAAATGTAAGTCAAGTCTGTCCAGAATTCTTCAGTTCTCTGCCACTCGTTAGTGAAGAGGTTGGTGGTATGAAAGTCTTGAAAGACTACATCTCATTCTCATCTATATCTGAGTAATTTAAGGATTTCAACCAACATTAAACAATGGATTAAGAAATTCCGTCCTGCTGTAGTTTCCTTCCTCTTTGAAATGGACATCATTATGTCTCATCTTGTTTGCATCCTTTTGTCTTTGGCTTACCCACTACCCTCCAGCAATTGCTGAGATCTGGTCAATGCCACTGCAGTGATGTTTGATGTGGAGGAAAATATCAAGCAAGGAAAGTATTAAGATTCAGGGACTGAAGAAGGAAACAAGAAAGTGAAGAGAAGAATTAAGAACCAAACAATTTTAAAAGGGGGGGGGGCGCCTGGTTGGTTCAGTTGGTTGAGCGACTGCCTTCCGCTCAGGTCATGGTCCCGGAGACCCAGGATCAAGCCCCACATCGGGCTCCCTGCTCGGCGGGAAGCCTGCTTCTCCCTCTCTCACTCCCCCTGCTTGTGTTCCCTCTCTGACTGTGTTTCTCTCTGTCAAATAAATAACATCTAAGAAGAAAAAAAAACAGTATTCTTGTACACTCAGCTTAGCATGGAAAACATTTACAGTTTGCTAGTCCCTTGAAACTATGAGCATGAGGAACAGATAACCATGGAGGGAGCTGGGAGGCTTGGAAAGAAGCAGGGAGCATAAGAGATCAAAGCACATTTTAAGCCAAATAACTTTCAGATCCTATCTTTATATTCATTTCTGTAATCTACAAAATTTGGAAATAAAGACCTATTCACAAAACTAGCAATGTTATCTGTATGTTTGTCCAGGAATTATACTTGACCATTATGGGTCACTTTCCCTCATTTTAAGCTACTTAGTTATTAATTTAATGCCCTTTATAATAGCCTTCTGAATACATACTCTAAATCCTGGAGTTCCTTAAAGTTGGGTTTTGGGGTTTGCTTGTTTGTTTTTAAGATTTTTAATTGATTTATTTGACAGAAAGAGAGAGAAACCACAAACAGGGAGAGCAGCTGGCAGAGGGAGAAGCAGACTCTCCATTGAGCAAGGAGCCTGATGCAGGACTCAATCCCAGGACCCCAGGATCATGCACCTGGGCTGAAGGCAGATGCTTAACCAACTGAGCCACCCAGGCATCCCAATCCTGGAATTCCTAAAAGGATTTTTAAAACTACTTCCAGGGCACCTGGGTGGCCCAGTGGGTTAAAGCCTCTGCCTTTGGCTCAGGTCATGATCTCAGGGTCCTGGGATCGAGGCCCACGTCGGGCTCTCTGCTCAGCAGGGAGCCCAATATGGGCTTCTCTCTCTCTGCCTTGCTCTGCCTACTTGTGATCTCTCTGTCAAATAAATAAATAAAATCTTTTAAAAAATAAAATAAAAAAAATAAAACTACTTCTAAATCAATGTCAACATTTGCAATATAAATAAACAAATTGTAATTTGGTGAATAAAACTGCTGATTAGATAGTGGAATATGTAGGTAAAGGATATTGGAAAGTTTTCTGAAATACAGAAAGAAATTTATAGATGAAGACATATGTGGTAACCATTCATGATTCAAAATTATATAATTCATTATATAGTCATAGCACTTTTTTGTTCATATTCTACAATACATTTAAGAAGTTAATCATTAAATAATCAGGAAAAAAATTTCTCATGAACTTTGAACAAATTTATACTAGGAGAGCCAACTCTATAGTCATGTAATGAAATGGACAGTAGCTCTGCTATTAAACTCTTGGTTTAGTAGAAAGCTATCAAACCACCCACAAAATGTCAAAATACTCTACACACCTCAGAGTTGGGATGTCTGACTCTCTATGATTTATGGAAACATTATTTAAAATGTATTTTCTGTTCATTTCTGTCCAGTGCTGCACCTTTTATAAACCTACTGATTAATATCAAACAGTGAACAAATCTGACAAGTGGGATTACCAATCTAACAAAACTGTTTATAGTGTGAATGAAAAAAGCACACCATTTCCAGGCAGTGTACTTAATAATAAAATCCTGTTGTACTTAAGTGGTGAAGGGATTACTTAACTGTCAAAGTTCCTTTAACTGTTAAGAGTTGCCACATTAAAAACATGCTATTCAAAAGCACCAGAAGAATATGCCATGCCAGTTTATTCATCATTATTGTATTTTTATATTTAAATATAACATAATTGATGCGTATAAAAATAAAACAAATTTAACTCCTTGGAATTAAATTAGCTTCCTTGGAGACATTTTTTATGGTAGAGAATAAACAAAGAATTATTTTTCTTATACAGATTTAAACTCACTTTTTTATAAATATTATATAATTTTCTCAAATAGTATGATATCAATATATTATACGGTTTATGTTTAAACATTTTTCTTTAAAAAAGAGCTTTTATATCATAAACCTCATGACTTCTATGAGAATTTCACAAAACCCTTTCTTTAATTTTGAAAAACATTCTAGTCTACTTCTTTAGCTACTTAGATAGACTTATAGAACTGCAGTTTATAGAAAGAAAATAAAGTTTTTAACTCAATAATCATTAAGAACTATTGGTACATAAGCAATAAATAATTTGTAGGACAAAAATCAATTATCAGAAAAAATAAGTCTGATAGATAAGTGAAGAGTTTAATGGATATTAGCCTAAAACCTTCTAAGACTATAAAATTCTCAAAATAACAAACAGAAAATCATCATCCAAAGGGCTATGATAATTTCAACATGAAAATTTCAAATTTTATTTTTGTTGGTATAAGACTAGACATTTTTAAATTTTATTTTAACATGACAATTTCTATTTATTTATTTATTTGTTTGTTTGTTTGTTTGGCAGAAAGAAAAAGAGAGTGCAAACAGGAGAGGAGGAGGCAGAGAGAGAGGGAGAAGCAGGTTCCCCTCTGAGCAGTGAGCCAGATGTAGGGCTCCATCCCAGGACCCCAGAATCATGACCTGAGCTGAAAGCACATGCTTAACTGACTGAGTCACACTGTCGCCCTGTTAAATAATTTTTAATGAACTTAAATGTTGAGTCTGTATACGTAAATGAAACTATAGGAGCTTTAAGAAGCCAAAGTATTAACTATTATTTCACATCTACATGTGGATCTTGAACCTATGTACATGGAAATAGTAAGGGAAAAGATTTCTGTAAACTGCTACAGTAAGAAACAAAAGGGGTGTGAGGATATAAAATCCTGGGGTCTAATTCATTTTCCCTCAAAGTGAATAAAACAACTGCTGGCAAGGAGGAACATCACTAAAAATGGTGGATTTAGGAGTTCCATAGATCCATCCTTCTGTGGAAGCAACAAATTCAGCTGGCAAAAACTTTCAGAATCAAATCTTTTGAAACTCTGAATACTAATACAAAATCTTACAACAACCAGGGAATGCTTAATGAATACAGAAGTTGCTAAATTTTGGCATTTAAGGAAATCCCTGTTAGGTCACTGGCTGATGGCTGAGATAATGGGGCAAAGACTTCAATTACCTCATATGACAAAGGATACAGTCTTGCAAGAATCATTTGGAAATGTTACTAAACAAATAGATAGCCATAGTCCACAGCAACACATGATAGCAAACTCTGGGGAGAGTAAAATCTGATTTCCAGAGCTGCCATATCTTAATATACAAAATGTTCAGTTTTAAGCCAAACATTATGAAACAAGCAAAGAAATAAGAAAGTATGGCTTACTCACGGGATAAAAAGAATTATGCAGAAATCATACCTGATGAAGCCCAAAGATTAAACATACTAGACAGACTTTAAATCAACTACCTTCAATATGCTCAAAGAGTTAAAGAAGCCCATGGACAAACAACTAAATGAAGCCAAGAGAACGATGTTTCAACACATAATAAATATCAACAGAGAGATAAACATTGTAAATAGAATTCAAACAGAAATATTGAAACTGTGGGGCTCCTGGGTGGCTCAGTGGGTTAAAGCCTCTGCCTTCAGCTCAGGTCATGATCTCAGGGTCCTGGGATGGAGGCCCGCATCGGGCTCTCTGCTCAGCAGGGAACCTGCTTCCTCCTCTCTCTCTGCCTGCCTCTCTGCCTACTTGTGATCTCTCTCTCTGTCAATAAATAAAATCTTAAAAAAAAAGAAAAGAAATATTGAAACTGTGAAACATAATAGCTGAAATATAAGATTTGCTAGTGTGATTCAACACACAGTCAAGCAGTTAGAAGAATCAATGAACTTGAAAATATGTCAATTAAAATGTACTAGTCTGACGAACAGAAAGAAAAAAGAATGAAGAAATACCAGTGTGGTGTCAACAAGTACAATATATACAATATGGGATTTCCAGAAGGAGAAGAGGTAGAGAAAGGAGCAGAAAAGATATTTGAAGAAATAATGGTAGAAAACAGTCCTAATTTGTTGAAAGATGTGAATCTATACATCTAAGAAGCTCTACCACCTCTTCATAGGATAAATGCAAGGAGTTCCACACAGAAACACTTTACAATCAAGCTATTGAAAGGCAAAGAGACCTTTTGAAAGCATTAAGGGAGAGATATGACTTGTTATATACAAGGGATCCTCAGTAAGAGTAGAAGCCAATTTCTATCAGAAACCATGGTGGCCAGAAGGCAGAGGAGTGACTATTAAAGGGCTGAACAGAAAAACAAAAGAAAACAAAATACACCTGTCAATCAAGAATTCTATGTCTGGAGCACCTGGGTGGCTCAGGGGTTAAAGCCTCTGCCTTTGGCTCAGGTTATGATCTCAGGGTCCTGGGAGTGAGGTCCATGTAGGGCTCTCTGCTCAGTGGGGAACCTTTTTTCTCCCTCTCTCTCTCTGCCTGCCTCTCTGCCTACTTGTGATCTCTCTCTCTCTCTCTCTGTCAAATAAATAAATAAAATCTTTTTTTTTTAAAAAAAAAGGAATTCTGGCAAAAATATTCTTGAAAAATAAAAAATAAATGATGATGTTCCCAGCTAAGCAGAAGTCAAGATAGTTCATCACTAATAAGTGTTTGCTGAAGGAATTGTTAAACAAAGATTTTAGGCTGAAATTAAAAAAATCATTAGACAATAATTGAAAGCCATATGAAGATATTTTTTAAAAAATTAGTAAAGGTAACAACATAGGAAAATATAAAAGCCAACATTATTATATTTTTGGTTTGCAATGCCTTTTTTTCTATATGATTTAAAAGACAAATACATAAAATAATTTCAATCCATATAAATGGGCATACTATGTAAAAAGACTTAATTTGTGACAATAACAACATAAAGTTAAGGAATAGTACTATAAAGGAACAGAGTTTTTGTATGTTTTTGAGGCTAAGTTGGTATTAATGCAAAGTAAATTGTTAAATATTTAAAAGGTTAAAGATGATCTCAAGAGTAATCACTAAGAAAGTAACAAAAAGAAACACAGAAAAGAAAGTGAGAAGAAAATATCAAAAGAGGACACTAGAAAAAAAATCAACTAAACAGGAAAGAAGACAATAATAAATATATTGAGGAACAAAGAACATATAAGGCATGTAAAATCAATGTAAAATCGGCAGAAATACCTCCTTCCTTATAAGTAATCACTTTAAATGTAAATGGATAAAACTCCTCACTTAAAGGGCAGAGATCAGCATAATGAATGTTTTTAAAAAGGAAGCATGATCCAACTACCTGCTATTTACAAGAGACTCACTTTAAATACTAAGAGACAAATGTTTTGAAAGAAGAAGGATAAAAAAAGATGTCCCATACAAACAGTAACCAAAAGAGAGCAGGAATGGCTATATCAATGTCAGACAAAGCAGATTTTAAGTCAAACGTTGTTACAAGAGACAAAGAAGGACTTTACATACTCATAAAAATTCTAATACATCAAGAAGATAACAAAACAACTGTGGGCATTGCTACAAGAAAACAGAACTTATGAGACCCATATTTCTCTATTTAAAATTCAACATTAGCTACCATTGTCTTTATGGTAGTCCCTAAACTGCCAATGTAAACCACTTAGGAATGTTTTTCTACTTGTGTAGATCTGAAAGAGGAAGGCCATTTAAAGAAGCAGCATTTCTCTGTTTCTTTTGTTTTTTCTTTTTGTTTCTCAAGCCTTATACCCCAATTTACCCTCAGAGGTATCATCCAGCCCCGCATAATCCTCTAGCCTAGAATTCCTTGGTAAATCCACCCAAAGTGCTGACTGATTTTGACAATTGAGGTTTTAATTAATTTATTTCATGATTTTTCAAAAAACTGTTCTTCTTGAGAAATATACTATAATATTTGCATATTTACTAATTTTTACCTTTGTACTTATGCGTTGATAACCACAGAACTAACCTACATACAATTTTTAGCATCATTTGTCTAGTAAGTCATTTCATATTTATTAGTAGAATACTCATAAGTGGATTAATCCAAATCAAATATACATAAAGTAGAGGATATAATTAAGTTGTTGATGAAATATTCCATCTCAATTGAGTTGCCAGGTAAAAGAATAACTTAGTACATTTTCTTTCAGTAAAAGTTTACCTTCAGTCAAATTTGAAGTTTGCTTCATTGTTCTTTGTCATTTTGTAATAGATTCA
The DNA here is from genome assembly GCA_004023965.1 of Spilogale gracilis. Lineage (NCBI taxonomy): Eukaryota > Metazoa > Chordata > Mammalia > Carnivora > Mephitidae > Spilogale > Spilogale gracilis. Next base: position 251,261 of record PITA01000029.1, read on the forward strand.
TGAACATTATATCACTTGCTTTCCTCAAATTTTTTGAACAAGTTACCTGACATTTTGTTTCATTTCTTCTTCTTTAAGCATACTCATTAAAACCTCTTATAGATGACTAAAAGAAGAATAAAATCATTCCCCATACAAAAACAGAATCATATTGCTTTAGGAAATATTCTAATTTAAATTTTTAAGAATGACTAAATTTTTCAGTTTTAATTCTCAAATGTTTGGACTCCCTCTTCATTTCAATGGAATATATACATGGCATTTATAGTTTGCCAGGTTCGGGAATTGGCAAATATTACATTTTGATTAGTTCTCAATTTTATAACCTTGAACACCTTAGTAATGTAGACTATACTACTCAATAATATATGTACAGTAATATACAGTAGCCAAAACCACTTGAAAATCATTTTATGCAAGTTAGGATTAGAGAGAGAAACTGTGAAGAAGGTATCTGCCATGAAGCATTGTTATGATCCTTCTCCAATTGTAATCAAACTACTTCCCAGAGTCCAGGATCTTCTGGACTTGGCAGGCATGTTGCTTCTGCAGGTATAAGAGATCTGTGGACCACAGAGAGAAGAATTTGTTATGGCAAATTGGTTGTCCAGAACTAAGAGAAGCCAAGGGTTTCTAAACTTAGTTCTCAATACCACTGAGACTACAAGTCCAAACTTCTGCTATACAGAAAGCTAAAAATGGAGAACCTTCCCTTGCTGACCTAAGGGAGACCAGAACTCACCAACAGAACATCAAAAGCTTGAAGATGGGAACTACATATCCCTCCAACATGTGGAGGATTGCCACTGTACAAGGCAGCCAGAAGTTAAGCTGGCACCAAAGGGTGAAGAGAAAAATAACCTGACAAAGAAAAGTTACAGAGTTTCTCAGAGACCACCAGCTAGAGAGGGAGAGCAAGAAGACCAACCAGAGTAGGCACCTCCTAGTAAATCTGAATTATGAAGGACATTGATGAACTTATCCATCACAAAACAAACTGTTAAGTCCACACGAAATGATTCAATTACATTAGGGAAAAACAACCCAACTAGGAAACAAGTTATTGAATTTTAATATTCAACAAAAAACTGAAGGTGAATATGTTACTAAAATTTGAAAAATTGTCTTGATAAGTATAGGAAATATCTCAAAACACAGAAAAAAAAAATCAAAGACATGGAACACCTAAAGAAAAAGCTAGCAAACTTAGAGGATTTCCCCAGGAACTATAACATACCAATAATGCTATATAAAATATATTCCGTATGAATTAGAAATTTCAGTGTAAATATAAAACAATAACAGTCATAGAAAAAATTAGAATGCTCTGCATTAGGTCATAACATTAGGTCAAATGGTTAAAGGAGGTGAGAATATTTGACTACACAAACTAGGTTGCATAGCAAAAGATAGCATAAATAAAGCCAATATTCACATGTTAGAGTTGGAAAACTATCTGCTAAGAATATGAAAGGTTATAAATAGCCATAATGTAGTAGTTATAAACTAATGAGAAAAATATAAGAACCCTATATATAGCAGTTATTTTTTACTACATAACAAATTACCCCTAAAATATAGCTTAAAATAACATTCATTTTTCTCAGTTTTTGTGGGTCAAGCCTCAAGTAGTACCTTAGCTGGATTCTTCTCACTCTAAGTGTCTCATAAAGTTGCAATAAAGCTATTGACCATTATAAGCTCTTGAAGCCTCACTTAGGGAGGAGAGCTCTGCTTTCAGGCTCATTCACATGGTTTTGGCAGGTTTCATTCCCTTGCTGCATAGGCCACTCCATAGGACCGCCTCCGAGCCCTAAAGCTGACTTCCCACAGGGTAAACAATACAAAGTGAGCAAGAGAGAACATTCAGAAAGAAGACTGCAGCCTTTTTGTAACCCAATCTCAGAAGTGGTATTCCATTGCTTCATCTGTATTCTATTTGTTAGAAGCTAATAACTAAATCCAGCCTGTATTTAAAGTGTGAAGTTTACACGAGGGTGTAAATATCATGAGGCAGGAATCATAGAAGCCATCCTCAAGGATACCTTCCACACCTTGGAAAGATGGGCAAAGGAATCATGGGCAATTTACAGAAAAGTGAATCCAAATTGGAAAAAAAAAATATTTTATATATATATATAAAGATTTTCAAAGTGCTAATAGAAGAAGTGCACATTAAAGTATTTAATAATGAGTTTCCACTTTGCACCCATAAAATGGCAAACTTTTTAAAAAGGAAGTGTTCCTATTAGAAATTTGAATTTTTATGGGGCGCCTGGGTGGCAGTTGGTTGAGCGACTGCCCTCGGCCCAGGTCATGATCCCGGAGACCCGGGATCGAGTTCCACACAGGGCTCCCTGCTCGGCAGGAAGCCTGCTTCTCCCTCTCTCACTCCCCCTGCTTGTGTTCCCTCTCTGGCTGTGTTTCTCTCTGTCAAATAAATAAAATCTTTAAAAAAAAAAAAAAGAAATTTGAATTTTTATAATTAAATATTTTTAAAATCTATATGTATCTATGTTTCAAACAGAAAGTCCACTTCTTATAGTCTATCGTATAGAAATAAAATTAACAGTATTTAGAGGAGTATGTACAAAGACATTATTTGTAATAGCTCAAATCTGAGGTTGGTTGGGAGTGGGATGAATGATTATTTATAGGCACAATAGCTAAATTCTGATTCATCTTTTCCATAGAATATTGGCCGGTCTTTTTTTTTTTTTTTTTTTAAGATTTTTATTTATTTGACAGAGAGAAACACAGCGAGGGAGGGAACACAAGCAGGAGGAGTGAGAGAGGGAGAAGCAGGCTTCCTGCTGAGCAGGGAGCCCGATGTGGGACTGGACCTTGGGTCTCCAGGATCATGACCTGAGCCGAAGGCAGTCGCCCAACCAACTGAGCCACCCAGGTGCCCTGGCCAGTATTTTAAAATAATTAGTTAGGGGGCATCTGGGTGGCTCAGTCAATTAAGTGTTCCACTCTTGATTTCAGCTCAAGTCCTGATCTCAGGGTCATGAGATCAAGCCCTCTCTTGGGCTCCATTCTCAGCAGGACATCTGTTGAGAGTCTCCCTTTCCTTTTTCCTATGCTCCTCCCCACTCTCTGAAATAAGTAGGTAAGTAATAGATATGTACCAGTTGTCTTGGAGGGATTTCTGATAAAATGTTATACAAACCAAGTAAGTATAATGTGATTTCATTGTTATAAAATAAATGCAATAATAGCTATTATATAATTATATAAAATACATGCAATCATATACAATTATATTATACATAAATGATATAATAATATATGATTGCATTATATAATCATCATATATTATATAATTGCATATATGTCTATATATTTATTATATGAAAAGGGAGAAATGTATGGATGGATAAATATTGGATTGTTTACACTGTAACTCTACCAAAAAAAAAAGTTTGATTTGGAAAAGAGAATGGGGTAAAATCCAAAAAAATAGCTGTATTTTATATGTGTATTTAAAGTCAATAGAAATTTTATATGCATATCTTTAACAGTATATATTTCAAGTTAACAGAAATTTTTAAAGTACATCTGTGGTTATATTTATATAAAAATAGAGAGGCACAGACAGATAGACATCTATATATCTATGCATATATTTGAATATGTACATGTACATAGAGAAATAGTTGAAAGGATGGACAAAAATAAAACAAGAACATGTCACTCTCACAAGCTCCTTAGAACCTAAAAGAGAGAAAAGCAAGAAAAGTCGCTGTGTCTACTACACTGTCAGCCCAGCAGCCCTTTGTGACAAGCACCTTAAGCAGGGGAGTTCAACCATTAATCACATGTGCACACTCCATCAGAGGTAGTATTTACTGAGTGGGTGAATCATATCTGAGTAATGTGGCTGAGAGACCTGCAGCACAGATCTGAGCACATTACCCTTTTATCAGATGATAGTTACCCACAGTTTTCTGCATTCTTTCATGTGAAATCACTGCAGTGTGTTTTGGCTTATGAACCGATTGATGATACAATTTTTAGAGTAAACTATACTTGATAAACAGGAAAACTGTAACATCTAGAAAAGGTATGACTGTATTCGGCAAGCAAGAAAAGAAAACATAAAACAAAGATACTTCAAATCTGTATTGTTGTTTTTTTCGCAAAAGAAGTAAGGTGTTTTTAAATCCCGGGCAAGAGGAACCAAGACTATCCACACTATATAGTGTAGATCTTCATAGCCCAGCCATAAGTGAAAAACACCTAATGTCTTGTGTTTCATGTTAATTAGCAAATGAACTTGAGCCACTTAAGGCATAATTTCAAAAATTTATTTACAAAGCATGTGAAAGCTTAAAAATAAACAAGTAAAGGTGAAGGTTATTTCTTAAATAGCAATCTAACCTCAGAAAAGTTTCCCTGAACAGGTCACATTCAGATCATCTCAGCCATCTTTGGAGAGAGGCTTTGAAAATTACAATGCTATAAAACACCAAGAAGTAAGTAATATTTTAGCATCCAGCTTGCCATTAAAAAAGATTTCCATCTTAACATATTTCAAGCTCCAACTGACTCAAATGAAAGGACCTTTTTACTGGTGCTGTTGTGGAAGCAATTCCTCAGTCTCACTTCATTCTGCTCTTAAATGCTCTTACATTATGCTATCTTCTTTCAACATGTCCTATTTACAATAGAAACAGAGAATGGTAACCAATTCCTGAGCCTTTCTCAGAGACAAACATTCTCTCTACACAGCTTCCCCTACATCACACTACCACCATTAACAACAGGCCACACCTACCTCTTTCCCATAGACTGCATTTCCACTTGAATTACTGTTACTTCAGACTGCCCAAGAATGGAACTGGAACGGCTACAATGTATAAGCATTCTAGACACCACTTCCTATGCATCCATTCTTCAGGAAGGTTTTCAGAGTTGTTAAGTAAGAGTAAAATGAGTAAGTATTGACCATGTAAAAAACTTCATTATAGGTCACACACTAATAAAAAGTTTTAGGAGATAAGTGTAACCCAAAGAAAAACATTTCCTAAAGTAATGGAAAGATGAGTAGTTACTAAGGAACTTACAAACTCAGAAAGATAGCCAGCAATGATTAGATTTAGAAGCACAGCCTAAGTAATAGAGGGAAAATAACTGTAAATTTTAAATTTACAGAAGTATGGTTAAGCAGAAGTATTGGTAGGAAAAAGGATCTGTGGTACATCAGAATGGAAGATGAACTTGTAAATAATGTTTTGTTTAACATTGTCTAGATTTTTTAACACAACAAAAATACAAGATATAAAAATTATAAAATACACAGAAAAAATTCCTTTATGAGAAAAAAACTATAAATATTAATTCTTAGGTTTAAGAAATCCAGGGAAGTGCTGAAAATTGAACCTTAGAAATGATAAAAGTATGAAAAATGTCATACAGGTAGCAAGTCACAGAACGAAGATTCAAATCTGGCTCTGCATTCCATGCTCTTAACCACTCTTTCACCTTGCTCTGACCTTTGGGTCCTGCCAACAAATAACTTGCAATATAGTAGGAAGATAAAATATGGTTATTTATTTGGATTTATTAATTTGAATTTCTAAGTAAAGGAGGAAAAATAGTTTAGGAGAGTTTTAATATTTTGAGCCTGGATGAGTGGGAGAATTGTAATTTCATGAAAGGATAATAGAGAAAAAGAAGTAATATGAGTAAAATGACCAGCTGCTTTTTACCTCAATTTGCATAGGCCCTCGGCTCCCTCAAATGCTGGCAAACACTTTTATACCCTCCATGCAGGAGAATAAAAGTTATCTCTCCGGGAAATATACCAACTCACAGAAGAAAACCTGAAGATTCTCATTTTGTGTTCCCCAAAGAAATGTCCCAGCCAGGTAAGTTTATAGAAGGAACCACAGTCAACAAACACCACCCACATGCTCAGAGCTCTCTAGAAACATTTTAGTGCCACTTTCTTGAATATTAGCAGATAATTAAAAATATCTGAGCATCTAGGGTGCCTGGGTGGCTAAGCTGGTTAAGCAACTGCCTTCTGCTCAGGTCATGATCCCGGAGACCTGGGATCAAGTCCTGCATCAGGCTCCCAGCTCTGTGGGGAGTCTGCTTCTCCCTCTGACCTTTTTCCCTCTCATGCGCTCGTGCTCTCTCTCTCAAATAAATGAGTAAAACCTTTTATTTTTTTAAGACTTTATCTATTTATTTGACAGAGAGAAACACAATAGGAGAGGGAACACAAGCAGGGGGAGTGAGAGAGGGAAAAGCAGGCTTCCTGCCAAGCAGGCAGCCTGATGGAGGAGGGGCTCCATCCGGGACTCCAGGATCATGACCTGAACTGAAGGTAGATACTTAATGACTGAGCCACCCAGGTGCCCCTAAATAAAACCTTTCTAAAAAATATCTGAGTATCTAAAGAAATAGTCTAACAAGAGAAACTGAAATAACTGAGAAGAAAGGCGGAAGCATTTGAGATTTTATGCAAAAGAAAATCTTTTTAAATTTCTAATCAGTATTCTCAAAGAGATATGGGATACTACACTCATGAAACAATAATAAATAGCTATTCAAAAGAAACATTAGAAAAGGAATATTCTGATTGAAAAGACCTCTTGAAAATTAAGAATGTGATAGAACTTACACAAAAATAGTGTAGAAGATAAAGTAAAGAAAATTCTCAGGAAATAGAAAAGGACAGAATGTAGGGGAGAAAAATGAGAAAACTAGAAAGTCAGTCCAAATGACCCACTATCCAAATCATCAGAGTTCCAGGAAAAAGAGAACAAAGGGAAGAAATCATCTTCAAGAAAATATTCATAACTAGAAGACATGAGCTTCCACACTGAAAAGACCTATTACATGCCCACCATTATAGATGCCATTAAATACAGAGCAAGGCAAACCACTACAATGGAAACCAAGGTAAGGTACTAATGCACCACTTAAAATTTTATTATGAAACTCCTCATTGAATTTTCTGCCCTGAAACAGCATACAATAGATAATGAATTGCTTGGGTAAACTAATAGCACAAATAAATGAAATATAAGCCCAGTTTATAACCACTTCAACTTATATGAGTCTCAAACCAAAAATCTTGAGGAGTCAAAAGAACTCCAATACTTAAGAAACTAAATGGGGTGATTTGTACATATTTTTTATTTTAAAACATTCCAGGAAATTGAGAGTAACAGAGTTATTTCAAGAGGGTAATTAGAAAGATATAATAAAATGTTATTTGAGTAAAAAAGAAATGTATGCTCTTAACATTATGCAAATAATTTTATAAACTCTTAATGCATTCTAAAGGCAGTCCTCTAAGATAGAAGATGCAAGACAGACATCCCCCTGCCCACTTATGGATAGTTTTCCCTCTGCCTGAGGTCCTTGGCTGATCATAAGAGCCACAAGAACCAATAGCCTGATTTCCAGCCCAAAGCTTATACTTTTGGTTAAAAAATAGACTTTTGTCCAAATTTCCAACCAAGATGCTTTCTCTATTTGCTAAAACATGCTATAAATTTGGAAAACAGAAATATAAAATGTATGTAGATGGCACTAATTTTATTTTATGGAAAGCTATTATAATATGAATTCAGTATTAATAAATATTTAATAAAATAAACAGAAAATAGAAATTAAGAAATAACTGAGAAGAAAGGTGGAAGCATTTGAGATTTTATGCAAAAGAAAATCTTTTTAAATGTCTAATGAGTATTCTCAAAGAGATATGGGATACTACACTTATGAAACAATAATAAATAGCTATTCAAAAGAAACACTTAAAAAATGTTTTTTGGTTCCATTCTGAGTAATATCATAGAAATACAAAGACTGGGCCACCTGGGTGGCTCAGTCTTTAAGTGTCTGCCTTCAGCTTAGGTCACGATCCCAGAGTCCTAGAATCAAGTGCCACATCCAGCTCCCTGCTCTATGGGGAGCCTGCTTCTCCCTTTCTCACTCTCCCTGCTTGTGTTCCCTCTCTAACTGTGTTTCTCTCTGTCAAATAAATAAATAAGTAAATAAAAAGAAAGGAACACAAAGAACAAAAAAGATACAAATTAAGTGGCCTCTATATTTCATACATGTATTTAATAAAGTCATGAGAGTTTAAATATATCCAAAACTAATATTTTCTACTTTTGTAACTATTGAATCTCACAATGATCTTTTTTTCTGGATAATAAATCTTGATATGGAGAACTGAATTACTTTAAAGAAACTTAATATTACATATAAAGATAGAAAACCACCAAAAACACAAGTATGTCACCGATTTAAGTATATTTGCATCTTTCAGGGAAACTAGAATTCATTTTAACCTTCTTTAACTCAAAGTGGTTTAGTATTTTTTAACATGCTTTTCTGAGTTAGTAAAGTGAAAGCATAAGAAAAAGAGACTGATGTGGTTGTTTTAAAAGCAATAGCATTGATCATTTTAGCAATTAATAACCTACAGTTCAATTTATACTATCATATTATGCTTTCCAAAAATAACTCAAGCTCTAGAGACTTCCAATGTAAAGGATACAGGAATTAAGCTATGGAATAAAACAAAAAATATTTCAAGAGTATATTTAAAATGTGTTTGAGGGATTTGATAACTAATCCATACTGTTAATTCCCCACATTTGGAATTTTCCCCATACACACACATATGCCTCCACATTTTTGATAAGTCTTTACTACGATTATTGCACAATAGAAATTCTAAGAAACAAAACAGTAATATCAGTGAGAGAGAATTTCACAGAAAATACTGATTACATTTGATATGGTTTGAAAACTGGCTTTGAGTGAGTATCTGCTTAGAGAAATGCTTGGAGAAAGAATGTCCTTGGGAACAATCATAAACAGAAAACTCTATAGACTGGATTTACAAAGAAATAAATATATACATAGTCTATAAAGGCAATGTCTTGAGAGCTATGCTGGCAATTTTCCAGGAGCCCTGGGAACATGCCTAATTTCCATCTAAATTTGCACACATCTTTATTGCAATCTCATACCCTGTGAAGATTTACTCACTCTCATGTCCTTTGGCACAAGGGGAGAAATGAGATGTTTCTCTCTGTCTTTCTCTCTCTCTGAACAGTCAAATCTGTGATGTCCTTGTAGACCATCAGGAGTCTAAATTGCATTCCTTAAGACCTCTCCTCGGCATCACTGATATTTAAAAAATGGAAAAAATTCAGTCACTGCACAACTGGGAATAACAACAAATAATCTCCATGCTGGGAATTGAACTGTACAAATGAATCACTGAATGAGGCTACACCCATTGTAATCTCTCTGTAACTCATCCCACCTGTGCATGAAAAACCCATATTATCAAATAATTTTTGTTATGAGATTGCTAAAGTTGACATGCCTTCAAAAGGATCACTTCTTCCATGCCCATTTGAGAGTGCATGCCATTCAGTTATTCCTATCCTCTCTTTTTCTGTTGCCTTCTTCCTCTCAGACTCAAATGCTCAATTCTAGAAAAACCCTCCTGGACTAATCACCATTATGTCACAGCTCCTTATTCCCACATTTACTGCTAAGTTTTGGGGGAAAACTTCAGGGTTCCTTCCTCTACTTCCTTGACGCCCTAACCTCTTGTGATCTGTTCCTATCCCATAAAGGATGGAAACTACTTACTTAAATGTCACCAAAAACTTATGAGTCATCATTCCAACGGTGTCCTTCAACTCTTATCAACAATGATGATGGTGAAGATCATGATGATGCTGATCACAATGACACTGATGGCTGAGACCTCACTGAACAGGAACTGAATGCCTGCCACCACACTCAGTATTTCCCATGTGTTAGAACATTCATTCCCATAATAGCCTTTCTATTAACATTTTTTTAAACAGCATCTTGAAAAAAATTGCACATTCGAGGAATGGACTGATTTTCCCTGGGGTTGCCCAGTGAGTGAGTACTTGACTATTTTGCAACATTTTGTACTGTTTCCATTTGCATGAATAATTCATAGTTTTTTCCTTGTCCCATTCTAACCTTTTGCCCCTTCTTGCTTGGCTGTTAATTCCCTTCTTCCATACATCCTTCTCATGTAGGCTCATCCTCCCCCTGATACAATCATTGCATACCATATCAGTCATCTCCTACTCAAGATGACTTCCAGGTTTTGGATTCTGGCCAAGACTTTCCTCCTGTTTGGGGCATATGTGGCAATGGTGCCCTTTTTCTTTTCCTTTCCCCTCCACAGATCTCTTGCTTTCTTTCACCATTCCCAGTCAGCCAATCTTGGAAACACAGTCTCTCTATAAACACACAATTTACACTATGTCTTATATCTCTCTACCTTCCTTTTCATTTCAGTTGTCCAACTGAAGAATCTCAGTCCTTATATTGTAAGAGAAAAAATTAAAACCAAGAACTTAGAATCAGAAAGTCCTAAATATGAACCACAGCTTGGGAACTTACTGTGGGTTCTTAAATCATTTCACCTTTCTATATCTTAGTTTTCCCCTTGGTAAAATGCAAATAATACAGTGCTGTTGTGTAGATTAAATGAAATCATAGATGGAATTCAATAATATGATTCCAAAAAATGCCTTTTTATATTAATAACCTCAATTCTTGACCCCAGATTCTTTCCCAACCCACTTGTCCTAAAGCAATTCAAAAAATTTTCATGACTAACTTTCCTTAAGCTTTCATAATTTTATTCCAAGCCTTCTTCTCTAGGTTTACTTTCCATTATAGTATTTCTCATTTCCATCCCACCAGCAATGCTTAATCCCTATGGCTCATTTGACACAACTTCTCTTATCCCTCCCAGCCTTTTCTTAAATATTTCCCTTGCCTCAATAGTTCTTTCAATATACTTTGAACTTAACATTTACAAATCAAAATTCAATCCTTCCTTTAGGATAGAGATAAAATTTCAGATAATTGAAATTATTGTTTCCTGGAATCACCCAGCTAAGATGATTTGTCCTTCTGTGTCCACATAAGCTATACTTATCAAAAGCTGCTCTTTATTGGTATTATTTATGTCCATCTGTCCACAGACAGGAGGACACAGGCCTTGCTTGTCCTGTTTGGGCCCTCTCCTTTTACCTATCCAGTGATCTGCACAGAGTAAGCACTTGATAAATATTAGATATATTAAAATAAGTTAAATATTTTTAGACTTAATATCCTCCATAAGTAACGACAGGGAAAAAATATTCCGTTTTCTTAATATCAGAATCTCCTCCGAGAAGATGTTGGTCTTTCTGGAAGGTCTACTTTGTTATGCTTATTGGAATGAGGCATCCATAAAAAGAATGTGAGACCCATAAGGGGGCATATTTGGAAAAACAAGCAGATGCTCTAAAAACTGCTTTCTAAGGACAGTTGGTTCAGCTAATTGTAGCCTTTGTCAGTAACTGGGGCATATGAACTGAAAAAGGAGCTGAATTTCTTATAATAGGAGAGTAGATTTGAAGGAAAGAGGGCTTGAGGATGCCTGGGTGGCTCAGTGGGTTAAGTCTCTGCCTTCAGCTCAAGTCCTGAACTCAGGGTCCTGGGATCGAGGCCCACATTGGGCCCTCTGCTCAGCCTGCCTCTCTGCCTACTTGTGATTTCTCTCTCTCTCTGTCAAATAAATAAATAAATAAATAAATAAATAAATAAATAAATAAATAAATAAAATCTTAAAAAAAAAAAAAGAGGGCTTGATGTTGAGGGAAGACAAGGAATCTATCTTTCTGGGAAGAACAAAGATGTCCAATGGGCATTTTTTCACATGTTTCCTGGTGTAGTCAAATATAAATTATCTTTCCAACATGCCCCCACCCACCCACCATGAAATTGTCAGTAAAATTCCACATTCCTCCAAAGTACTGTAAAGTTCAAACTGGTTCAGGAAGGATGTGTTGATGAACTGAGGCCTTCTTCAAAATGGACATAGGATAAGAACGTGAATGGATCAAACATATAGAGATAATATTTATGTAATGTTCTATAAATATACTGTGTTTCCAGGAGATGAGGATACAATAATTTAGTGTGATGACCATTGTCTGGTCTCTTTTTTTTATTTTAGGCCCCAAATCATATATACATACACCTGAGTAAGTATCATCACTGCATAACCAAACCTTTAAGGAGAGCCAGCAGAAGATAGTATTCCATTAAGTAGAGGGGAAAAAAAAAAAGCAAAACCACTGTTTTTACCAATATCTCTCACTGACAATATGCCAGGTACTATTCTAAAAGTTTTTTATCTCATTTAATCCTACCTATAACTCAGTATTACTAGTGTTCCCATTTTACAGGCTTAGAGGCTTAGAGAGATTGAGTAATTTGCCCATAATCCCACAGCTAGTAAGAAGCAGGGTCAGAAGTTAAGTCTGTTCTCAGCTACTTTAACACAGATGTTTTCAACCACAATATTTACTGCTATTAAGGGGTCCCAAAGGTGTATAATATATAAACCCTACCACCAAAATGGTTACAGCTTATTTAGGAAAATTAAATAAATACTCCTTGAATGAAAAAACAGAATGTTTGGATTTGAGTTCCTAATTTCAATTTTCAGAAAAAAAAATAGACATTTGAGACTTAAAAATTCCAATTGTCTCAAAGTCCAAATGTAGCAAGTATTTTCAGCTAAGCATTGTGGGCCTGACCATCTTTAGACAAAAGGAACACAAAATTGACGATTGTGCTGAACAGCACTAAATAAACCAAACCCATCAGTTACTTTGGTGAACCAAAGGCTAAGGCAATCTGAACAGGTATCCATAAATACTACTAAAAAACATTCTTTGGATCTTTAAATATTGTCTATTTTATTTTCTTGGCCGTCTAGTAGTCTTTTAATTAATATCTCACTAGATTTAGGATACTTTTCCCCCATTGCCTACAAGTAAATACACTATATCATCTAATATAATTTTTAATTTCCTCTGCTGTTCTGGGTTAAATGGCTATTATATTTTCACAATTTCATTTCGAGGCAGTCCTAAATTGTAAGCCAGTAAATTGTTGTGTTTCTACATTATGAATTTCCTAAGACAAACATCATAATTGTGTTTCTTTTACTACTAAAAAAAAAAATCACAGTTTATTCTTGGGAAGCATTTAGATGAGAGAAAATCTGTAGGAATTATGCAGATGTGAAGATAAAGTTGATGTTCAAGCAAAGGAAAACCAGAAATTTTGATTGGGAATTAGCACAAGAATTGCTCTCTCAACAGAGACTTATATATTATACAAATATATAAATATTAATTTAAATAAAGATCAGAATTCTATGAGAATACATAACAAGAAGTTCAAAGTTAATATAGACAATAAATATTGCTTCAGGAATAAAACAAGGTCAGATGATCTGAGATAAAGGAATGCCAGGCATATATTGAATTTGTCCTCTTACTCAATCTGTACCAACCCTAATTACATAATAGGATCTAAATTTATGTGACAGACATAAGTGAATTCACATGTTTTTATGCTGTCACTTTATTCCATAAGTTAATATGGGTTTCACCTGAAGGAAAGAAAGTTACTAGATTGCACCATTGGAGAATGCAATCCTTTAAATGAGAAATCTTAGTGGTTTATATTAGGTACTCAATATGTTGGTACGGTATATAATTACATGATTAGGTAGGTTTGTTCTTAATCCTCTTTTATGTGCCCAGTAGACCAGAATGTCTCTTTTGGAGGTTAAGATACAAATTACCTAATTAAGACTTACACTCTGTGTAATAAAAATCACATATATGAAATTTATGCAGTACATAGATGGTTATCCCAAGTATTCCATTGTTTTTTTTTAATAGAAGGAACAATAAAGTAACATTTTGAGAGCTATTTTATCAAGTTTTGCTTTTTATTTTGAATTTTAATCTAGTTTACTTAAAAAGGTATACATTTACATAGGAGACATGTACTTTAAATATATATTACATATGAGACTATTCCAAGAATATTTGTGTGAATGCTAAATATGTAAGGAGGATGTTTATAAGTGTATGAAGAATTAAGAAAAAATTATTTGCTTTTTGTTACCATGAAAATTTCTTTCCTCCTTTATTTGAAAGAGAACTAAATACTTTATAAAGGTGAAGTTTTTATTGTAATCTGCTTCTGAAAAACAGTCTAGCTCTTCATTCCAGTCTCTCACCCTACTCTCCTCATCATACCTTCTCCATTTATTTCCTCTTCCAAAACTCTAACAAATAGGCTTAAAGTTAAACTTTGAGTCAAGCATATCAGCTAGTGTCCTTTTGCTTGGTGAGATACTTTGTGTCCATAATTCTGTCATAAACGAATCTATTTAACAGAAATCATTATTCCATTCAGTTATCAATAGCCTAAACAAATGCACATCTGCTATATATCAGACTCCGTTCTAGATTCTAGAGAGATAGCAGTGTATATCGGATAGAAAGATCCTTGCCCTCATTCATCCTGATTTCTAATTAACAATTGTTTCCTTTAAGTTGGTCAAATAAGCAAGCCAAACCCACATCTGCGCTCCCAGCTCTCAGGCCAGGCCTAACTGTGTCAACATAAAGTAAATTTTAAGCTTTTCAAAGTTATTTGAAGGATCTGTCTTCATTTTGAAAATACATGAGAAAGATAGAAGAAAACATGTGCTTTCTTTGGGTGGTTTAAGGACGTAGAGTACTGGTATAGAAGTGGAATGAAGGGCGGACAAGCTCAGGGGCCTTCTGACTGTGAGAGCCTGCTGCCCCATTACTGAAGCCTCCCAGCTAGAGAACAAGGGGGCTGGGCCCCCTATATAGAGAATGTGATGCCAATAACCATAAGGTGACATCTCTAGGAACAAGGTAGAAGACTGGGTTGGTGATTCCAGCTCTGTGAATGGGCCTCACAGATTGTGAGGGAGAATTAATTCTGACAGAGCCGAGAGAGAGAACTGAGAGCTCATCATGAACCTGCCCCAAGAGTATGGAGTTTTGCCCTGGGAAACAATGACAATTTGTGTGTGAAGTCAGACAAGGAATGCTCTGGAATCCCAGCATGCAGCACCACTGCAGGCTTTGCAGGGCCCTTGACTAATGGGGGCGAACTAAATGGCAGCTAGAAGACTCAGACTTTTCTCTCAGCAAAACGTTGGGGAGCAGGACACCAAGCACACACTACTTTTCTATCAGCCAAGCCCCTGGGGTTCTTGAACAATTCAGAAGGTAGGAGGAGGCCTCTCCCTACAGTGGACTTCCTGCTAATAAGCATGTGAGGGGGTGGAGTGATGTACTGAAATAAGGAAATTATTACCAGACTTGTAGTTTGAGATATTGAAAAAGTACATTCAGGTTGCATTAAGTTTATATCTAATTAGTATTTGTCATTTGTTTGACATTCTTTAGATTTGCCCTTTATACTGAGGATGAGAAAGTTTCAACAACAACAAAGAAATCCTTAAACTCTGAATTTGAAAGGGAACATCCAATTTTTGTAACAACTCTTCTTCCCAAACCTATAAATATAAACCCAGACAGAATAAATTGAAAAAAAAAAAAAGAAGAGTGCTTGTTCCTGGCTCTACTCAACTTTCTGCTATGTTTTACAACTACTCCCCACTGTGCTATCCTCAGAGGAGACAAAGGAGAGCATTTATGACCCTATTTTTCCCAACTGCCATCTTCTTATTCCCTTGGGTCCATATACTTGAAGACTGTAATTGTGTCCTAACTGAAATAAATCTTATATGGAAAATCTAAGTTCAGTAAGGAAGCTAAAACATCACCACACCACTTTTTGATAGAGTAGACAAAATAACTTTTGCCTCTGAGGACTTCTAAATGGCAGATGAGTAAGAGTATCTAAGACAAGAAACTCATTAACCCTGCTTTCAAGAGCCTGCCAGGATCAGGTCCCTACCCACTTGCACCCTATCTCACTCCATTTTCCCGCACACCCTTGACTTTAGATGCAGGTCCTTGTACACATTATGCTGCTATATGCCACAAAAACTTTCTCCACTGTCACCTCTGCACAGAAACTTCTCCCTCTACCTTTTTCACTAATTTATCTTTCAGAGCTCAAAGCAATCCTGTTTTAGAGAGAGTTCAAACCCCCTACTACATTATCTTATGGTGGGAGAAGTTTCCATCACAGTTACTATTTTGCATTATATTTTAATGTCCTCTCCTCCCTCAAGATTGTAAGTTCCAATAGAGCTGCTAAGATCCTTATTTTCTTGTTCTCCATTATATATCTATTCCTTGTACAATATATTATTTAATTATATTGTATTTATAATTATATTGTATTTACTCAATGACTAAATGCATGGAGAAAGTGAAGATCTCAATAACCTGTAATAATTGTGCCAGTTATAACAAAAACAAATGTTAAATGAGTAAATTCAAATTCTAACATTTATATCCATAGAACCAACAATAATCCCTGCTCATGTAGCTTGCATCCTTTAAGGAATGACAGACAGTAAATGTAATAAACCAGAGAAGTAGAAATTTGAACAATTAAAAGGATCTGACATGCTAGTGTGGAAAAAGGATGGGGTGACAGGTTAAAGCATTAATACTGTAATGAAAGTTGCCCCTGTTTAGGTGATATTTGATCAAAGAATGGAAGGAAGGAAGAGAGTCAACCACAAGGATATTTGGGGAAGAATGTTTTAGCCAAAGGAAACAATCAAGTGAATGTCTTACTTCAAGATGGAGGTTGCCTGGCATGTTCGTGGGCCACATGCCATCACAAGGCCAGTGTGGCTAAGGCAGAAAAAGTCAGTGGGGAGAGTGCAGGAGAGGCTGCCTGAGAAGTAGTGGGAAGCCAGATCAGAGAAGACCTTTAGGCCATTGCATCGCATAAATGCTTACTGTGAGATGAATCACCCAATGAGACTGGGTAAAAATCTATGTAAAAGAAACCAAAGCATGGGAAGTATAAGATGGTAAACCATAACTTCATCTTAAAGGCATCACTAAGAATTAACATGACGAAAAATAGAATGGGCTATCTCACCATGGGCAAGATTATTATTTTTTTAATTCATAACTTTAATAAAATAGATCTTAAATGTATATCCTTTAATCCATGTCCAATTTACTTATGGAAAAATGGAGGCAAAAGATAAGAAATACAAGGGGAAGAAGATTTCAGGACCTCGTAAATTCCATGTAATTTTTCATTTTATTATATTCCAATGCAAATAGTCCCTCATGGTCAATCAGAATTTAGGGGAAAAGTCCCCAAATAATAGAATTTTAGTGCAGTTAGCATTTTTTAAATAACATATAATACTATATATTTTAAAATGTTATGCTAAAATACATAATTATATGCTTATAACACAGGAATATATGCACTATAGATGGATGTATAACAATAGATACAATACATAAATATTAAATACTTTAATATTAGTACATAATATAATAAACATTGTATCACAAATGTGAATATATGTCATTTAAGACTGAGCATGATTTGCTTCTTACCATTTTTATCCCCCTGGAGCAGGTCTTGTTATATAATGAAAGCAGCAAGATTTCCTTTCTCATTCAGAAGATTTTAAAGGTGAGATTTTAAAAATATATCTTTTGAAAACATATTTAAATTATTTCTAAGTGTTACATAGCTTCTATTTGTTATCCTAGTTGAAAATAACTAGAGGAATTAAATTTGACAAAAATGCACCTCAATACACCATTCAGCTTTTTAAAAATAAAGCTACTTTTTATATTTAAGCAGTGCATCAATACTGTGAATTCTTTATAAGGGAAAAAAATCTACAAAAGAACACACACACACACACACACACACACACACACACACACACACACATATACCGAGCCCATGCACCCCCATACACACTTTCTTAAAAACGTTTCCATTTGCTCCTCAGAAGTTACCAAGTAGCAAACCTAAATGATTAGACTAACTCATCCAGCCCACTACTCAATTTAGAAAGAGAAGGAGGTCTTCAGAGTGAAGTAAGTGGACAGATTGAAGAACAAGGAGGGGGTAATGTTTTCTGGAAGTAGCTCTTAGAAATCCTGTTCACAGCCTGGAACTGCATAAATTTTCTCTGCATATGTTATTGCTACCTTGGGGGCCATGATAGCATATGCATTTTGGTTTTTTCAAAAAATAGATATATGTACATGAATATGTGTGTTTAATGCATAAATATTATGATGATTTTTCTTTCATGGGACTCTGTAGTCCCTTCAGACTGTACTATAGTATACACAGCAAATAAACAGTAATCCATTGAGAATTCATATATTTTTTAAGAACTACAATGTAGGGTTGAAAGGGGGCTGAATATTATTGCCCAATTTAAAATATCTCAGAAGTGAAAAATTATCGAGCAAAATAAACTCAGCAAGACAATACAGATTTTGGTGGCAACACTGACTCCTGCAGAAGAATAAATATGAATATATATAAGCTGGAACACACAATCTTGGAAAAACAAGAAAATCACACATGCATTTGTGTAACAGCAATGGAAGTTAAAAAAAGCAAACTTAAGAATTGTTACAATGCATTATGTAATATGCTTAGAAGAAAATATAACTGCTGGTCAGGTGACTTTAATTAAACCAGTAAGTTTAGTTTCTTGAACACCTGTAGGTTATTAATGTAAAAAGAATGCTATTATTTGAATATAAATTTAGTCCTTGTTGTATTTTGTTTTTTTACAAAAGGTGTATGTTCAATGTACTTGGTCTTACTATTCTTTGTATCCATGATAGAACAAGATGATAAAAGCAAATTATTGTAATGTATTTGGTTTCTCACTAAGTTTCCTCAAACACAGACTGACAAATCTAATACGAATCCCCAGAAATTCAGTTACTTCTAAGCTTCAGTACTCTGAAATACATAAAATAAATATATGATCAATGAAATGAAATATGACAAAATGTTTCATATTGATGTTTTCTTCTTTCAAAAAATGCCTTTTTGGTTAACTCCGCAAGTCACTTTTTCCATACATTTTCTTTTTCACAATGTATAGATTTCCTACTTCTGATCTCAAGTTCAGGGAGCCTGGGGAGAAGTGGGAGATTTCTTCAAACCAGGGCTGTTCCTCAGCCTTTCACATGAGAAAATTGTTAGGAGCATTAAAGTATTTCTGACTATGCTGCATTCCTTTGTTCAGAGTGAGTTTTGGGAACACATCCTTTTCTCATTATATTTCCATAAAATATATTTGATCTATTCTATTCTTAGAATACCTCTGATGTGGTCTGTGAGTGGAGCACAGTATAAAAATATTTCTTTTTTATATGAGACAAAATGTTTCCATTTCTTAGACACATAAAAAAAATTCACTATATAGCACTCTAAGAAAGTAAAACTTGTCTGATACATTTTCATAGTACTCAAAACAGACCACAGAGGCCCCCTCTTCCTCTATTGTAGTTCAGAACTTCACCAAAGGCATGGAGCCCTGTGCAGAACAAAAGGAAATTGGGAAGAAAAGAGGAGCCAGGAGAACCGGGAAAGATTCTGAATAATCCAACTAGGAAAGCAAATTTATATTTAGAAGAGATTAAATAAGTTAACCCTCTTCCTTGAAGACTAAATGAGCTCAACTAAATTTGTATTAGGAACTAAAACATTGTCAAAAATTTTAAGTTTAATGTGAACAGTTAAGATTTCCAACTGGCAGTGAATAGTTGAAATGTTTGCTTGGTTAATTCAATTTAGAAACCACTAGAAGCCAAACAAGTCTTTCCTGCAGTTTTCTACCACACACCCTGGGTACACAGCACCAGGCCACACATCAACAACGTGGCCTGGTTAGGGCTGTTGATCATTCCAGGAGCAAGCAATTCTTTTCGAGAACATTTTCTTCAAATACTTGTCTTTGGCATTCCCTTCTAAGAGAACAACTACCTAAATCTAGTTTGTCAGGGTCCATTTGAAACTAAATGTTAATCCTGAAGGACTGCCACCCACAATCTCACTGCAAAATCAAAGACACAAGAAATCTACTGCTAACTCTCTTTGATGACTCATGTGATTGCACATTTACAATGTTTATGGTAAATATAAAGGTCTGTGAGGGCAAGACTTTGGTGTCTCTTACCACAATATCCAGCATGTGTAGATCAGTGAATGATACATAGTAGTTACTCAATAAATACTTGTCAAAAATATGAATAAGCGGGGCACCTGGGTGGTTTAGTTGGTTAAGCAACTGCCTTCAGCTCAGGTCATAATCCCAGAGTCCTGGGATCCAGCCCCTCATTGGGCTCCCTGCTTGGCAGGAAGCCTGCTTTTCCCTCTCTCGCTCCCCCTGCTTGTGTTCCCTCTCTAGCTGTGCTTCTCTCTGTCAAATAAATAAATAAAATCTTTAAAAAATATGTGAATAAGTGAATGAGTTGGGAAACTGAACCTCATTCTCTAGTCCCTTAATTGCTTAAAGGAAAATACACAAAGTGACAATAATTGGTCCAGTTAAACTGAGAACTGGCTGATTATCCAAGAAGACCTTACTCTTCCCAGATGGGATGATTGACTATGCATTTGAGAAACAATGGCTCCTTGCAAAAGATACTAACATTATGAAAGTTACAGACATGTCTGAATTCTTTTTATAAGAGGTAAGTGCAATGTTTCAAAAAGTCTAAATATTTCTGTACTGGAGTAAAATAGTGAATATTTCTACAGTGTTAAGCTTTCATATAGCCTCCACAGTATCACAGATTTTTTTAAAGGATTTTATTTATTTATTTGATAGAGAGAAACAGAGCTTTATTTATTTGATAGAGAGGGAACGCAAGCAGGGGGAGTGAGAGGGAGAATCGGGCTTTCCACAGAGCAGGGAGCCCAATGTGAGGTTCAGTCCTGGGACTCTGGGATTATGACCCAAGCTGAAGGCAGATGATTAACAACTGAGCCACCCAGGAACCCCTGTACCACAGATTTAACCTCATTAGTGTTATTGCTATTGATATTAGACCAAAATAAGCAGACATGTATACAGTGAGTTCTGCTAAATTGAGATAGATTCAAAATCATGCAATAAAATAACAGACTTATGAAGAAAATGGTATTGGGGCAAAACACCCAAAAAGTTTATGAGGGACTCAGACATCTCTAATGAAAATGGTAGCATAGTTTAGACATTTTAAATGATTAAGAAGAGCATAAATACTATAGCAAATGTCAATTTGCCTTGAAAAAGACATGAATTTTGCTTGTGGAACTGAGTTTCAGAAGGGTTTAAGCTCATGTCTTATTGCAAGGAGGTGGAAGAGGGGCTACTGGAAATGAGACAGAAGGGTGTGGTTCCTCCTACATGAAGCAAACAAGGTGGCCAGTAGGCATAGGAGGTGTGTGTGGGGGTGCATGTGTGTTGTGGGTATTCCTAAGCAGCTTGATTCTACTGCTTGTGGTTTTCTATGTTTACTCACCTTGTATTTCTCATAAACAAAATTGTACATAAGCAAGAGCAAAATTTGCATTATGCAAATTGTTCCCTAATATATTAATCACATTGGAATAAATTCATGTTTTCAAAATGAGTGTTACAGCAGAGTTGCCTCTGTCATATTCCAACAAAATGAAAGAGAAACTGACATAAATCTCAGCCTAATCAACACAGGATTATTCCAGCACAGTTTGCATTTGACTCTTATACCCTAAATAAAATTTCTTATCTAGATTTTAAACTCTTTAACAGCAACAGATATTCAATTGAATAGCCAAGAGATCTCTTCCAACTACATTTAATCTACATTAAACTTAGATTCAATAAAATGTTGTTTAGTGAAAAAAGTCAGAAAAATCATTGCAATGTATTACTGCAATCTGAGTGCAAAGGTAGCGGGGGTAAAGTGAAGAAATTACAGTATAACACAAAGACATTGTAAGGACATTGTGGTTTTAAATGGAGTTTGCCCTTGAGACCTCAAAACTGATATGCACACATATATTTTCAATTAATTGCACCCCAGCTATGGAGCCAATGAAAGGCGATGTTAAGTTCCCACAATTCTACATAATATTGAAATTTACTGAATCTTTATTTTGAAATTCTTTTGAAAGTTGATTGACCTAAATTGATACTGTGTTTCTCTGCTTGCTATAAGTTAAATGGATATCTAGAACTTGACATATAGTTTCACATTCTGATCATTTTGGCTATTTAAACACAGGTCTGCAGAAGGGATTGCCCAAGAATTAACAATTTATTGAAACCTCCAGTATGTGGATCATTGTTCAAAATCATACCCAATATATTGCTTCAAAACCTGTTCCTCCTTTTATGTTACCTATTTTTAAGTAAGCCATTCTCCACTAATATTGAAAAGATGAAAGCCATCTTTTCTCTTTCCTCTACCCTAATCACTGTTTCTTCCATTTTCACTGAAAATTTATTTACTATTTTAAATAGAAAGCATCTGCCTGTCCCTCAACCTGACAAAGTTGACAAGAAGAAAGAAGCTACCTAATTGAGACAAAATAAATTTTTTCTACATGCATACGAAAGTAATGTCAACTGAAAACAATATTCAGAGACTTCAAATTAAAGAATGCAACAATAGGAAAGGTACCTGTAGTCAGAAATCCCAATATTTCATAGAGAATACTCTTGAAATCTATTTACACAAGCATTGTTTAAATAGATTATTAAATCTAAAAGTACAAAGTTCAAATGAGATCATGAAATGTCAGTAAAATTGTGGATATTTTCTTTTTTTCTTATATTCAGAGACTTTTTTTCTAGTTATATGTGACATTCAGTCTTTAAGTATGAGAAACTGCATTTTTGCTCAATTCAGAGCTTACTAGTTTCTTTTTAGTACATGTTAAAGAAGTATGTTTGGCTAACACAATTGTATAGAAATTAATAGAATAAATATTTAATTCTTTAGAATTCTATTTTTTTTACAAAAAGGGAGGAAATATAGTTGGTACTTCAATATGGTAAAATTTGTTTCCCCAACTTCAGTTAATTTTACCTCCCCTGTCATGTTTACTTCAAACCCACCGACCACTGTGTATTATTTTCACAAATGTTTCCACATTTGCCCATCACCCACCCTGTTACTTACTTAGTGATTTTCTTTAACTATTGGTTCTCTTTTTTTAAAAAAAGATTTTATTTATTTATTTGACAGAGAGAGGGAACAGAAGCAGGGAGAGTGAGAGAGGGAGAAGCAGGCTTCCCGCCAAGCAGGGAGCTTGATGTGGGGCTCGAGCCCCAGATCTCCCGGATCATGACCTGAGCCAAAGGCAGTCGCTTAACCAATCTGAGCCACCCAGGCGCCCCTAACCATTGGTTCTTAAGTAGATTCGCAAAGTAAACTTCATATGACTATGACAATGGAAAACCAGATTCATACCTCATATAAAGGGAATCACTGTAAAATTTGTCTCAATGAAACCAAAAATCTTACTAAATTCCATCTAGAAATGGTGACCACCTAGAATGGCTTGGTGCCTGAGTCCTGATTGCTCATTCGATTTTCTTTCAAGAAGGACATTTGCAATTGTTAGACAGAAGCTAAAAATATATAGTTAAAGGCATAGTACCATCAGAGAACTTTTTCTTCTGTAATCAAAAGGAATGAAAGAGAACTGCAAAGAGATTAATTTTCTCTACATGTGATTCTTTAGTATTTGAGGTAATATTCACATCACACCTAAAATCACTTTACAATTACCATTGGTACACATTCCAAATTTGGGAAATCACCAGTAGTGGAAAGAACATAATACTCCAGGCAGCAGATACTAACTCTGGAATCAATTCTGTCTACCTCATTTGAGACCACATGCAAGCACTATGATTTCCATGGGCCTCAAATTTCTCAATAAAATTGAGAATTTGGATTTTGCTTTAAATGCGGTGGGTGAGGCTATGCTGTGATAACAAACCACCACCCAGTCTCACTGGCTATGTTGGTATTTGTTGGTTGTATCTGTAGTTGTGCGAACAGCAAATTTATTTTTCCTTTCCTCTTCTAGTTCTGTGCAAGTCACTGGAATCCCATTCCTACCACTATCTGGAACAGCACTGGTTATAGTGACAAAGGAAAATCATACACAGCCTCTTAAAGTTTCTGTCCAGGAATAACATTTGTACTCTGCTCACATTTCATTGGTGAAAGCATATCATGTGGCCCCACTAAGATCAAAGTCCATAGGGAATTTGACCATCTGCTATGGTCTGAAATGTGGAAGTGCCAAAATATCTGTGACTAGTAATAGCAATGTCCACCAACTTAATGTTCTCTACAGCCCTTTGTATTGAATAAATTCTGTAGTTACAAAAAAGGGTATATTTTGCATTTAATGTATGAGATTTCTGAAATTTGTCAGTTGATTTAGTTTAGAAGTTTTTGTAAACATAAAATTGATATTATAGTAATGGACCACATTTTATTCTTCAAAGATCCACTATTAATCACAGTAAAATTTTTGGGAGTTGAAAATCTGATAGAAACTATCCAGGGGCACCTGGGTGGCTCAGTTGGTTAAGCGACTGCCTTCGGCTCAGGTCATGATCCCGGAGACCCAGGATCGAGCTCCACATCGGGCTCCCTGCTCAGCGGGAAGCCTGCTTCTCCCTCTCTCACTCTCCCTGCTTGTGTTCCCTCTCTGGCTGTGTCTCTCTCTGTCAAATAAATAAAATCTTTAAAAAAAAATTTTAAAAAGAAAAAAAAGAAACTATCCAACCAGGATTTTAATGATTAAAAGTGAAAAAAGGATTTTTTTTTTTGTTTTGGTTTTTGAATGCTATTTAGATAACACAAAAACAGATGACCCAAATCAGTTTGATGCTAGTAGGAGTTGTGCAGAATAAAAGAAAAATGAATGTGTTTAGAAACTGGTAAATGTAAGGAAAGTTTTATAATCATTAAATAGCTAAGGTCTGAGGTTAGGAGAAAAACATGGTATGATCTCCATTAATGTGCCCTTGTTCTAAATGTACAGGCTCACATGTCAGCCATGGGCTTGCCATGCCTGGTTAGATTTGTCTTCTTCAGTTACCACTCAGTGGCTGACATAGCCAGGCTCGGTGCCTCCTCCCCAGCATGGCTTGGCCGTCACATGTAAAAGTGATCTGGTTTGTTTAAACAGAATATTTTCTTACTGTTCTCTTTGCTATTATATATCATAGCAGAAAGCTTTGAGTTAATAAACCACTGCCCACATGTCAAAATAGGTCACAGAACCTTTAAGGGAACATCAAATCCAAATATCGATAATGTCACCATAGTTTGTGCCATACCCTTTGGAATGTGACCACTCTGCCTTTTGGTCCATTGCCAATATATTCGGTCTTATGTGAGTCTCATATTCTTTGAGTATTGGTCTTTTCTCTCCAATGTGATTAAAAACTTCTTGAGCACAGAAACCAAGCTCTGTGCTTCTTTTTGGGTCAACCACAATACCTAACACAGCGTTGAGCACATAAAGTCCCCAAAGATTTTTTTTTTCCCCTGATGACACCTATTCAAAACACAGGGAGGACAGAAGACTTTCATGTCTTCATTTGAAAAAATATGTTTAAGCAGCAACCACATAGCCTGGACTGTGTACAGTTTGGGTAAAAATAGAAAAACAAGCTACAAACCCTAGAGCAGCAGTTCCAGTCAGGGTCCGTTTTGTCTCCTACGGGAATTTTGGCAACGCCCGGACATAGTTTTGGTTGTCACAATTGAGGTGGGGGTGCTGTTGGCCTCTAGTGGGCAGAGGGCAAAGAATATTGCTAAACAGTTTCTTGTGCACAGGATAACCCCTATACCAAACAGTTCCTCTGCCCAAGATGGCGATTGTGTCCAAATGGGGGAAGTCTGGCCACAGAAGGCTAGTGCAGCCGTCAGACAGTGGAAGACAATATTAATACAAGCTTACTAATAATGGTACTGCCTTTTCCCTCAAAGTTCTTAATGGTGGTAATTTCAATATTTTTATCTCATTACATAATGTAACACTGATAAGGACAACTCCAGATGCAGACACGTGGCAAAAACTGTATAAAGGAGTAAGAAGACTTCTGTTATTGTGGATGGAGATGTAAACAGTTGTTTCCAGTATTTCCTTAGAGCATTAGTTAGCATCTTCTTCATTAACAGAAAAAAGATAATAGCAGGTGAGGTAAAATTTAGAAAAGCTATATTTATACTACAGTTGTACTTCTGAATCCCCGATAACTACTATGGCTACACCACAGCTTGAGATGTAGTTAATTGTCTAATGCTTAAATTCTCTTTGTCAAGGGTCTTGAGAAGAAAAATAAGTTCCTATGTAAAAGTGAATACATAATACAATAATAACATTTCAAATGGGTAAGCAATATCCACTTCACATACAGGGACTTTTTTAAAAAAGATTTTATTTATTTATTTGAGAAAAAGAGTAGAAGAGAGCATGAGAGGGGAGAGGTCAGTGGGAGAAGCAGACTCCCCGTGGAGCTGGTAGCCCGATGCAGGATTCAATCCCAGGACTCCAGAGTCAAGACCTGAGCTGAAGGCAGATGCTTAACCAGCTGAGCCACACAGGTGCTCTGGAGATTTTTTTTTTTTTTAACCAGATAAAGAGGAATCATCATAAAGCAGAATCATTGGAATTTCACTGCCTCACCTTCTTGCCAGTACTCCAAAATTTAGTTTCAAAATCCTGGGCTTGGTAATTTAACATAAACTCACATTTGTTTGACAGTAAAATCTCTACTAGGAGAGGGCTAGCCTAAAGTTAAGGAATATCCTGTACATGACCTAATTGTATCTAACCTGTGGGGCAAGTGCCAAAAGGTAATCCCCCATTTATGTCCATTATCACAAAATTTCAATAAAATGTTAACTCTTGGCCATTAGAGCTCCAAAGAATTATAGCAATACAATGTTTCAAAAATATCCATTATACCTTCTTTCCTGTATGAGAGCTGCTAGGAAACCTATTTTTCTTTGCATGTTGATATATGCTTCTCTCCCTCTTTCCTCTCACCTCTCCTTTTTCAAGTGTCTTGAAGAATACAGTGAGATGGCACAATCTGCTCTTTGTATTTCTTTTTATTTTCTACCCCACCTAGACTAGAATTAGAAAACTACTCATCTCTCTGTCTTTATATTTGTTGATCTGTTTTTGCATTTTACCCTTTTTGTTGTTGTTGTTGTTCTTTAGCTATAGTTCTCTTCCATTCAATTAACCATAGATGCCTTTCTTGTTTTAGTAACTGAACTGTTTTCCATTTTAAAAGTTCATACATTGGTTCACCCAATTCTTTAACATTTAATTATTGAATATCTAATTATATTCTTGGTTTATGTTAGGAACTAAGAACATAACAATTAAAATATACATTTCTTCTCTTCTCATTTCTCCTCCTCCTCCTCCTCCTCCTCCTCCTCCTCCTCCTCCTCCTTCTTCTTCTTCTTCTTCTTCTTCTTCTTCTTCTTCTTCTACTTCTTCTTCTTCTTTTCTCATTGCTTCTACCCTCACATGTCTTACAGTCTTTGGAGAAGATAGACAAGTAATCAGGCAATGAGACTACAGTGTGATAAGCTCTTTGACAGCATAAGTAGAGTTCTATGAGAAAACCAGAAGAGGCAACTAAATTGGTCCTAATGAGCTAAGTCTTGGAGAAAAATTTGCTGAAATTTTTGACATCTATGCCCAAATGTGAGGGATTAGACAAAATTACGCTACTGGCAATGGAAGAGTGGTCATTCCAAATTGTAGGAACAGTATACAGTGACATAACAGAAGGGTATTTTCAAAATATTATTCTCTCTTCCATACAATACTATAGTAGGGACAGGACTGGAGAGAGGGAGACCAGCCAGGAGCCCACTGTCATGGTCCCTTCAAGAGTAATACTGCTTGCAAAAGAAAAGAGACAGAAGAAATTGAAAGAGATGAATATAATTATGGTTACTTGGGGGGTAATTGTTGGAGACCTGAGGCTCATGTCAAAATCTCTGAGTTGGCCAGTTAGTAGATACTGCTACTGTTCCTTGAGCTGGAGAACCAACAAAAGGAGTAGGAGCACAACAGCTTGAGGGGACAAAACGGGTTAAATTTAGGGGCACCTGGGGGGCTCAACCATTAAGCATCTGCCTTAGGTCATGATCCCAGAGTCCTGGAATCGAGCCCCGCATTTGGCTCCCTGCTGAGTGAGAAGCCTGCTTCTCCTTGTATCACTCCCCCTGCTTTGTGTTCCCTCTCTAGCTGTGTTTCTCTCTGTCAAATAACTAAATAAAATCTTAAAAAAAAAAAAAAGAATGGATGGAATTTAATTGTAGCCACATTTCACATTCTATTTGCGTTACCTAAGGGGTATCGTCATGGGGGATAGGGGTATAGTTGGCTATATGAGTCTGAACACACAGGAACAAAGCAAGCATGATAAATGAACTTTGGAGATAAGATTTTTTCCCCTAATGGAATGAATACATTGTGCATATATTAAGGTCATAATTTCCAATATAGATCAAGAAGTAAAGAATCTCTAGTTCAGTTCTTGATAACTGTCATCAAAGGCTTTGTCGTTTTCACTTAATATCATATACCTCCTTTCCTTATTGGTGTCTTTGTCAAAACGTTGCATCAATATAATTTTATTGATCTCTTATGTTTGTATAGACTTTCACAGTTTACTAAACTTCTTTTCCATACAGCTCTGGACAAAGTCTGAAGTCTGTGAGTTGGCATTGGCTAAACAGCTTAGGGCCAGGAAACCAGGACAGAACCACAGAGCAGGAGTTCTAATGAGGTTGCTGCAACTATTTATTCTGGGGTCACAGCCAGTGTTCAGAACCAGAAGTCACAGAGTTAACCAAGCCAAGGCCCAAGTTTCAAGCCAGGAGTCAGAGCCAAAGCTATGGGCAAAGCCAAGAAGTAGTCATAGGATTAGCACATCGGAGCAAGCCCCAGAACTGCTGTTGAACCCATGGTCCTCCCTCAGGCCCTGTGTCCTTTGGAGGCATTCTCTCGCCACAGACTGGCACTCTCAGAGGAATTCCATGGATGAAGTGGGAATGGGACAACTGAGGATTTCCCCAGCTTTTATAGGAACTTTGCCTTGGAGAACATAACCAGAATCCCATCAAAACCATCCTGATTACCTTCTAAACAGTCTCTTAAGGCCGGCAAGCTTATTCAAAACAAAATGAAAACTTTGAGTATTATTTATGAATTTATTAAAATTCCCAGATGCAAAAATCCCCACATTATCTTACACTAAATTAAAATCGACAGGAGAAAATGATCTAAGTGTGGTTGGATTTCTTTCAGAGAATCTTAAAAATAGAAAAACCCAAACTTTAATTTTAATAATTCCCCATGACATCTCATGCTAGGTCTTCATTTATTTGCCCTCTTCTGAAGAAATTCAGTCATAATCTCTAGATTATTTCCTTTATGTTTCTCTCAGCTTTGATGTAGCCGAAAGACCCTATGATATACCCAGGTAAGAAACCTAAACTTCTACTAAACCTACATTCTCAGAAATAAATTAGGCAAAATAGATGTCTTTTTAAACATAAATTTAAATAGATAGCACAGTCAGATGGGTCAGCAATTTGAAAAGTAAATTTTAAAAGTATACAGCACAACTTCCATTCTCAGTTCACCTTCTCTATTTAGTTGCACATCACTGTCCACAAAAGTAACCAGTCATTAATTTCTGGTTATTTCTTTAGAGCTTTATTATGCACACATAAGCACAAATAGACACATATTCTCATTTCTCCCCCTTATTAGTAAAACACAGCACATTAAGCACTTTGCTGTGAACCTTGCTATTTTCCGTGGAAGCTCAGAAGTTTCTTATTTCTTTTTAGAGCTGTGTAATATTCTATTATAGATGTACCATAATTAATTTAATTTAGTTTAGTTATTTAGCCTAGACAATTAACATAGACACTTGTTTCCAGTCTTTCACTATTACAAGTAATATAGCAATAAATAATATACTGTCTACATCATTTGCATATATGCAGTTACATATGTAAAAAAAATTACCAGAAGTGAAATTAATGAATTTTAATAGATATAGCTAAATAGCATTCTATAGCATTGTAATTTTCACTTTCCTGAAGCCTCACCAATAAACTTTTAGACGTTTGCCAATCTGTAAGTAAAACACTGTGGTCCTTGATAGGGTTTAGTTTCTCCTCTTCCTGTGGGCATTATTGAACTTCTTTTCATATATATGAGAGCCAAAGTTGTATTTCATTTTCACAACTTTTGCCCACATGTAAGTTGTTGGTATTTTTTAATCATTGATTTCTAGAATATTTTTAAATGAAGGTATAATTTACATGTAACATTATATTAGCTGCAGGTATACACCATAATTCAGTGAATATACATATTGGGAAATGATCACCACAGTAAGTTCAATCAACACTCAGGACTGTATATAGTTACACTTTTTTTATGATGAGAATTTTAATATCTAGAATATGTTTGTAACATTTGCCTTTTTCCCACAGTGTGAGTATTTTTCCCAGAGTTTTATCTTTTGACTTTTATATATTTTTTTTGGCTGTGCACAAATTTTAAAATTTTTTGCGTCAAATCTCTCAATTTGTTTTTGGCTTTTAAAATAAAATAGGAATAAAAGTATACTTTAACATGATAAGAATATATCTATTTCTTCTCCCAAACTAGCATCATATGTATGTATTCTAGTGAATACATTATATATGGGAACAAAACAAGAATGCCTACTATCACCACTATGATTAGCATTGTATGAAATGTACTGACCAACAAAATAAAAAAGAGATTGAAAATGAAAGTTAAAGATATACCTGGACATAACCAAAAAATAATTTTCAAGACCTATATGAAGAAATCTTGTAAATGCTACTGAATGACTAAGAAAAGAAGACTTGAGCTAATGGAAAGATATACCATTTCCTTGGACTGAAGCCCCAACCTCATAAAGACACCAATTTGCCTTAAGTTAACTCATATTTTATGTATAACCCTCCCCAAAATAACAACTGGATGCTTTTGTGTTTGTTTTTGTTTGTTTGGTTGGTTTGCTATATATCCTGTTTTATTTTCTTATTTTAAGAAATAGACAAGATAACTATAATATTCATATGAAAAAATAAATACACAAGAATATCCAGGAAAACTTTGATATAGAAGATCAATAAAGATAAATTAGCTGTATAATATATTAAAATATATTCTAAATCCTTGATGATGAAAAGAATATGTTAGTATCACATGAATACTAACAGAGTAGCAAAATATACAGTAAACCTAAAATAGACCTAATATATACAGAAATGTGGCTTCTGATAAAGAGGGCATCTCAAATCAGTGG
The DNA here is from genome assembly GCA_004023965.1 of Spilogale gracilis. Taxonomy (NCBI): domain Eukaryota; kingdom Metazoa; phylum Chordata; class Mammalia; order Carnivora; family Mephitidae; genus Spilogale; species Spilogale gracilis. The sequence continues at coordinate 282,516 of PITA01000029.1, forward strand.
ATAAAGCTGAATTATTCCATAAAGGCTGCTGGGACACACGGAGAGTCATCTCAAACAACACACTGGATCTGAACTTTATATACATTCAAAATGCATCAATATTCTTTGAAAGAAGAAAAAGGAGAAGAAGAAAGATGAAAGAAAGAAGGGAGGGAGAGAGGAAGGACTAAAGCACTAAAAATATATCCTGCGTTCTTTTACAACCTTGAAATGGAAAAGCTTCCTATCTATGAAGCAAATATAAATTCCAATATTTTCCTAAAGTTTCTGTACAATTCAATAACTTTAGGGAGAATTTTTTTCCTACATAATGTCAACTGATGTCAAACCCTAGGTAGACATTTTTAAGAAAACAATAGGTAATCTCTTTTTTTCAGGCAGAAAGATATATACTGGAATATCAAAGGACTATAAACACAGGAAATAAGACTTTAAAGTTGAAATGCAGAAAAAAATTTTTGAGTGAACTTTCAAGTTAAATATGTTAAGACCTTGTAATTTTTTAAAAGATTTTATTGATTTATTTGACAGAGAGAGAACACAAGCAGGGGGAAGGAGGGAGGGAGAAGCAGGCTTCCTGCCAAGCAGGGAGCCTGATGTGGGGCTCGATCCCAGGACTCTGGGGTCATGACCTGAGCCTAAAGTATATACTTAACAACTGAGACATGCAGGCACCCAAGCCCTTGTATGTTTTTAAAAGAACATGGATGATAGTGACTTAAGTTCCTATTCTCTTTTCTACCAACCATATTACCTTGGAAAAATTACTTAATCTTTCTGAAATTTAATTTTCTAATTAACAAATGGGATTACTAAAATAATTCCTGTCAAAGTTACCAAGTTATTGCTTGGACCAGATAATCTTATCTGAAAACACTCCATAATCTGTAAAAACTATATAAAAGTTCATTGTTACTTAATATGTTATATATTTAAGCACCGCAGATGTAAATCTATTTTAATATAAGAAATTCTGAGTAATCAAGCATATGGAGATACTCTATACTGCATCCTAGCATTCTTGGAATGTATAGGGTACAAGTTAGAATAAGTTTATTACCATCTATGAAACTCCACTTTATTGATTTGAGCCTTACTATTTAAAACTAAATTGGAAGAATATGTAGAAAAATCATTATTCTGAATGGCATACTGTCATCTGCCAGAGATCAATGGATAGAAGCTACAGCAGGTGTCATGAGGAATTGTGGTAGAGGCAAATGCATGATGGCCATCACTGAAGCCAGTCACATGGCAGAGCACACAGCAGAGTCTTGGCAAGAACACCTGAGCTCCAGAAGAAGCAAAGAAGGCAACATCTCTTCTCCTTCTGAACTGCCACCCTTGTACTTCTATCAATAGCATCCAAAGGGTCATGCTAATGGCAAAACAGAAAATGGTAGCCTCTTCTTGTCTCTCAGTTTTTGTAATACAGAGGATAGAAATTTTAGATAAAATGTGTGACTTGTATTTCTGGCAAGAAAAAAATATTTTAAAATAAGGATGCTGAGAGGGGGGAGTGGTTTGGTTTTGCTTTAGAATCTTAACTGTAATGGGCAGGTGTGGCCAATTTAATCCAAGAAGCCTTATGTACAAATACCCAGAGGACTCTTTAATTCTAGAAAAAAAACACAATTGGCTGAGAATGATTAATGATGAAAATGATTAATGATGAAAAAGGTATATAGGTTGCTAGAAAATACTTATATACCATAAAGGACAAATATTATATCCTGATCCCATTGTCTGTTCTCAAGAACAAAACAAATTAAAAATCAAATAAATAAATAAAAACTTTCCCTTTCCCTCCTCTGTAAAGAAAGAAAATAGAAGAAAATCTTTTGTGATCAAGAAAAAAAATTTTTTTGTAGGAGGTCACCTGGGTGTCTCAGTGGTTAAGCGTCCAACTCTTGATTTCAGCTTAGTTCATGATTTCAGGGGTCCTGGGATCAGGCCTTGCTTGGGACTCTGCACTCAGTGGGGAATCAACTTGAGATTCCCTCTCTCCCTCTGCCCCTACTTGTGTCTCGCGCTCTTGCTCTCACTCTCACTCTGTGTGTGTGTGTGTGTGTGTGTGTAATAAATAAATCTTAAATGGTAGGAGGGCAAGAAGGAAGGAAGAGAGAGAGGGAGGAAAACTTTTTGATCAAACTAGTCTGAATCCTTCCACTGTTTCTCAGCTTTCACATCGTACAGATTGTGCCTTCCTTTTTGGTCCACATTACTAACTACAAAATTCTTCCATATTTATTTGCCCAAAGATGAGTTTCATCAGGTATATTTATTGAGTGGTCATCAGCAAAATTCTATGGGAAAAAAAAGCTCCTCTGTATATGTTCCACAGGTTGTTCATGCCTATGATTCCACCTAGAATGATTAGATATAGCCCTGACATGAATTCTGCCTCTTGTTTCCACCTACTGCCAGTGGTATGCTGGAGTTGGCTTGTACCACTGGCTGATTATGTACATCTCTTCCCAGCCCTGAAACCACAGACATCATGGTAGTAGCCTGACACTGGCTATGGCAGGAATCTTTACACCACGGAATTAGCTAACTGTCCTCCACCTCAGAAAAGCCACCATTAGTCATTTTCCAGCACACCAGACTATCTTATATGTTCTCTCCAGGAGACCACTCTTCTCTGAGCAGTGTGATGAAAGAGAAACCTTTACCACATTTTGGTAGAATGATTCACATCCTACTCGCAATGCAAACTGAAGATGAGTGCTCACTCATACTGAAACAACATGGCTCCAGGAACCATGTTGAGCCAGGTGTAATATCATTTGACATCCCCCAGGAGCAGGACCTTGAGCAATTAACTATATAATCACTTCACGGCACTATTAGTAACCTATTCTTTAAAAAAAAAAAAAAAAAGATTTTATTTTATTTATTTCACAGAGAGAGAGATCACAAGTAGGCAGAGAGGCAGGCAGAGAGCTAGGAGGAAGTAGGCTCCCCCGCTGAGCAGAGAGCCCGATGCAGGCCTCGATCCCAGGACCCTGAGATCATGACCTGAGCTGAAGGCAGAGGCTTTAACCCACCGAGCCACCCAGGTGCCCATTAGTAAGCTATTCTTGACAGGCATTCGTATTTCTTGATGACACAAATTGACTCCAGTCTTATTTGTGAGTGGTTTGGTTTTTTAAAACTTCCCCAGTGCACTAAAATCACCAGGACTTAATGGTAGCTTGCTTAGGCTGAAATGGATTGGCTAAGTGAGTATAGCCAGATATGACAAAGTAGCATAGTGTGACTATTTTCCATGACCCATTACTTTCAGCAAACCAAAATGTTAAATGATAACTTTCAAAACTTAGAGTATGGAGGGTGAGGAGAGGGAGGGAGTGGAGGAAGGACCACTGCTGTTTAGTGATCAGCTCACCAATTAGAAACCATCCCTCTGGGACAACAGTATAGGGGAAGTGTTGGTACAGAAAGGATATTTTTTGTAGCTTACCTCCTTTCCCTGCCTCTGGCTTTCATCAAATATGGTGTTAAGATGGCCCAAAACACTTTTCCTCCCAGATGTCAGACAATTTGAAATCTCCTTTCAACAGTTGTCCCATAACATTGCCATAAACTTAATTTTGATGCCCTGCAATTTTTTATGCTGAAGCCCTTACTTCTAATGTGACTACATTTGAAGATAAAGCCTTTAGGGAGATGATTAAGATTAAATGAGGTCACAAGGAGGAAGCCCCAATCTGATAGAACTAGGGTCATAAGAAGAGGAAGAGACACCAGCGATTTCTTTCTCTCAGCACATGTAAAGATACAGTGAGAAGGTGCTATCTATAAGCCATGAAGAGAAACCTCATCAGCACCTTGCCAGTGACTTGATCTTGGGCTCCCAGCCTCCAGAAACATGAGAAAATAAATTTCCATTGTTTAAGCCACCCAGTGTGTTGTAGGCTAATATGGCAGCCCTCACAAACTAATATACTCTTTCTTTGCATGTTTAATGTTGAATAGTTATCGGAGTACCCATAAGTGAATGTATGAGCCGCAATCAAGAATGAAATTGATGGGACACCTGGGTGTCTCAGTCTGTTAATCCTCTGAGTCTTGATTTCAGCTCAGCTTATGATCTCAGGGTCATGAGATAGAGCCCCACAATAAGCTCCATGCTCAGCAGGGAGTCTACTTGTAATTCTCTTTCTCCCTCTCACCCTACTGTTTCTGCCTCTCTCTTTCTCTCCCTAAAGTATGTATTTATTTATTTAGTTAGTTAGTTAGTTAGTTAGTTAGTATTAAGTTGGTGGGACACCTGAGAGGTACAGTGGGTTAGGCAGCTGACTCTTGGTTCTAGCTGGGATCATGATCTCAGGGTCATGTGATCTACCCCCACATAGAGCACCATGCTGGGTGTGAAATCTGCTTGAGACTTTCTCTCCCTCTTCCTCTGCCCCATCCCCCCATTGTCTTACTCTCTTTCTTTCTTTAAAATAATAATAATAATAATAATAATAATGAATTGGAAAAGAAAATAATGCCTGTTTGTTTTCCCGAAACTTCTAGTCTATTTCAAATAAGAAATGAATATGAAAAATTGCATATAATACTTCACTACCCTATGGTTTTCAGTTTCTAAAGCCTTCATTCCCCAAATTAGAAACATAAAGATTAGAGGGATATTTAGTTTCTGGTAGACAGTGACCCTAAAAGAGGCTGCATATTCTATTCATGAGGCATAATTCTTCACTTAAGTCACCTAGCAACACAGTTATTTAGGGTAAAACATGAACACTTCCTGACCACTAGGTTATCATGTGGTCTACCGATGTCAGAGTCATCCAAATGTATGGTGAGTTCCTATGATGCCCCCCACAGACTTTATACTCTGGAAGACCCTCAGCTGGATCAGTCCTGGCACTGTGGAAGATATTGGAAAGAGGGTTTTACTGGCTATGTCTTCTTAGCCCTCCGATTTCCACCTTCCCCCTTTTCAATCCTACCTGTACCTTGGGAAGTGACCAGTGTGTGAATGGCGTCAACAAATTACCTTTGCCTTCCAACTTCAGGTTTACCTCCAGAGCTAAGGACTAGAGGGGAGTGAAGCTAAGGCATTTATTCCTCCAGTTGAAAACAACCCCAGTGGGCAGCACTCTCCACTTAAGTATCCTTGCTGACCTCTGGAACCTCTCTTTCTAGAAGCCTGGTTGTAAAGGCTCCCTCTTCTTCCTAGTGACTAGGTACTACATCAATCCTTTTTCATTTCTCTAAATATGGCCCACAGGTTTGTAAACACCCCCTTATTAAATCCTCCTGAAAGAATCAGTTTGAGTGAATCATCTTTTTTCTGTCAGGACTCTGAGAGGTAGTAGAGCCAGAGAAGGTCAAGGATATAGCTGAGCCAGCTGAACCAGATTAAAGTATCAACAACAATAAAAAAAAAAAAAAAACCCTTCTATGCAACTCCATTTCAAATGACTATGCTCTAATACATTCCCACCCCTCAAGTCTTGGTGCTTAGTGTGTTCTCTTCTGAAGACCTTTGTCCATGTTTCTTCATATGGTTGGCTCCATCTCATAATTTCAGAGAGTCTTTTCCTGTATAAAAGAAATCCCTTAATTTCTTTGTCATTGTTCTATTTCATTTCCTTCTAACATTTATCAGAATCAGAATGTATCTTTATTGTCTCTCGCCCACCTCTATTCCACAGGCTCCAGGAAATTAGAGATCATGGTTGTGTTACAACATCTCTCATGCCACAACTGGAATATAGTAGGCTCTCAGTAATTACATACAACTACTTACCCATAACTCTCTATTCCGTCTTTCTCTTTGTGCACACAAATACACACATCCACACATAAACTTTTGTGATTATTCATAACCCATTTTTGATAGCTAATTTCTACAGGCTACCTTGGATACTATGTTAATTGGATTATGTATATAAGAACTGTTGAAGATACCACATGATTGCACTAACTATGTCTTTTAGGCTCCCTAGAAATATCTTTTGACTAAGGCAAGGAGCAATAAATTGTTATTAACATGATGTGCTTCACTCCCAGGAAAGAACTTAGGCACTGGGGAAAAATAGTCTCAATCATTTGGCCAATTTCTATTTCTTTAAATAAAAATTGGTACATCAATAGAAACTTTAAGGATAATGATAGAACACTTAATATTAAATGAAAGGAAAACCAAGGAGACGTGGATGAGATTTGAAAGACTTTGAAGTCCACATGAGGAAGGATTTGGTCTTTTGCCTTCCACCTAGAATACATAATTAAAATGACTTTGGCTCCAAGGGGGCACCTGGGGACTGTAGAAGGATTGAGCATTTTAAGGATTTAGAACGTGTCTACAGTTGTCTCTGCTTTAATTAAATAAGAGGAAAGCTTTTATTTTAACTCTGTCCAAGGAAACCCTAGTCATAAAACTGTTTTATTTGACGAAGTGTTTACTCTCAGAGGAAAGAAGCAGAGCTGTGCACAGTTGATGAGCCAATCCTGAAGTGGTTATACATGAGCAAGGGGAGAGATCCAAGGAATGGGCATGGAAAAGTTGCCAAACTTATCATGACTTCAGGGTCATAGATCAAATCTATGACCTTTTTGCAAATCCTGGGAAATTCGTGTTTACAAAATACATGGCACAGTCATGAAACTTCTAAAGACTATTCTCCAAACAGTCATATATTCTAAACTGCTAAAGTGTACATCCCAATGAATAAAATGTAAATGTTGCAATGACTTTGAAAGCAAACATGCTTCCATATGCAGATTTTAGTTATAGAAAAAGCCTTGTCCTAAATCAACTCTGCATACCTTTTTTGGTAAAAATTTTCTCAAATAAATTACAGGCAGGCAGCTGAGAAATAAAGACAAACACTGAGAACAAAGCACAGCACTAGAGCTAAGAATGATGGGATTCATCTTTGGAGGCTCCATGCCACTTCTGACCGCTCTGGGGTGTTTACTGTACAAGAAGGACAGAGGGAGTGCACATTGATTATGAGCTCACTCAAAAGTCTCTCACACCCAATAAACTATGTTGCATTTAGGAGATCTTGTTGGGAACAACTGGGACCTTCTTATCAGTATGACTCCTCTGGAACTTATAAAAAAATCTTGCATGGTCACAAATATTATTACTTGATCAATAAAAAACCTCATTTTACGATGCTAGATTGATGAAGATAAATAATACATGAACAGTTAATGACCACGGCAAAGACCTCAAAGCCTCAGTCTGTCCTTTTTGACTCTGAAATCCAGGACACTTAAGCTCTTTCCCTCCGTTCACTGATTCAACTTCCTTTACCAACATGTACCAGCCATTTTGCCAGAAGACAAGAGATACCAAGAAAAATAAGAAAGTCACCATGCAATAAAAATTCTAGCCCAGTCATAGTAACTTAAATGAATACCTACAGAATGGGAAACATTAGGATTAACTATTGTAAGGAGTCACCAAGCTTTCAAGCTAAGTGAAAACAAAGGATTCATTTATCCAAATCCCCTGTGTTGAGCTCATGGGAGATAATACAAGCTAAACATTTGTTCTTGCTCTTGATTTGTATTAATTGATTTTTCACATACGCTTGACAATTTTGTGAGAACTGAGTTTTTATCCTCACACAAATGTAGTTCTAGAGAAGACCAACTTGGATTTCCATTTCTTGAGGAAATAAAACACAACTGAAATTGTACACCAAATAAACACATTATGCAACATTGTCAATTGCTGTTATGGCAATTTTTACTTCTTTCTCTTATGCCTCCAAATATAAGTTCTTAGAAGACAAAAGTCTGAGATTTACCCTGAGGGGTTAATAACACCCAGCACTGAAAATTAAACAACCTGCATGCTCCAAAGCCCTTTTCCACTGTGTTGGATTCTCCTGTGAATCTACACATACCAGTGCAATCTCTGATTAAGGTGAAAGTAAGAAAAAGTGTTAAAGTAAGTCAAAAGAAGTCTAATGAACATGGAAGGGGGAATTGGCTAAACAATAAGAAACAAGAATAAAAACCCTGAACGATGTTTATACGCACATCACTGGGTTTTCAGCACCTAGAAGAGTAGCACACTTTAAATATTTGTTCAGGGAGTTAATGAATCCTTAGCCTCCCTCTATGACAAAATGGTGAACACAATGAGCCTCAGACACCAAGTAGTTTGGCCACATCCCATGAGAGGAATCACATGACGATTTGGCTCAAAATGATGATATGAAGTCATCCAGCCCTCATTCACATATCTAGAACAGAGGGTGAGTGATGAGGGGAAGCACATGGAAGAAAAGAACAAACTTCATGGAGAATTGATGCATTAAGCAGTATGCGAGGTCCTTTATTCGAAAGATCTTACCTAATCCTTAAAACATCCTATAAATTAGATACTATTCTTTATTCTATAGATTAAAAACCTCAGTAATAATTGTCATAAGCAGACTCAATCAAGAGGAAAGGGAAAAGTAAAACACAATGCTTTTCAGTAAGAGATATAAAGCATCAGAAATTAAGTTCTTTGTCCAAGTGTTGAAATATTAACACTTTTATTAAAAATAATAATAAGCAAAACCCTTATGTGAACAATGTGTGTGTATGTTTGCATACATATGTATATTTCCACTGGATGATAAAACTACAGCATCCCTTGGAAAAAATACAATGAACAATGAAATGAAATGAATGAAAAATATAATAAACAAATCCAGAAAACTTTTACCAAAACCCTCTATAAATGATCTCAGTTCTGTTTTGGAAGAAAATGCTCTCTAAGGAGAAATGAAGTAAGTTTTAGACATTCACTGTCTTTTGGTGCCGTTCGTGAATAAATTGGGCTAACTGTTGGATGTGAGAAGAGACGGTTTTATGATACATATACTGCCCCCAAATTATTAGTTCCTAAATTCTTCATCTTTAACCAACCAGTTAGGCTGAATCTAGAAGACAGAGATAACCCTTAACGTGGAGTCTCCTAAGCAATTTGCAATCCACACATATATCTGCAAGAGGTAACCTCATTATCAAGCACACAAACTTAAAACACTGAAGGAGTTCATACATCACACAGCAATTCAGTATTTAATATGTATTTTAAGCATGTCAATTTCTGCATATAAAGAGTGACTAGCACATCATGCATTACATTGTCATACTAGTTCTGTGGAACAACGGCTTTCAATTTAAAGAATAAAACACCCTCCAGCTGAAGAAAATTCTCACATTACAATATGTTTAAAGGAATCTATTCCAGTTGTGGTTGGTTGTCTATGAGAAATCTTTTTCATAGGGGGAAAAATTGAACATTCCCATGTGAAAGCCTTTCTTACAAGAGAAAAAAAATTCTACGTTGCATTTTATACAAACTAGGTGAATTCAAAATGATGGATCATTTCAAAAATATTCATTATACTATTTACTTACATAAATGTGGTTGTATAAAAAATAAAAAAGGAATGCATTCACAATTGGTTTAAGTAATTTTCTCTTGGCAAACCACCATAGAAAACAGGGGCGTCATGGCGCCACAGAATTCTGAATTGTGGTGGAGCATCATCAGGACACATGGCATTAATCTTTGTCTCGTTGCAGGAGACACCCTTGCTTGCATTAGCAGGCTGCCTCTTAAATGTAAGATGGTGTAATGTAACTCAGGTTTAAATAACACAATAAATAAGATCTATTTCTCTTTAGTCCTTCTCACCAATCTCTTCCAAGCCCTCTTTGTTAAAGTGCTTCATTGTTTACAGATTTTAATGTAAATAACAATTGGGGGGGAGGGACTTTTCCAAAGGAGTATGGTAAAGGAAGAAGCTCAAGATGTTAATATCAATTTTTTTAAATTTAATACGGTAAGCAATTAAAAGACTTTTTTAAAAAAATCAACATATGTATGTGAACATAGCATAATTATTTACTCTACTTTCTTACTTGTCTTTTAGCAAACTGACAGTTCCAATATTTTGGAAATCTCACTGTTTTATAGCACTTCATGCTCCCCATGACAAGGGGAACATTTAGCTGTCTTTAATGTCTTCTAATTAAATATTCAAAGAATTCTTAAAGTCTTCGTTTTCCAAATATAGATATATTTTAGAATAACAGACTTTTCCAAATGCATTTTTCTATTGAACTGAGAAGCTTTCATAAACTGTCCCCACTGAATATAATGACTATTTAAGGAAACAAGCTATTTATGTGGAAATATTAAGAAGGATGATTTTGATAACCCATACTCAAGGCCAAAATAAGGATCATTGGGACTTTTACTGAAGAAGTTAATGGAGGCCAGGCCATTGGCAAATGACCTTGAAATCCCTTGATGTAGCCTCAAATTGGCTTCAACACAAGCTTATTATTAATGCAGACAGCTAGTTTATACCATGAAAAGCACATGGTATCTTTCTTTGAAACCATAGCTGTCACTCAGACACCCCCAGATAAAATGTGAGCATCACTGTGACAGCACTTTTACAAGTTTTTAAGTAAATATCACAAATTTATTAATCGGTGCTTTATGTTAAGAAAATTAGACCTCATCTGCTTAATTACAGCCTTACATATACATTAATGAATTGTTATATAAAGATATTTAAATGAAACATAATACTTGAATCAGAGTCTAAATGGCATTTTCCTCTCTGATTTGTAATGCCCCAGAGACACATATCCAAAACCTTTTATTTTAGATATCTCAACATGTTAAAAAGTGTTTTCCCTAATGTTTTTGAAAATTGATATGATATAGTTGAGAACTTGCACACACACACTCACTCTCTGTCCAGGCAGAAAGGAACTGTTTGCCTGGTTTCCAGATATGAAATCATTAGGGACTGGCTTATTTTGGGAAATTTGAGTACCATGTATTGTTAATGTAAAATAAAGAAATAAACCCTGGGAAGTTAGCAGATTATTTTTTTTGGAAATACATGTTTAGAACTTAAAAAAAAAATCTAATGGTAAAGCATTAACAAATACTTTTTCATACGAATAAAATCTGTAATCAGTTAGATAAGAGCAATGTGCCTTTTTTTGGCATTTAATCAAACAATGAAATCATATACACATTTCCTGACACAAAAGACAAATGATGTAATAATCTGAAGGAGTTTCTCTATCTCTTTGGAACTTTGCATACTTGACTTGTTTTCCATATTTTGTGACTTTAAATGGTGGGAAAATTATATTAAAATGCTTGTAGCAGTTCCTCTAAACTAGCATCCTTTTTGTTTTATTGTATTTAATATAAAAGCAGCAATTATTTGATTTCAAAGTTATGAAAATATGTACCTTATGAGAAAACAAGCAATTTAAGCTTTAATTGGTGTCATTTTTCACAGAACTGGCAAGACTCTTGCATCCCTGGCACGTTGTTTTTCTATAAAACTGCAGAGCTGCCTTCAATGAATGTTTTACGAACGCAAAAGTTGTTATATGAAGGTATATGCATAGATGCCTGGAAATATAAGATTTCTGGTGGGAGTTATTTACAAAAGATGTATTTCATTTGTTACTGTGCGTGTAACAACTCCTATTATTCTAAATGTTTCTCTCTTCTCAATAAGACTGTTCTCAGCTCATGTCTACGAAACGTGGGGGCTTGTGTCTGAAGTAAAATAAAAGGCAAGGCTTTGATGAAGGGAAAACATAACACTTGTGAGAAAAGTAAAAAGAAATGATCATTTTTAATTGAAAAGAAACCAAAGTGTAATATATCGAAAGGCTAATTCTGGTTTTAATCAGAAGAAAACTGATGCAGAATATACAGTGGGAGGCTTGCCTTATATAAATTACATATATGAACCACAAAACTTTCTATTTTCTGAAATGTTGGCTTACCATAAATACTTTGACTTACTCTGCTCAGATTATGCATTTCCCACATTTTTCAAAATTTTGATTTGCTCTGAAACACAGCAGTTTTATACATATTTTTGAGAATTTACCTAGCTTCTTCAAGGATGTTAGTAGTTTTCACACCTGGGGAGGTATCCGTCCATTTGTTGTATTCAATGCAAATTCCCAGAGCTGTAGCCAAGGTTTTCAGAAGATTAGAAGAGCTATAAAAATCTGCATTAAAAAAAAAAAAAAGTCTAAATGGTTCCTGTGATCAGCCAGATGTTTAGGAAACCTGCAGATTAGTGTATTTCATGCAGGAAGTCCTTTCTGGGTAACTGGAGATTAGGATAGACAAATATTCTTTATATTCTATTTACGTCTTTGACTTTTGTGTTATACCCGCAATATTTATTGATAACAATAGTTAACATATACTAAGTGTTACTATCTACCAGGCACTGTGCTAATGTACTAACCACCTTACATGCCTGCATCCCAACAGCCCTAACCAAACAGAGATAACCGTTCTCTTTACACATGAACTAATTATGTTTCAGGGAGTTATTTAGTATGGTAAATGAACAAGTAAGGACACGTAGTGAAAAAGTAGGAACTAGAATCCAGGTCTCTGTGACCCTAAAGGTCTCTTTTCTAACCACTGCTCTATGGTTAGACATAACTGTAGACATAAACAGGACCCTGAGTGTTTTGGAAGCCTTTTTATGTGGGCAGCCCAAGTTAAGTATTCATGCCACGAGGGCTCATGTGACCCATACTGTTGACATCCTTCTCATTATTATCATTATTGGTTTGGTTCAATTTTTATTCAAAATTAACCACCCAACTTGGATTGAACTGCATCAGAACAACCATTGCATTGCTGCTACTTTCTGGGAATATCAAGATTAAAAGGCTTTAAATAGTGGCCCAGAGGGAACAAAAGCGTGTTCGACCCATGTGTAATAGCCCTCTTTAACTCACTAATCCATGACTGCATCAAAACTCTACCAAAACATGACCAAAGTACTGGCAGGAAAGCAAAAAGACTTTTTTCTGGGAAAGCAACAAATTCGTTACCAAATGGATACCGATACATTGCGCGTCTTTGAGAGATGTCCTCTGATCCTGCAAGCTTCCCATGACTCTTCCAGTTGGGGTTCTAGGTGTCTCCTCGGTTCCTCCCAGCTCTCTGGGCTCCCTCCTATCAGAGCACTAGCCTGTGAACCTCTGAGGTACACGGCTTCTCATGCTTGTCTCTGCATCTCCGGATGGGGGCATATTGTTCTGGGCATACTTCAAGCCATTGCTGACAATTTTTTTTTCCTCTAATGGGCCAGATAGGAAATATTTTAGGCCTTTAGAGTCATACAATATCTATGGCAACTACTCAGCTCTGTTATGGTGAGGGAAGACCAGTGGTAGACAACACGTAAGCGAGTGGGTGTTGCTGTGTTCAATAAAGCTTTACTCGTGGGCACGTTGAAATTTGAGTTTCATGTAATTTCTGTGACACAAAATAATATTCTTCTTTTGATTTTCTTCATCTTAAAATGTAAAGGTATTTTTGGCTTTGGGGTCATCTACAAATAGTCAGCAGGCCATATTCGGCCGATGGGCCACTGGTTGCTGTCCCCTATTCTGGACACTCAATATACATTCACTGACTGTTTGAATGGCTAGATTATTGTGGGAAATTATCACACACTGAGTGTGTGAACACACAGTGAGGCTACGCATATGATAAACGAAAACCTGTGTCATGGCACTCAATTTCTGAATTAGAAATAATTAGAAAGGACTGAAAAAGTGCTTCTGAGATAGTAATTAGTAAGCAGACAACGTGATACAGGAACACATCATTCAAACCAAATTAAAGATTTCTGGACAAACCCAGGCTGCATAGAATCTCACATAACAGCATGCAAGGACTTTAGTGGCTTTTTGACTGCTTCTGTGCTATTTTGCTTGCATCCTCTCTGATCGGCCTCTGGGGATCAGGAACATCTACACTCACATCTGGCTTTCACTCTCTGTGCTCCTCATCCAGGTCAGATCGATTATTTAATTATTTGAGCATACTGGCTGCCTTGCTTTCAAAAGTCTTGTAGTGACTCTTGGATGAGATCTGTTGTCTCTCACATATAATTCCATTGCTATGCTTTGGCATTTTCCATGTTACTGTTTCAGCATTTAAATTAATTTTTAGCTAGTAAGGAAAAAATGTCTTATACAGAGCCCATCCAGGTCGATCTAGAATGGTAGTTGCAGGGTTCTCCTAGAGCCAAAGGTGAGGGTGAGCCCGAGGCAATGGGAAAAGTGAGCTTCTGCTTAACTCATCTTGCACGGGATTTTGACCTTCTGCTCCATCCCTGTCATATTTCACTTTCCTTATCATGTCCTCACTGGCTTCATTTTTCTTCCTACCTCCATCTGTAGGTACTTCTATAGCTCCTATAAGCCTAAATAACACCTCCTCGGGGTGCCTGAGTGGCTCAGTGTTTAAGTGTCTGCCTTTGGCTCAGGTCATGATTCCTGAGTCCAGGGACTGAGCCCCACATCAAGCTCAATGTCTACATTAAGAAAGCATCTATACAAAAATGAGGGTATAAATACAGGGTAGATTGTAAAGGGGGAAAAAAAAACACTATCATTTGCCAACCAATTCATTACATTACATGAAAGTAAATTAGTTAGGGGCGCCTGGGTGGCTCAGTGGTTAAGCAACTGCCTTCGGCTCAGGTCATGATCCCAGAGACCCGGGATCGAGTCCCACATCGAGCTCCCTGCTCGCCTGGAAGCCTGCTTCTCCCTCTCTCACTCCCCGTGCTTGTGTTCCCCCTCTGGCTGTGTTTCTCTCTATCAAATAAATAAAATCTTAAAAAAAAAAAAAGAAGAAAGAAAGAAAGTAAATTAGTTAGGACACTATGCTCAACTGTCAGAAATCTACATCTAATTACCTTTTACAAAAACATAAACAGTTGATTATAAAGATACTAGGCTGTCTTATGAAACCCAAGGCTAGAAGCATGGCCCAGTGTCACGGAAAGGATTCAGTCAAGTCCTCTGTATTTCTTGCTCATCTTTCTTCTCTGCACACATGTTCATTTCTCTGTTTCTCTGCTCTCCTCAGTTTCTTAGACCAAATACCCTATTTTAACAACAGTAGAGAACCTGGTCCACTTGAGGTCCTAAACCTAAATTTCTGAAAAGAGATTTCTTAGTTGAAGTGTTTATCCCTAAACTAATTCATGACTAAACTATAGGCATGTGGAAGAGGGTGGATGAGTGGAGGAAAATTCTGGAAGAAGTACCAGGTGTGTGCTATCTGGCTGATAATCTCAAGAAGTGTGTGCTACAAAAGGATAAGTATGAGTTAAATATGCCTCCCAAACCTCTGACTTTATTATAGAATTCCTCCTGTGAAGAAAGAAAACTAAGAAACAGAAAAACTCACAAGGGACAGATGTGTACTTCTCTCAGACCTATGATGAAGTGAAGGAGATTGGACGTCGTTAGTTTACTCTAAGGTATCAAGAATTGTTATCAGATGACTCATTAGACTTTTACGTGCTATGTCCTCATCTCTTATCCTTTTCTAAGTGAAACCTAGAAATGATGGAGAAACAAATATTAGCTGTACTAAGTGAGTAACACTGAATAAATCTAGGGGGTTCTTACTGTGTATTAAACTAGACAATAAACAGATACCATTTATTGGTTCCACCTTTATGTACCATGTTCAGGCACTATGCAAAAGACTCTGCATATCAAATTACATAATATGAAGCCCCTTCCCTAAAGAATATCAAGTCCAAAATAAAATCTATGAAACAATGTTATAAATATAAGGAAACTATGTGTACAGAGTTATGGGTTCTTGATGGAAGGCAATTTAACTCAGGGGGACCGTCTAGGAAGACTTCATAGAGGAAGTGGTAATTCAGCCAAGCCTTTGCAAATGAACGGTAGTTTACTGAGAAAAGACAAAGCTAAAGGACAAAGAGGAAAGATATTCTATGCAAGTGGTATAACTTGATGTTTGATAATATCATGCTTTCTAGTTTTGTTCACTCTGGAGACCCAAAACTTGATCGGGAATCATTAAAGCTGGCCTATTTAAAGTCAGATATCAATCTGCCAGAGTTGTTAGCACTTTTGGAAGATAGCAAAGTAGTTGATGAAAATTACTGAAACAACTCCATGGAACCACAGAATTATATAAAACACTTTCCATCATTATTCTATACAACAATCTCTAAGAGATAACTTGGTTTGTTGTTTTTTTTTTTTTTTTTTGGCAGGGGTGCTTAAAGACTTATTCCTGTTCCAGGCTGGACATGTCGGTACCACCTCCTCACCCTGTGTGATTCTCTAGTTATTCTTGACCCTCATTAATATGCACTAGTCTTGTTATCATTTGTTGTTATTTAGAAGAAATTTCTTATTCTTTGTAGTGCTCCCATTTCACCAAGTTGGCCATGGTCTATTAAGGAGTTTATGTTCTTCTTAGACATTCTGGGAATGATTTGGCCCTAAAGACAATGTCCCTCCTTTGGGGCAGCCCTCTGGGGCTCGTCAGCTCTGAGTCTGTATGTTGTTATCTATTTGTTCAGGAAGGCATTCTGCACCCCACCTTGAGAAGGCAGACTCTATTCTTGCTAATGTGGATTTTGTCTCTCTGTGCTCTATGTGGCAATAATTTCCCAAAATGAAAACAAAACTCCCATTAGGCAGAAAGATGCCACCTCATTTCTGGTTAAATACTATTAAAAATGCACCTGACTGCTACATTACAGCCGTGTATTTTATTTATAGCTGTGTATCCCCCTTAAAGGTATAGGAAAGGGATGCATACACATGTTTTGTGGAAAAGTGAGTAATTATAATAACATCTCCGGGTGTTTGTGGGTGTCAGAGGAAGTGGAATATTGTTGGATGGGCAAGAAAAGTAAAGAATGTGAACACTGATGTTCAACTGTGGAATTAAGGGATGGTGAGAAGAGACTTCCCACTATCTATAACATGTTCAACAAACATACTATCAGAATTGGCTAGCTCTAAAATTAGATAAGAAAAAAAGATAAGGTTTCTGTGTGTGTGTGTGTGTGTGTGTGTGTGTGTGTGTAGGTGCATGTGACCACAGAGAAAATACTATTTTTTTAATTTCAGAAAATTTTAAAATAATTTCTCTTTCACAGGGAAAGTTCTCATTTCTCATTAGATGATCCATAGGTTAAAAGGAATAAGCTTTAAATTTGACATTAACACTGTAAAAGAATTCCATGATAAAGAAACAATGGACTGAAAAGCATTGCACTGAAATTTAAGAGTAGGAAAAGATTTGGGCTGAATTCTGTTTTGTTGTATTTTTTATAGTCATTCCTTTTCTATAATCACTGCCATGAATCTGTGTGCATCTACAAGTGAAATGCTGTATATTTTCAAAGGACTAAAAATTCCTCGAAATAGCTCCAGTGGTTCAAAATATGCATGATGATCAAAATAGCCGCCTATAAATACTGTGGGTCTATCACGTGATAAATAAACATTATCAAATATTTGTACATTCACATATGTATATATATGGAGTGGAAAGGAGAGAAAGCAGAGAGTGAATATTTCTGCTAATTCTTGCAAGTAGTTGGCAAATATATACCCCACAATATGACTACATTGCACGGGACTTATGGGAATATGTCTTTCTGTATTGTATACATACACATAAATGTTGAAATTGGAATGTTCACATGTACACATGCATATATATTTTAAATAACATTTTAAGTGCTGTTTGAAAATACATATGTATATACATACTCACACACATGCTGAAATGCCATCATTCAACATAATTCATGATGTGTATTGAAATGTATCAAAGCAGAAACACATTCCAGAAAGAAATACTCACTGGTGCAATTAAATCATAAAGGAGTTTAATTTGTTCGCTTAGTAGCTAAATGTTTATTTCAATATTTTGGCCAGCAGTTTCTTTAATGAGAATGTACCTGGAATGAATTAAATCTAGTTATTATTTAAACTCGTGAGTTAAAGTAGTTCTTCAGGGAGTGCACTTATACTTTGATGCATTTCAATGAATACTGTTCTTGAAAATGTGTTTCGACTACTCTAAACTCAAAACCTGAAAATCCTCATGATAGTCCCATTTATGAAACTGATCATGAATATCTGTGGGATACACAGGTAGGATTTACAACTCACTCCTTTTTTTCATGACAGCATTATTGAGATATAATTCACATACAGAATTTACCCATTTAAAGTGCATATAGTTCAGTATTTTTTAGTGTATTCAGAGTTGTGCAGCCAACACTGCAATCAATTTTTGGACATTTTCATCATTCCCAAAAGAAGCCCTGTACTCATCAGAAGTAATTCCCCATTTCCTACCACCTCAACCCACCTGTAACTATAGGCAACTTCTAATCCACTTTCTGTCTCGAGGTTTTCCTACCCTGGACATTTCATATCAATTGAATCATATATTATGTAACCTTCTGTTCTTGGCTTCTTTCTTGCAGAATAATACTATTTTTAAGGTTTATCCAGGGGTGACATGTAACTTTACTTTGTCCATTTTTATCCCCTGAATAATATTTCATTGTATGGATTTATCACATTTCATTTACTCAGGCATCAGCAGATGAACATTTGTGTTATTTCCATTTTCTGGCTATTAAGGATAATGCTCCTATGAACATTTGTGTACAACTTTTTGCATGGGCAAGTCCTCTTGGGTATACACCAATGAATGATAAATACCCAATTGCTGGGTGATATGGTAACTTTTGAGGAGCTATGTTTTACTTTTGTTAAATGTTTATATGTTTAACTTTTGAGGAACTACAGACTGTTCTTCCAAAGTGGCTGCCCAGTTTTGCATTTCTACCAGCAATGTGTGAGGATTCCAATTTCTCTGTAGGTAACTCACCTTGATGTCTGTCACTCTTCCTAATTCATCAAATAAATGTGTTTCCTAAACACTGGGCTCTGTCCTCTCCTCTGTCCTTCCAGTAAATGTACATGAGTGTAGCCACACAGATAAGATATGACCTCTGTGATTTCCTACTCTTACATGCACAGTCAAAACATTTTGTAGATGCAGAAACACCAGTTCTCCTTCAAGCACACCATTAAAGTTTTCCCAAGAACACTGTACATACTGTTTTATCAACTGTAAAATGAGGAAGATTGGTCCATAGTGAACTAGACCATTTCCATATTTGTTTGTGGAACAGAACTGATTGCCTCCATTTGAGACCTATTTGTCACATGCAGCCCCATGAGCAAGCCAGGTAGGTAAGGAGGCACAGATACTATTTTAGATCAACTTAATGCCTTTTTAAAAATAAATTTTAAAACTACTTAACCAATAGCCACTTCAGAAATACATCAATTCAACGAGGAAAGATAATCCTGTAGATAGTTTAGGTTCTTTTGAATAAGTACCCTCCAATGTTCTCAAAAGAGACTTCAGTCTTCCACTGCTAGAATAATTTTAGATGCACTGTTGTTCTTTCCTAAAATTATCCTATGGCACATGCTTTAAAATTCTGAATGAATTGTAACTTACTGGATTATGTCAATGTTCCAACTTGTATTGCTCTATCAAAACAACCTGAAATTGAGCTTAATAAGAGAAACACTAAAGAAGGTCAATAAATTTAAGTTGCTGAACTATTTGGTTTTTTTCCTGTTTTTACCACACTATAGACACACAATCTCAGTGAATAATAATATATATGTTAACCTTTACTGTAGTGGAAGAGTGAAGGTTAGGCAGTTCATAGCAACAAGAACAATAATAACAACAGGAACATCCTTAAATGCATAGTGGGTGCCAGGAAACATACTAATTATTTTATGTTTATAATTCAGCTTCATCTTCATAGCAACCCAATAAAGTAGTTGTCATTAAATCTCTCCAATTTACAGATGAGAACACTTGGGTGTTCTCTAGGCTTGGGAAGTTAAGTGACACATACTTTGTTAGGCATGAAGTAACGCTGGGCCCCGAGAAGCATCAAGGTTTATCTGATTCCGGTGTAACCACCAAGTCACGCTACATCTAAATGCCTCCCCATTCAAGATAAAGAGAGACAGTTCTGAAATATATTATCTACAGCTGCAAGGTTTAGCATATTAAAGTCCATTGAAAAACTCATTATTTCGGTGTGTCACTGGGAACAAGAAAACAAAACACTGTCTGTAAGTTAATAAAATGGTATATCTCTTACACATATTACTTTTCAATAATATGTAGAATATTTTATGTTGAGTAAATTCAAATTCACTACTACTAAATTATACTAGAATTACTGCTACTACATAATATTTCAATCAACAGATAGTGAAAATGTAACTACCAATATGGTAGGATCTAGAAAATTGTATTATATTAGAAAAGAAAAGAGCTTCAAAGTTGAAAACACTAATACCTATAGAGCTATAAACTTTTCATCACTGTAACGAATGAAATGCACTTCTAAGCATAAAGAAAGTATATATGTTCATTAAGAGTAAAATGTTATTTTAAAAAACCTATAAAATAGAGCATGCGCTTAAAAGTCACTGTCATGGGTGCCTGAGGGGCTCAGTTGGTTAAGCCACTGCCTTTGTCTGAGGTAATGATCTTGGAGTCCCAGGATCGAGGATCAAGTCCGTATCATCAGGCTCCAAGCTCCACAGGGAGTCTGCTTCTCCCTGACCTTCTCCCCTCTCATGCTCTCTCTCACTCTCACTCTGTCTCTCCCAAATAAATAAATAAAATCTTAAAATAAATAAATAAATAAATAAGTATCAGTGTCATTTCCATTTTATACATATGAAATCTAAAACTAAAAAAGCTATTTTTTTCTTGACATTAACAGAAAAAAAAAATTCATTGTCAAAACAAGCGCATTTAGACTATTCACTCAGAGTCCAACTCCGGGAACATGCTACAAACTTAATCAATATTTTTAAATAATTGTCCGATTTGTGACCTGCATTCTGTGCTACCCTCCAGCCACCCTTTTATTTACTTTGTTAAAACTTAAATGTTTTTCAAGTTTGCTAAATTTAGAGCACCAGTATTAGCGTTGTCCTTAATTAAAATTCAATAAAACCCCTTAATTTAAAAGTTATTGTGGTCAAAACTGTGGGTGAGCTACAGAATCCAGAGATAAAGGCAGTTAAAATAGATTTAACCACCTGTGAGGTATAATAATCATGCTGAAATGTGTGGCCTGGAGTGTTTTCATTGTTATTATAAAAAGAAATGTATACATAAAAGCAAAGGAAACATTCCGATATGACCATTAGTAAATAATTATCATTTAATTGACAGTAAATAAGGAATCATTTAGCAATCTAGTGTTACCCAACATTTAAAAATAAATTCAAAATGCTCTTTTAGAAAATGCATGGATTTATCAATCATATGCATATAAGAATGCTATTATCTCAATAACACATTCTCATTATTAGAAGTAAAGGTACTGGGGGCACCTAACTGCATGGAGCACTGGGTGGGGGAATGGGCAATGAATCTTGGAACACTGAAAAAAAAAAATTAAGTAACAAAAAAAAAAAGTCCAAACCAGAACTGCAAAAAAAAAAAAAAAAAAAGGAAGTAAAGGATCTAGAGAGACCATTGGGTCCAGAGAAGACCTGTATCTGAATCATTCAAAGGTATGTCATGCAGAATATAAGACTTTACAAAGATAAAACTTCATGTATTTGTACATTTATTTTAAAAATCATATTCTACATAATTATTACATAAATTTAATCTATTGATAGTCACTCATCAAATATAATTTTATGCCAGATATACCCATATTTTAAAAATACTATACTCAGCCTTAAACAATATTCCTTGACTAACAAGTATTTGTTGAAAACATATATTATACTACTATAAAGTGAATGATGCTTTGAGAGACACTAGCCTAGAATCCAAAGGTACATCTCTGCACATAGCTAGTTCTGGGTATTCAAAATCTAAATTTGTTATAATTTGATTTTCTCATGTGTAAAATAAATGAATCCTACCCATCTCATCAGTCATTTCAAAAGTTAAATTAAATGAAAAAATAGAAGTGAAAATATCTTGTAAATTGCGAAATAAATCACAAAATTGGGGGCGCCTGGGTGGCTCAGTTGGTTGGGCGACTGCCTTCGGCTCAGGTCATGATCCTGGAGACCCGGGATCGAGTCCCACATCGGGCTCCCTGCTCAGCGGGAAGCCTGCTTCTCCTTCTCTCACTCCCCCTGCTTGTGTTCCCTCTCTGGCTGTGTTTCTCTCTGTCAAATAAATAAAACCTTTAAAAAAAAAAATCACAAAATTGGCCAAATCAGTTATCTGGCATTTATTCACATGAAAAATATCATTGCCTAATTTTTAAAACATTTTTTAAACATCAGTTTCAGCAAATCTCTCAATAATCTTCCCAATAAGACAAAATGATTACGATTTGTAAAAATTATTAGAATTTATAGTCTTAAGTCATGGTAGTGAATGGAAGAATGACTTTGAATCAGGTAATTCAAAACATAATGTGTCTTGAGTACCTACTTGAATACCTATTACTACAAATATCTTATATGACCACAATAGTATGGATGTTTTCCTAACTTTTCTAAATTTTCTCTTGTCTACATAATATCAAAATGACCAGTTGTTTCTCTTATTACACATGACTAGGAATAATAAATTAATTTACCCTCTGACAACTGATGACATAATTTTTATAAAACTCCATAAATCTAGATTACTAAACAGAGTTGTGAAATCTTCTCCAAGGCTCTCTTCAGTTTCTTATTTTCTATGAAAAAAATAAACTTTCCTGTATAATTGATAAGATTTGACTAAGCTGACTCAATCTTGAGAACAATTAAAATGTAGACTTTGCAAGTATATTTCCAGATATCATCTTTTGAAAAACAGACATAGATGACCAAGAACTCTGAGCAAATGACAGCATTTGTTAAAAAAAAAAAAAATTAAGTAACTAAACTCATCTGCAAAACTCATCTGAATGTATTTAAGATACACAAGTGTTAAAACCCGTAAGCGTATTTATTAATTCACTCAACAGATATTTGAAGGTTTTTATGCATCAAGACATGTGCTGGGAGCAGTGGGAATATAAAGGTAAATCTTATCCAGACCATGCATGTAAGGAATATGAGTTGAATAATATAGCCAAGAAAGACACATCAGATATAGATAGATGTGATAAAAATACAGATTCAAATATAGCTGCATGTGAGAACTATACTATAAGATAGAAATCGGTGTGCCACAAAACATGTACAAATATAAAAATTTCATAAGTGATGACTTAAGTAAAAATGATCATGGAAAACTTCTTGGAATGCAGGGTCTTGGGTCAGTATGGAACCAATGAACATAACAATGGGAAAGAGGCTTATTAGACCTAGGACTGGTGACAGTGAAGACTCGAGAGTGGGAAACTATGACTTGAGTCAGGCAATAATGAGGTCATTTGACCAGAATAAGGGAGCCTAAAAGTCATCATATGGAGATAAGCTTATAAATAACATGGAACCATATTATAGGGTGGCACTGAGTATCAAGTTAAGAATATTTGGCTAATATCTGGTAAATTTTTTGAAACTGTGGAGAAGGGACATGTCATTATGCAGGCAAGTTTCACTGGGAATATTAAATTGGCAAATGGTCACAAAAGGAATTAAAATGAGTAGAGGCTAAAGAAGGGAAGAATAGGGACTACCACAGCAGTAAGAGGCAATGTAAATGACAAGTGGGAAGTTAAAGAGGCCCGCACTTAGCTACAAGAATGAGAGAGAGAAAGAATGTTGTAAAGACATTTTAGAGACACGATTGGCAAGCAAAAGTAACCATGTGGATTTAGAGTTAGAAATTCTATTTTTTTTCCCCCTTGGCAAGTATTATCTGGCATTTATCCTGTAAATTTCCATGTCTGCTAGAGCTATTGGGGTAGAAGTATAAGGAGGAAAGAAGGAAGAACACTAATTTACCTATTCTTCTCCATCTTTTTAAGCAGTATTTGCTTAAAAATGTAACAAGGGTGTATAACCCCAGAATGTCATGTGTTCATCCTCCATTTAATTTTCCATCCACAAACTAACTACTGACTATACTCCTCGACTCCTGGATTCAAAAATATCTGCTGATAAGCTGGTGTTCTAGAATCCCCAGGAAATGAATAGAGGAGGGGTTCCCACAGCTCAGGTTAAAACACAGGAGTTTGCAATAGCACCAGTAAGAATCTAAATGACTCTTTTTTTTTTTTTTTAAGAACAATAGAGAGAGAGAAGAAGGGAAAAAAAGGGAGGAAGAGAAGGAATCTTAAGCATGCTCCACACCTAGTGCAGAGCCCAAAGCCAGAATGGAGCTCACAACCCTGAGATCATGACCTGAGCCAAAATCAGGTCTTGGACACTTAACCAACTGAGCCACCCTGGTGCCCCTAAGTGACACATTTTTTTTTTTAAAGATTTTATTTATTTGACAGAGAGAAACACAGCCAGAGAGGGAACACAAGCAGGGGGAGTAAGAGAGGGAGAAGCAGGCTTCCCGCCGAGCAGGGAGCCCGATGTGGGACTCGATCCTGCGTCTCCGGGATCATGACCTGAGCCGAAGGCAGTCACTCAAACAACTGAGCCACCCAGGCGCCCCGTGACACATTTTTAAAGTACACTGTATTAAGTCATGTTCACATCTTACACTGGATAATGAGGACAATATAAGGCTAAACAAACAAAAGTCATGAAGCCAAATGAGAGGAAAAGAAAAAAGTAATATGAAACCCCACAACAGTCACTAAGTTTGCCAACATTTCAAATAACTTTATTACATCAGTGCCCCAGTGCCCATTTATGTGCACTCTTCACCATGTTTCCAACTCACATTTCAAAACTTTTGGTTCCTTCTTTTGTTTGATATTCAGTCTAATTCCTTCCTGTGCTCGAATTTCCTACTACTTATCTCCCTCTCTTCACTGACTACTTCTTTAGACTGAAATTGAGCTATCATTTCCACATTTGTATTTATTCCTCATTCCCCACTTCCCTTTTGAGTGACTCATTCCAGATAGGGCTATGAACACCTGAGCGCAAACACCAAGAGTGGCTTTCACCAGTGATGTAAGTAATAAAGTTGCCAAATGTATGGTCAGTGTCTCCTAAGGTCTAACAGTCTCAATGTCTTCCAGTCTCCTCTATTCTCTCGGGTCCTTATGTCAGAGGGCTTTCATTATTTTTTCTTGGGAAATATTTCAAGTGCACGGTATTTTAAAGTTATCTATGGGTTCAGAGAAAACTAGTAAAGTCTAAAAGACATATTGGCACTTCAGAATAATAGGGAAGTTAGTCATCCAAATTGATAATTGAAAACTATATCTGGAAAATAAGGAGGGAAAATGTGGAGGAGCAGAAAAGGGTAGGCACAGGCATGGTGGACAGGAAAGAATTGTATTCTATTAAATCTTTCCTAACAGTGCATCTTGTTTGGATCATGTGATTTGAGCAGAATTTGGGGGTCAGTTTTTGTTCTCCTCTCTCCCATTTTTAGAATTGGTTTGCCCAACATTATGACACACATGTTCTCAGTTACCATAATAGACTACATATGTAACATTAACTACATCATTTCAGAGCTCCATTTGCAGATTCTACATTTTATTTGACTCATACTCCCCCCACCCCGAAGGAGACAGGCTGTTAATCCCCATCCTCTGTGGGAAGTTTAAGCTATGGCTGGCAGAATGTGAGAAAAAAAACGCTCTGTGTTCCAGTTGCCATGTTAGCTATAATACACACACATATACATTTGATCTCCAGTGTTGTTCTTCATTAATTCATTTTGGAATTCACAATGCCACACTTCAGCATCATCTTACAGAATCTCAGAGCAGATTTTTCTAGATGTGCAATACACTCCCTTTCACCATGGAGTTTATAGCTATAGTGAAGAGGGTCATCTACATTCGTACTTTCTAAGCTGAATCTTAAACTTTTGATAAGCTCTGCAGGGAAACCCAGGCTCAGAACTTGTCACAGAGAATCTGCATCTCAAAGCACTGAGAGGAATGATTAAAAGAGATTGACTCTTTTTCTCTACATATCTGATGTGAAATCTAGGTATCACAAGAAAACAGGAAAGTTTAAATCACTCCAGTGAATAAGGTAGAAATGCATTCCTGGAAAATACCACATTATAATTGCATAAATATACTTCCTAGCTATGTTAAAATTACTTATATCTTTCTTGGTGAGAGTAGGGAGTTAATGAAAACAACTGCTTGTTTCTGCACAAAAATTGATTTAAAAAACTGTGGTTAAAGAAACATGTATCAAGGAAAGGGAATATAAATGCAAAATGATTACTGCAGCTGTGACTCTCACATTAAAATTTTAGCATTTTGGGGGTGCCTGGGTGGCTCAGTAGGTTAATTGCCTAGCACTTGATTTCGGCTCAGGTCATGATTCTGGAGTCATGGGATGGAGCCCAGAATGAGGAGTTTGCTCTCAGTGGGGAGTCTGCATGAGATTCTCTCCCTTTCCCTTCTACCCTACTCTCTCTCTCTCTCTCTCTCTCAAATAAATAAATAAATCTAAAAAATAAAACTAAACAAAACATTAGCCTTTTGTACTTTGGCACTTTAGAAAAATATTTAATTCACAAAATAATCTTAAGCTAGTTATTTTTATTAGAGCTTTGTCCCAGAAGGAAGGAAAAATGCTCCATTTACAACTTCTAAGAAAATTTATACAAAAATGGGAAGAGTATAAAGAAAAATTATTCAAAAGAAATTTGTTCTTCCAACTAAGGACAGCTATGTATATAGTTTATACATATAAACACTTCAGTGGAATTAAGGCTTTCATATGACAACAGTATTTCAATATAAGTGCAGTTTTCTGAGAAAAAAACTTTTTCATAGGACAATGCATGCTTTTTCTCTAAAAACTTGTAAAAGATTCATCAATTACTTCCATCTTCTTTTAATCTTTTCTTCCACGTTCACCTTTAGAGATTCTTTAAATGTGCAAAAATGACTGCTTTCTTTTCAAGTAGAGCTTTTATAATTTCTAAATTAAAAAATACTCTATTAATATGCAATTGTAATTTGACATAAGATGAAAAATCTACACTATCTCCACCTTCTTTTGCTTATTTCTT
This sequence comes from Spilogale gracilis, assembly GCA_004023965.1. Classification (NCBI taxonomy): domain Eukaryota; kingdom Metazoa; phylum Chordata; class Mammalia; order Carnivora; family Mephitidae; genus Spilogale; species Spilogale gracilis. Next base: position 309,523 of record PITA01000029.1, read on the forward strand.
GTAGGTCTCAACAAAGAAATCATCATATTAAACAGTATGATTTCTGAGACCTTGAGAAACAAGATCTAATTTTTTTTCTTATTTTTGAGTTCCAAACATTACAATAGGCACATAAAGAATACTTTTCATTGAAAAGTGACAATAAGATATATAAAAACACTGAAGACAGCCTTTAAAATTTTAAACATATGCAAAATTAAATTATAACTTTCCAAGGAAAAATAAAAACTAAAACATGATTGTAAAATATCAAACTAAAAACACTAGAGAAAGTACTGAACTATTCTTTGAAGTTCATTGGATTATGTTTATTTTCAGATTTGTTTAATGTTTAGAAGAACAAGAATAGTAATATAACTATATATACAAAACCACATTTTGTATATATATTTGTTTTCCTTTCTAACTTTCCTCATTAACTTTCCTCTCTGAATGTATGTATAACTCTGATTTATATTATCTGATCAATTTCATGTACACCAAGAAACTCTTATATTAAATATAATATTATACTCTATTTTCAAATGATGCTTGGAGATTGACAGAATTCCATACTGTACTATACATACCTTAGATCTATCACTCTCATCTATCACTCTGCATTTCATATCAAATTGACTTTGACACATCACATTTGAATAAAACAGTGATAGAACATGCATTCTCATTTACACCTCAATATTAATTGTTACACTTTTTATACACTAAATAAATGTACATAATTGGTAAAATGCAAGGGAAACAAGTCAAATTAGCCAAATATGCATTGCAGAAAAAAAAAGTAGTTCCCTGTCTACTGCATTGTATATAAAGATTTACATATAATAAGGTATATGATGAATATTGGTATAGAAAGATTTTACATCTCTGTGTAAAATCATGTAAACAAATATTCTCAATACCTAGTAAAGCAGAAAAAAATTTCATTGAGATTAGGTGGGCATTCAGAAAACATAATTTGTCTTTATTCTAAGATTGAAAGAATTGATTTCCTACTTCAAGCTGATTAGTGAGGAGGTCAGAATTTTGGCAATTCTTAGAATTTATGAAGCCTCAGCCCTTAGCAGCAAGATTCCCTTTGGTGTAAATGACTTCTAACTATTGGCAAGCCTACAAAAAGAGGTAAAAAATAGAAGACTACAGTTAATCAAGTGGCTTTCAATAGAATCTCCTTCCAAAAAAACTGTCACTGTAGACCTTTTACCTTTTTGTTCATCAAAATCAAGTTTCCCCAAAGAATGTTGTAAAAACAAAAACAAAAACAAAAACAAAAGAAACAGGGATGAAAAGACTAGTTGGTCACCAGTTTTCCCAATACTATCACATCAGAGCAAAAATGACTTTAACAATTAGCATATGACACAAGTAGCATAAAAGTGGGTGTAAACAGAAATTTGAAATCTCTTAGAAACCTATTACCTATGATAGTATTTATACCACAGTGAAAAACCTTCAATGTGGCACTAGCATTTGAGCCAAATAACTACAGAACAGAAAAAAATTGCAAGCTTAAAGGAAAGTAGTTTGTGTGTCCACACAGGTGTTGAAGACCTTAATTGAAAGTCAGATACTAAGGCTCCACCCAGCTGGAGGTCAGAGGACCTCAGTCAATAAGAATAGTTTTATTTTTGAAAGATAAATGAAACTGGCCCCTGACCTTCCAATGACCATGAACCAACACACACTTTTTTTTCTTTTTTAACTTTTGACAAAGCTCCTAGATCCTCCTTTAGAGCTATTCACTTTTTCCACAATCCTAAAAGAGTGTTTCTACACGTGGTCACTGTTGACATTTTGACCCAAATAACTTTGCTGTGAAGGTCTGGCCAATGCACTGTAAGAGGTTTGGTGACCTGACCTCTACTCACTAGATACCAGTAGGATCCCTCTGTAAATTGTGACAATTAAAAATGTCACCATCCATCGCCAAATATCCCCTGGGGGAAAATTGTCCCTGTGGAGATCAGCTGTTCTAAAGAGAGGGGAATAACCTTTTTTAAAGGCAGGCTCACTGAGGAAAACAAGAAGTGATAGCTAAAAGCCTTAGATGCAGGGAAAAGATGGAGATATGAGACACAACACTCACAACTTGGTGCAGAGCAATCTGGAGTCTTTTAGTATAAGGACTTCAATCACTACACCAAGTATGAACATCACCACAATAAATATGAGTAGTAATTATTTTATTCTGCACTAACACAGAAATGCCCTACCATGAGAACATCTCTAAGAATGGAAATATTCAATACCTAGTATTAAGAACTTTTCTTCAGCAAATGTTAACATTAGTATTTTCATTACTGTCAAAGCAATGAATAATGATTACCTAGCAGCTAGTACCAAGTGACACTTAAAGATGTGAGCGGTTTGGGGTGGGGGGGCTGCTGGTGATGGGTCATAGCCTTTCCACATCTTCTTCTATGTCTTCTCCCAATAAGACTGGCTTCTACCCCTGGCATGCAATAGAAAGAGATGTCATATGGAGAAGTAGCAAGTAAATGGAGGCATCCCAGCCCTACTGGCCTAACTACCAGTCAACCCTGCAGAATCAGACGTCAAAGCTATATGGGCTTAAAGACAAGAAATTGACAATAGAACCATTTCATAGGGATAATAGCTACAAATATAATTATAATACAATGTACCTGGCAAAATATACATATAAACAGTTATGGAAGTACTAACAAAAAGAAAATAAGGAATTAATTTTGTCCAATAGCATTAGAGAAGGCTCCTAGAGGAAGAGATATTTGAGTCAAAATCTAGACAAAAGGAATGACATGCAACGGGAGGTGTATAGGAACAAGTATGAGCCAAGTGAGCCTGAACTTAGGTAGGGTGACAGGAGATAGAAATGCAGAGGCAGTTTGGACTGGAGTTTCCTGCCACATTAAGGTGCTTGGTCTGAGAGAAATGGGAGCTAATCAAGCATTGAGTTTTATGAACTTTGTGAGAACAGCCTTAGGGAAGTTGTGCAAAGGTCACTCATAGAGGGGTGAAGTCTACTGTGAGGGAGACTGCCCTTGTGTAAGGTTGCACAGGCTGTGCACTGGACAACTCTATGAGAGTATCATTCTCATAGCCTATAGCAAGAACAACTCCCTTTGAGTTTCACATCATGCACAAGAACAGTAAATCAGATGAGAGATCATGAAGAACCTAAGCAAGCCAAGGATATGAAGAGAATGAAGAGCAGATACCAGCGCCAAGAAATATTTCTGAGAGGCCATTAACAAGTATGGAAGACCATACTTTTCTCAGATGGTTGTGGATGCTTTAAGGAAACGCAGTTAATGTTGGGGGCAAACTTGAAATCACAAGCCAGTGAAATTTTCAACCCATTTCGAGAATCATTCCTTCTCAGGACTTCAGATTGACTGACCATCATCAAGGCTAAATAAACATTCAGAATTAAACATCACAACAAATGTGAAGCTGGAAGTTCAGGCTATTTCACACTGAATGCTCAGGATACTTGTGAGCACTTCCCCACCCAAACACTCCTTGTTTGGAAAAACAAAAACAAGACAAAATAAACAGAGGAACGAAAATATCATTTGTTTCCATTTAGAGAGAGTTCAAGAACATAGCATTTGTCTTATTTTTCTCACCAGTTTCATTTACTACGGATTTATGAAATTCATGTTCACATTACCTTTAGGGCCCAAAGAAATCCACAAACATAATACAATGCCAAGACACAGAAGGAAAGTATCAAGTGTCTGGAAAACCATTCTGCCTAATCAGTTAAAAACCAGTCTTCACCTCCTTCCTCTCAATCTATTTCTAGTCACCAGTTACCTGGACTAAACTTGAACTGCTAACAAAGCCCCAAAGCAATAATATGTCACTGACTTGAGATTTTCTTGTGACATTTATATCAAAGGAATTCTCTTGTCTTTAGCTATATCACCCAGACTCAAAATAAGACTAATCTGTTTATCTCTAATCCCCAGCAAGTTCATGGTTCATGGTCTGTCATTTCTTCTTTATCAGATCAATTATCAACAACCAGAAAAGAGTGTCAACTGCTTGAAAACATTGGTCTTTTTACCTCCATATCTTATAGCCTTTATTTTCCTATCATCACATGGCTCTCTGATATTTGCAAGACCTAATAGAGGTTGCCATTTACATTGTAATCTCCTGGGAGCTTTGCAGAGATACAGGACCTCTGGCTTTCCCCCAGACCTACAGAATCAGAATGTACATTTCTGTAATATCCCAGATGCCTTTTGTGCGCCATAGCATTCTGATCTGCTTGGTAGTAAACGAAGCTATCCAGGTACAACACTGACGAGTTGCAAAGTAAGCAAAACCACCTTAAGCACACATAACTAATAAGCCAAAGAGAGTGCACAAGTTTTCCAAACAGAAATAATTTGGCCACAGGATGGTTCAAATAAAAGGATGAAAAGATGAGACACTCCAAAAAAGAAAAAAAAAAAAAAAGACCACCAAGAACATGGGAAAATGCAGACTCCAATTAGAAGCACTGAACTTTCCAAGTTTTGAGGCTGATTCCAATAATTCAACTCTTAAAGACTGCCCCCCAAATACAGAGAATTTGTTTCCTTCTCTTTATTTGCCTAAGTAAATACCTTCCAATGAGGGCAATATCCATCTCATATCATATTTTAAGATGATTACAGCCACTCTCAGGTGGTTAAAGTCATTTAGCCTTCAGCCCTGTACCTTATACCCCACCTGAGGCGTGCTGAGCTCCTTGGAAATGGGCTGCCTGTTGTGCCTTACTGCTTAATTATTATATTAACATACTGAAGCTTCCTTTGAATTAGCTCTTCTCTGTGAGTGTGTTTATTCTATAGAAAAGCCCTTCAGTGATTTGCAATGAAGGTAATTTTTCTTGTCAGCTTACTTCAAAAATCCAATAAGTATAAATCCAATGCAATTTGAGTTTTGCCAACATTTTGCTTCCATTTCACTGTTTTGTTTCCATCACATCTTTTTTTTTCTCTCTCTCTCTCTTTTTCCCCCAAACCCCAAGTGCAAAGCGTCATTCTCTGAATGCAAAGCAAGCTGCAGCCTTTCTCAGAATACACAGTGTTGTTTTGCAGCTCTGGCTCCTGTGATACCAGACGACTTTGCCCACAGTGGGCACAATCCAGCCCGCCTGGTAGGCCTCCATCACAGCACACTCTGAACTTTGACCCACTCGGCAGAGATTTGCTCCTCAACTCATTGAAAACTGACAAATGTTCATATCTGGAAGTATAAAGCAAGTAAATAAAAGCTTTTTTGGAGCACTGTGTATATAAAACTGTCATCCCCAAATTCATAGTCAACTCTATACCTGCTCCCTAAACCTAAACTGTGGGGTTCTGGCAAGAATATTTTAGTCAGAAAAGAGAGAGGGAGGGAAGGAGGGAGGGAGGGAGGTAGGGAGAGGGAGGGGGAAGGAGAGGTGGAGAGAGAGAGAGAGAGAGAGAGATGGAGTATTCTGTGGAAGGGCATTCCATGTCAACATCCACTTCTCTGGTGAGAGCCTTTACAAGTATTAAGTCCTGTTTCTAATTATTTGAGCCACACCCCCACAATGTGTCCTCCTCTTTAGAAGTTTAGCATATGGTAAGGACTAAAGTTAAAGAATAAACTTTGATTTTATTTGAACTACATACATACCCTCACAATCATTTTTTTATTGTTTAAGATTCAGGGGGAAGAACTGTCCTCCCACCAGCTGTACATTAAGCTGGAACAGAAATCAGTTTTTATTCATCTTGGTAGCGTCCTCCCCCAAGTACCTAGGTCAAAAGATTGGTACCCAGTTTTGTGCTCCAAGCTGCTGAATTGTGAGCCTGCTACCAACTTTGCATCAAGATGCTCAAGTTTCTTTTTAGCTGTATCTGACAGGAGAGCAGCAACAAGGAAAAAGGAAAAAGGAGAAACATAGCAATAACAAAGACCCCTACCACCAAAGAAAGGAGATATTTTAGTTTCTTCATTTACACCTGCCACCCAAATAAGACCCTTCATCATTGTTCTTTTCTAACACTGTAAAATGTTTCCAGAAATGTCTCTCTGTAAAAATGCTTTCTAAATGAACTATAATCTTTTTAAGATCATTAATATGTAACTTTTTTTCTTTTTTTCAGTACTTTATCTTGTTTCCTTTTCTGAGCATTACAAACTCGGCCCAGCACCTCAGCCACACAGGACAGGGCTTCAAATGTACAATGTCATTTTTATGACGAAGGGTTACTGTCAAGTCAGACACAATGACTTTGGTAATGCAAGATCTCAGGGGAGAACGCAGAAGACAAATGAGCGGTGACTATGGAACCACAACGTAACCTCATTTTAATCACAAGTTTTCACCCCTCAGTGTACCAGGCTGATAGGTTGGTGAGCAGACTCAGAATAGGTCAGCTCCCACCAAGTTCCCATCAAGCGGTGGCAGCTAGAGATAATGGTGGTGGAGAGTGGTGGTTACAAACAGCGGCTTTGAACTCAGACAAGCCTGTGGTGCCGGGGTTATCTTGTGTGGCACTAAAAACCCAACACAAAGGGAATTAAGAACAAAACCCTTGGAGGGGGTGGTTATTTCAATAAAAGGCCATGAGAGAAGTAACAAGCCTCAGGGAAAAAAGAAAAGTCAGCAAGAGGATTCATCATCAACCTTCATCTTCAAACTTAGGGTTTCAATTCTCAGTTAACTATTTTCTATTCCTATTTCAGTGCAATGGAATAATAATCGAATGTTCACCTTCTGTGGGCATTAAGGTCTCTTAATTGCACAGTCTGACTGGAAAGACCAGTCAACTTTAATAACATAACTACTGCAAAAGCGATGCGGAACTTGGCAGAGATGATAGGCATAGAGTGTAAAACACACAAAGATGGCAGTAAATCTCACACTAAAGAAAGGTCATATTCAAGGTGGGCCTTCGATCAAAGGAAGAGTTTGCCAAGCAGACAAGGAAGCAAAGGGACTCGGGTGGAAAAACTAAAAACAGAGCCTGAGAAAGGTCAGGGGTTAGCACCCTAACCCCCACATGGTTTCACGGTCAACTGTAATTAATTTACATTGAAACTCAAATAGCTACATGTGGCTAGTGGCTATCATACTCAGGCCTTAGAAACAAGTATGCCGTCACCTTGTTTTGGTATAGCCCTGAAACAGAATTTTTTTTTTCAGATTACTTGATTCAAATTCCTTGAATTCAAATTTAGGTCCTTCTTTTACAAGTGATTTGACCTTGAGAATTGTGCTTCACCACTCTTGCCTCAGTTTCCCTAATTGGCAAAATAAAAGAACTTACCCCCTATAGGATTGTGGAAATGGTAAGTGCCTGACATATAGTATTTGTGATAAATGTTAGCCATAATTATGACGTGTGAACCTATAATCTCTAATACCATGCTACTCTTTGTGAATATATACAATCTCCAAGATCAGGTGTGAATAAACACATAAAATGAATCTTCACAATCCTATAACAAGAATAATGTAGTCAGTATAACTAGCCCGTTTCCTATATGGCAGCTTCACAAGAAGATTTTTCTTTGAAAATAGACAAACCATTCTTCCTCCAGTTTCACATCAAAGTTTTGCAGGGGTTTTTTTTTTTGCAATTATTTCAGTCACAACTTGATGATCATTATCATGAAAAAGACCAGGAGAGTGGTTTTTAACTAAATGTGTAAATTTTGTGAGTGTTAATTCGAAGCTATTGTTACTTGAAAGATGAGAATAATATGGCCTCATTCCTAAGGAAAATAAATGTTTCCAGATTCTACCTGTGAGTATGAAGACATTCTATTTGCACAGTCTACACCATAAACTGTATTAGTCTCCTCTGGGGGAATAAGTGTAGTTTAGTTGCTGGCATTAAAAGTAAAGCAGTCTTTTCATTTAATATAGACTGAGATAAATTCAGATTAAGTACGTATTGTATAAATAAAAATGGTTATAACATTTACTATAAGAAGAGCACACAGGACTGTGGTTTTTCTGCACCTCTGTCATTACACACACATAGGAGATTTTAAATTGGGGACACAATTGAACATGATACAGCATATTCAAGTTATCCATCTTCCTTTTCACAATATATTATTGATCTATTCTCACTACAGTTTATTTTCTTCCTCAGGGGAAACTAAGAACTTCCTTCTCAATTTGTTCAAAGTTTTTATGACTATGATAGCTTTGTCTGACTTTAATATAACATAATACAGCCTAACACAACAATCCATAGAGTCTTGCCCATCTCTGTTCTAAATATCTTTCCTCCTCATAATATGATTCAATTTAAAGAATTTTCCAAAGATCGATCTAAATAATTATCAGGTAGCTTTCAGGCAAACAAACAAATTTGCATTACTTTATATTCATCATAAATTTTTCACTTAATTACCAAGGTATCTTGTTTGGAAATACAAAAACAACATTATAAATTAATTGGCACTGTCCCTGCTGATTTTTTAGTACCTTCTGTGGAATGTAAAAGCCAAAAGTAAAAACAGCCTGCAGAGCCCAACCAGAGGACACATTATATTTAAATACTGAAGAATGCAAATATGTCTTAGTAATATTTGTGAAATACATTTTGAACCACCAAGATTTTGTCATTGATAGGTGGAACCCTATTTATTTTCAAATTCAAGGTCAAAAAACCCTGCTCCCTTCTTTTTTCTTTTGTTATATATGATCCTAACAGACAAAAACCCATATTCTCTTGAAAGCAATTAAAAGAGACTTGCTTTTCCTCTCATTGCAGAATAATAAAATTTTAATATTACTAAAATGTAACAATATATTTTCAAAAATGGAGAAGGTCACTGACATGAAACAAATGTATTCTCATTATAGAAACACTACAAAATCCAGCATTCAATATCAAAATTTTAAGTGCATTTAATATTAACCAAAAATAAAGGTAACACATTTTTATTTAACTACTTATAACTCTACAAAAAGGCTCTTTTCTTAAATTATTACTTCCAAATAATTGATAATTTAGTATGTTTCTAAGTGGAAATAAGGAATCCTTAAAGGAGATAGTAAAAGTTTGTAATTTCTGAGCACAAATCTAAAATAGCAAGGTAGCTAAATTTTATTAAAATCATAGTATTTTGTGAAAAAAAATGAACTTAAATATAATTCTTATAGAACATGTGATATAAATACTAAATTAGTTCCCTAAACTTAATGCTAAAACTCATTCTAAATGTATAAATTCTTCAGTATTATTATTTAGGTTTTTGTCAAATCATTTTAATTATATAGGATATCATTATTAAAAAATTAAACTTTTCATTATTAGACATTAAAATATCTGCTAATTCTTTTACTGAAATCTCTGCTAAAGCAAGTTGTTTTTATTTTTGGTGAATTAACAACAGCCTGAAAGTATTAGTGCTGAGAAGAAAAAGTCAAGAAAAACAAAAATATTTTGTTTGACCAAGTAAAAAGCATCAAAAGTGGTTTGGTTTAAAGATTTACTAACTCATAAACTAGGTCTAATTCTGCCTGATCTAAACAGCTGGGGTTTTTTTCCCCCTTCTAATGCATAGATCGTATCTTCAACATGCCTTTTTTGGCAATAGTAGTGAATTATTTTTAAAAAGCAGTGTAGGAAAACACACGAGTCAATTGGTAGATCTCTCAACTTCATTCATGGTAGTTGACCCAACTGAAAATTGGTTGGTCCTTATGCTGAGAGTTTCTGAACCATCTTCCCTAGGCATATATGGAAGGAAATAAACAAATAAATGGCTATTTCATTTAATTAACACATTTCCAGTGTTTTCTAAGTAGTCACCATGCTCTGCTGTCAGAAATATCAGAAATACATTCTGTGCCCATACATTTGGACCTCTAATTCTTATTCCTGCCTTGTGTGTTTGGGCATGTGGCTTCCGTTCTTTCCATAGCCTGTGTAAAGCCACTCCATAAAATCAAAGTCATTCTGCCCTGACCTTTCTTCATTTGAGGTTGCTGTTACCCTTCCAGTTGTCTGTGGTGCATAATAGCCTGCCATAACAGGAAAATATTGGAATCTCGTGTGTGTGTGTGTGTGTGTGTGCGTGTGTGTGTGTGTGTGTGTAGAAAGACTGGATAAGAAGCTAGAGATATTTATACTAATGATTGAGATAATAGGTATTTTAGACTATCACTGTCACAAAAATGTTAACTGTTCATAGTAGAATTTTATGCTACTCTTTATTTTAAATGTGTTTTCCATGTTTCCTGGACTATAATCTAACCTAAATAATCGACAGAGATGTTAAGTAATAACTGACAGACAAGATAAGTAATAATCTTATTGAAGGGAAAAGCAATTAGCCAGTGATTGAGTTATCACATTGACTATAAGGAGAAATTATGGATTATTTTCCCCTGTAAAGTATAAAAATCTAAAGCCATGTCATAAAAATATATATTAAATATCTATTGAAGGATATATATAAAACCATATATATATGTGCATGCACATACCATAAGTTGTTAGAAGCACAGATATATAATATAGGGTATTTCATATTTCATATTATCTTCCCTTTTAGTATAGTTGAGCTTTTGCCTAGCTCCTTGGTCAACATGTGATTTCTGGTTTAATGACAAAGGACCACCAACCAATCCCACAAACTGAGTGACATTCTACCACCTAACCCAGATCCTCTGCTACTCAGAAATACTCCAATGCATCTCGTCTGCATTGCCAATAACAATCCCAAGGTAGCTATTCTATTCTCTCTCATCTGTCTTAAACTTTCAAACCCTTTCCATTCACTTTGTTCTCCTTACTCTGACTCTATCAGTCTTCCTTTCCTGAGAAGAATAAGCCCATAATGATATATGCCCTTAAATTCCATTTCCTCCACCTCAAAACTATCACAGTGTCATCTTTTCTCTCTGGCCCCCATGTGTCCAGTTTTAAGGGGAAAAGCATAAAATATTTCAAAATTCAGTTCTGTCTCTTGTGCTTTTTAGCCATCCAATCCCATATCTTCTATTCATTCGATTATTCATTCATCCAATTAGTCGCTCACTAGGTCAGTCAACAAATACCTCCCAGGCATCTATGTAACACAGCATTTTAAAGCCAAAGGTGGGTTCATTTTTTTTTTTTTTAGTATTTTATTTCTTTATTTGAGAGAGAGAGAGAGAGAGAGAGAGAGAGAGAGAGAACAAGCGGAGGGAGAGGGACAAGAGACTCCCTGCTCAGCGGGGAGTCTGACACAGGGCTCGATCCTAGGACCCTTGAGATCATGACCTGAGCTGAAGTCAGATGCATAATAGACTGAGCCACCCAGGCACCCCCAGAAGTGGGTCCTAATACCTCTTCTATCATTTTTTAGTTACACTAGTGCAGGCAAGTTTCTTAATCTCTCTGGCATTCAATTTGCTCAGCTATAAAATGAATAATAACTTCACCATGTAGTAGTATGAAGATGAAATGAGAAATGGCAGATTGTGGCAAGAAAAATGCTAGTTTCTGTGGGTTTACAGTTGAAACAGTAGCCCTCATTCTTAAGGATGATTTTAGATAGATGATAGATAGATGATAGATAGATAGATATAAAATTTATATATGTATATATAAATCATGTATATATATATGTCTCCCTATATATGTCTGTGTGTATGTATACACACATACATACATTAATACAAATAAAGCCTCAGTTAGTAGTGATATATAATATATAAGTGGAATAGACAAATGGCATAACTATTACCATTGAAAAGTAATATTTATCCCTGTGTGAAGACTGAACACCTGGCAAATTCAGAGGAATCAATTTTAAATTATAATTAGTAAATATCAAAGCTTAGAGCCTAAATACAAGTAAATTTGCAAAAGTTTATAGTGTTCCTATATTATTTAATGAGCACTTAGAGTAAAAAAATATTTTATTTATAATTACTAGAAAAATATAAAACACATAGGAAAAAATTTGACATGAAAAACATGAGACCTATATAAAGAAAACAATCAAATTTGGCCAAAGGATATAAAAGTTTGCAATAAATAAAAAGATAGGCCCCCTGTCCTGGGTATTGTAATAGAATGTCCTGAAGTCAGAACAAAATCCAAATGTGGTTTGTTTTGTCAAAAAAATTTCAAAAATGTATCTGAAAGGATAAATGTGAGAATGAAATTGGAAATTTGAAAAATGCAGACATACGGGAAACTTTTCCTAATAGATATTAAGAGGTATTTTAGAAGTATGATAATTAAAATAATATGTAACTATCCCCCAAATCATCAGACAGGAAATGGAATAGAACAGATAGCTCAGGAACAAATCACAATTCATATGCAAACATACAGGACGAGAAAGAACCCAATTCATCAATGGAAAAAATATAACTCAATAATTACTTTACTATCTAGGACTTTTTAAACTAGATTACATATTTGTCTCATCAATAAAACTGACCACAAGATATTTTTTTTAATTCTTACATCAACTGTCTCATATCAAATAACAAATAACACAAAAGACAAGACACAAAATGTAAAAATATTTTATGCATATCAGTTGTGATCCTAGAATGTGAATCCTTCATGCAAATCAATAAGTAAAACCTAAGACCAAATTACAGGAACAATCAAGTAACAAAAAGAATACAAAGTGCTAATAAGCCTGAGAAAAACAATGTATATTCTTATCACAAAAAAAAAATGAACTGTAAGATACCCTCTCTGCCTGTCAAAATTAGAATAAAATAGAAGCAGTATAAGATTCCATGTTTGTTATGGTAAAGTCAAACTAACACACAATTGTTTGGAGAATAAATTGGTACATGCGCCATTTTATTTGTCATTCATCTATCCTTTCAACAAATATACTCTTTATAAGGAACTATATTTAGTGTTGGAAAGTTTGCAAATGTTTCCTTTCTCTATTGTAGGGATTACATCTATTGAGTTAACCCTAGAGATATAAGCAATGATGACAAGAAGTGTATCTGTAAAATATATTTATTACAGTTCAACAGCAAAAAATTTAGACACACCAAAAGCCAAAATAAAAAATATTATATGAATGCTGATATCTCCATATAGTTGCCTGAATATTCTTTAGGCAAAGTCAACATTTTTTAAAATGTTAAGGCTTCAAGGATGATTGATGGGAATAAAAGTTACATACAGTACAATCACAACTTCATGATACAATAAAGATTAAGAGAGGTTGTCAATGGATGGCAAATCACAGGTTGGTTTTATTTTCTTCTGCATACTTTTTCTATTGCTTAGAATAAGCATGTACTAGTTTTAACATTAAAAGAAATACAATTCATTTTTAAATTCAATCAAATAATAAGGAAAGAAGATATTATTTTCATCTAAAAATATGTGAGGACCTCAAGGGCACCTTTCCAACTTTGCTCCATTACCATCTCTTCGTTTTTGCATTTTTATCTTTCTTTGGCCCACACATGAGCTTGGATCTCTCCTATTTAAAAATTATGTCCTCCTATTCCTTTGGTTAGCCTGTATCTTCCCCACCTGTTATTACTATCAGATTTCTTGAAAAAGCAATCAGTATTTCATTTCTCACTTCGTTGCCACCCATATATTCTTTTCAAAATGGGTTTCCAACTCCAATATATTTATTGACCCAGCTCTATCTCAATCACTGGTAAGTCTATCCCAAATTCAGTTTTCTCCATCTTTGCTGTAATTTTTCTTCTGTCTACATTGTTTAATTTTTGGTTTTCTTCTGATAGTCTTCTCATCAGTACTTCATTGTTTTTCTTTCTCTTCCCACTCTTAAATATATGTTTTTCTCAATAATTTATCCTGAACCTAGTTCTCTTTTCACTTTCTATACTCTTTTCCTCAAAAGTATTATCTAACTTCATAGATTCAGTTATCACCTCTATGCATATAGCCCATAAATCTCCAGTTTTCAATTTTCCCCTGAACTATGTCTCCCGTTCTTCTCAGCTGCATGCTAGAGGTTGCTACCTAGATGTTCTTCAAACATCTCAAGTTCAACACATCTCAAATCAAAATATTCACCCTGACTTTAAAATGTATTTCTAGAAATGACTTCTTTATTTATATTTACTTTCTTACAATTCTATGCATACCAAGCTCAAAATCTTAGACTACCTCTTTTTCTTATTCTTCCTCACCCAATCAGTGCTCCAAGGCATACTGAATTTTTGTTTTGCTTGTTTTTTTTAAATAGCATTTCATTTCTTTTTATCCTTTTCACTCTTATTTAACTACCCTTACCTAAGTGGTCTTCTTCCATAGGAATGATACCCTGGTCATTAGTCTTAACTTCTTCCACGCTCTCCTGCTGCACAATATGTGGTCAAATTTATCTTCTGACAGCACCCTGTGATTTTACCAGAACCTACTCAAATAGCTTCCAACTGTCCCTTAAAGTAAATGTTCTTTACCTTGGTGTTCAAGAATCTTTCAATACAGTCCTTGTCTTCTTTTTTTCTCCACCGCTGTACAGATTTTCTTCTGACATGCAGCACTTTCTATGTATAGCTGCCCTTTCTGAAACCAGTAACCCCAGTCCTAAAGGACCAGCACAGTAAAACCATAACATCACAGTCCTCCCTACCTATCCCTACTATATCCCTACTCCTTACTTTAATCACCCTTTTGGCAATTACTGACTTCTATTTGCTATTATTCATGAATATGCCTTTCTTCCAAACTATATTGTAAGGTCCTTGAAGACAAAAATTGTATTAAATTTGCTTCAAATACACCACAACACCTGAACACTGTCTTGCATGTAGCAAATATTCAAATACTGAGGTGTAAATTCAATGCATTTACAAGGAGCAAACTAACACTTTCTGGTCATTCCTGTACTCACGTATTTCTGTTAGCAGTATGGATTGTTGGTCTTCTCTGTAGAGAGAAAGAAAAAGAATCCTAGGGGCTCTTGGGTGGCTCAGTCATTAAGCATCTGCCTTCGGCTCAGGTCATGATCCTGGAGTTCCAGGATTGAGCCCCACATTGGGCTCCCTCCTCGGCGAGAAACCTGCTTTTCCCTCTTTCACTCCCCCTGCTTGTGTTCCCTCCCTCACTGTGTCTCTCTCTGTCAAATAAATAAAATCTTAAAAAAAAAAGAAAGAAAAGAAAAATAATCCTACCCAGTCTTTAATAAGAGATAACCCGTCACTTAAGTCATAGAAATCTTCTTTACAAAAAGCAGTGTTAGCAGGTGTTATATTCCTTACCCATTGCTTTTCTTAAGGAGGACATATGTAATTTTTTTTTAAAAAAAGAGGATATTGTAACATTATGAATTATTAGGAATTATTCCATAATTAAATCTTGATTATTACGGTGACCATTAGGGTTAAAGCTATTTCTTGATCCAATTAAATCTTTTCAGGAAAATATAGGTAAATGCACAAGTTCTTAAAAATTGGCCCAATTAGGTACCTCAGTGTTATATGAGTCAGGTAACTCTTATTTGGCAGGTTTCTGAAGGGAAAAAAAAAGCACTGAATGACCAGTCATCTCCCTGAGTGCCTCTCTTATTTTAATAGCTATTATTCTCAATCCATGCTCATCTCCCCTGAGATAACTTGTTGGATTCTTTTCCTGGATAAGTCTTACAAAAATTAAAGATAAATACAAGTCTCAGAATACCAACAACATCTCTCTCTCTTATATGTTAAACCAAAATGGATGACATTAGAACCCAGTCTTGCTCAGATCAGGTGAGGCTTTCCCTGCATAAATCTATTACACAAGACCATTCCTTCAGCCCTGAGCCAAAAGAAACAAGAGTAAAAGCACAATAATATGGTAATATCATTCCAAGATCCCAAACGTATCTGTAAAACCTCAGCTGGAAGTTGGTTTAACCTCTCTCGTATTGTCATGTGACCCCCGAGGTGGTACCTTCCCTTCTATAAGTGAATAGAGTGATTACCATTACCCGTGGAAGCCAGAGTTCCCCAGTGACTCAGAAGAGTCTTGAGAAGGGATAAAGTTTCATAGCTTATTGTAATTCCTCCAGCACTGAAATCTCCTGGAGCCGAAAGTCATTCAGAAATGATGAGGCATTTGAAGCTGCCTGAAATAAGGGTTCTCTCCTAAAGTGACTGACTACTCCATATCCTACCTGAGAAAATGATGAAAAATCAGAAATAAAGAAAAAAAGAAATCCATCCCTATGATGCAGCAGAGACAGTGGTTGTTAAGCTGACTTTGATTCAGGCTTGTTGAACTCTTTAGATTCCTAATAGCCCATCTGCACTGGAGGTTTTAAATGCCACACTGATCTTTTAATTTCTCCCATCTGATTTCTGTGATAACTCCTGTATTCTGGACAATTAGGGAACTGAGCAAACGCCACCCATCCAATACCATGGTAAAAGCACTGTTACAGGTTTGCCAGCCCTTCCAGGAAGTCTCCCACCAGAGTGCCATGTCACCAAGCTGTCTCTCTCCCCACAGTTCCCCACATTGCAGTGAGGGGGTAGAGGCGAAAGTTAACATGTGGGGACTTAACTGAGGCTAACCTAGAATTTGGCTGTCATCCCACAAGAAGCAAAGCAGGAATGACAAGACCTCTTTGCGTTCCCAAAATACTTGTTGCCACGTCTAAACGGATTTTCAAGTGCCATGGTGATCATTGGCTCCTGAGCCTCCTTCCCACTGGCTTCATCCATCGGTCACATGCCGCGCGTATTTTAAAGTGGAGCACCCTTTGATCAGGCTGGTGGTGGTAGCATTCTGTTCAGCACACTTATAGCCACAGGACAAAGTGTCTGAGCTGGGGGAGACTCTCAGCAGAGCCCATGTGTTGGGGTGGGGAGATGCGCTACACACAGGAAGAGAGACGTGTAGCTATAACAGTGGAAAAGAGAAGAAAAGAGGGATATCTGCAGAAGAGAGAAACAAGCAACTGCCTCACACAAAAATGATAAATGAGAAAACTGAACTTCTCAAAGACGATTTAGCAAGCAATTGAAAGTTGCCCAGGTGGGGCAGGATGGCAGAAGAAGGCTAAGGGAACTACTTACTCTCTAAAATTGTATCTGAGTGCTTGTGTGGAGAACAGCTCTGTACCAAAGAGAGGTGCTTTTATGTTAGTTTGTCCACTTGAGGTAAGGAAGAAAGGCAGCAACAGGAAATGGATGTTTAAGGCAACTTGTAAGCCCACATAGGAAGCGGCCGTTCCATTGTGGCTGTCTTGCTCCTTCTCCTGGCGACCCTCTGTGGGCACTGTCATCGTGGAAATAAGCAACAAACTGCCTCCAAGAACAGAAATACATTTTAATTTTAAAGAAACACAGAGATCTGGTGCTAGTTTTGTTTTGTTTTGTTTTGTTTTTTTAAGAACATAAATGCAAAGGGGAAAATAAATGGGTGAGAGAAGCACATTTTACTTTTTCAGAACTGTGAAATGAAGGGCAGGAGGAGAGAACACAGGAGAGAGAAAGGGAGGAAGAGCTCTAGAGAAAGAGGAGAGCCTACTAAAGAAGCCAGCCCCCCTGTACAGACAGCCTGACGCCAGATGGCTTCTTCTAATAAATATTCAACCTTAACTCTGTTCCCATGTAACTTTGTTGTAAAGCTGCCAGCACTCCCACACAGATCTGGCCCAGCAAAATGATTACAGTAGTACAAACAAAATAGTGCAATAGAGGAAACAGACAGACAGGGTCCTGTCCACAGACAGGCAGGGCTGGAAGATGGGAGCCGATGGACCTTTAGATTTATGCTTCAGAACTCCTAATAAGTAGTGTGGAAGGGGAGGGGACGTCAAAGGAAGAGAAGAAACATTTAACTCATCTTCTCCCTGCTTCAGGTTTCAGCACTGAAACATATATGTTTTCTTTAAAGATTACATATGTGATACTGTAACTCGAATATTCTTTTCCAATATAACCTCTACATTTAGAGTAATAATAACTTCACTCAAGTCCTTCTTTTTTTTTTAATTGCTGCAATTTATGGGATTTTGTATTTTAAGAGTTGCCAGTGGATTAAAAATAGATGACTCACCATAATTTTATCTTTATAGAACTTAGAAGCAATTCTCTATCAGTGTTGACTTCTTCCCTCCCTGCTACTTCCTACTCCTCTCCTCCAGTTATTTTGTATTTAAATTCTATTTAAAAATACAAACACCTCTTGATTCTGCAGGGAGGGAGATTCAGTATGGGTTCCCATGTTTCTTTGGGAGATCATTTGAAAATAATGATGCCAGAAGGTAATGCCAGTTTAATAGAGTAATAGATGAGGATTTTTTGAACCAAATAATGCCAAAATTCAACCTAAAAAAATGGTGATATAGTGAAAGATTATTTTAGAAATGTATATTTTGGAGTACAGTAAAATGTGATATTAGATAAAACTATAGAGAACTATATCAAGCTTTTCCAATTTCAGTTTTCCAATGATATATATGAACTTCTTCTAGTTAGAAATGGACTAAACCAATATAGTAATAAAATATGGCAACTTGGAACAAATCATCTAAAATGGTTGGTATAAAAATGAGTTTCTAACTATATTTTACTTTCTATTCATTGATCTGATATCTAAAATTGTCCAGGAACAAATAAAATCCCTAAAAGAGTTCA
Source organism: Spilogale gracilis (assembly GCA_004023965.1). Taxonomy (NCBI): domain Eukaryota; kingdom Metazoa; phylum Chordata; class Mammalia; order Carnivora; family Mephitidae; genus Spilogale; species Spilogale gracilis. The sequence continues at coordinate 328,082 of PITA01000029.1, forward strand.
CCATAAGCCAAGGTATTTCATAAATAAAATCAAGAATATATTTCATAAGTTTTTTTTTAACACCGTGCAAATGGAGCCATAAGAAAAACCAACAAAACAAACAAAAAAAAATTAAACACTTAAAAGAGCTAGATAAGTTTCGTTAAGTGCATACTGTTGTTTTGACAATTTGAGAATCTGCACAGATTTTACATTTTATTACACTGACATCAAAAGCTGTATTGATAGGAAAGGACCATGTTTCTAACAAAAAGAGACAGATAAAAATTAGCATTTATCTTCTGGTGATATTGAGCCTTCTAAGGGTAAGTCATAGTCTCCCCCCGCCTTCCTACAGAGAACTGTCTCAGGGAACTGAAAATGCATTAGAAGGTTAAGCCTTCCCAATTAAGGACACGATGTAGAGAAAGCCTTGAAAAGATGTGTACAAATTGCACACATGAAATACAAACAATGCAAATATATCCATATACAAAATATGCAGTTGTGCATTCAAAAGAGGTAATGGCATGCAATAATAGGAAATTATTTGAACATCTGTTTGCACATTAATCTGCATATTTTTGCACATGCAATCATCCATTTGCATCAGCATATTTTGCATGTCTCATGCACACGTTAGACACCTGTTATTGAGAACTGGGTCCATAATATGCTGCTAATTCCCTTAAATATAATTCCACTTTTATGATATTTATCATAGAATCTGAAAGGTAGTCCCTTTTTAAGTGGCCAGTACACACAGGAGCACAATAGTGGAAAGTACATGCACTCCTTTCTCATCTATGCATAGGCAGTAGACTTCAGTGTTCGGAGAGAAAACCAAATCAGTAGGTAAGGAAAGCAAGACAACATGGCAGAGATGAATGATAACACAATCCAGTTCCTTCCTTCTGATAGAAAAATGATCAACCTCTGAGGCATAAATTGAGAAATCGTGCTCATCAATATGCCAAGTGCCATGTTTACCTAGCACATAGTACACAGTCAATAAATATTTGCTGATTCCTTGGTTAATAAAGGAATGTATAATTTAATTTAAATGTCACATTCAACTAATGGTTTCCGAGGTTAGATGATACATCAGACTCTATTCGGTCGGCTTTTGCAGGCCTATCTCATTTAATTCATATGGAAATAAACTTTGAGCAAATACTGAAAGACTGAGCTAAAAAGACTGGGCTCTGTTATTAACTAGAAATGTGATCTTGGACTAGTTTCTTTTGTAACCAATTTTGTAAAATGGGAGCCTGGGTTGAGTCGTCAAAGATGCAGTACATATGATGCTACCAGTCCCTTCTTTAACCATGGTAGACATAAAAAAATCCATGCCGGCACATTTTCCCACTGAGTATGGACTTAGCCATAAATTCTTTCTTAACACAGCACTCCAGGCAACCACCACCAACTGATCAAATTTGGCACACAAGATGAATCTATTTTCTATTCCTGGACTATATTATCTCTAACGGCCCCTTCCATAAACAGAATCAAGAACTCTTACAGAACACTAAAATGCTGTGTTTTTAAGGAAACTATCCTAACTACTTGCTTGTTTTATAATTACAATGTATCAAATATGCTCTAAAACTAGTGGACCAAACACTGGCCCTATGTAGAATTTCACCGCAATAGTATTCTAAATGGATTTAACCCATAAAATTCGCTCAAGGAAAATAACGTTCAATCTCCTTCCCTCTCTTGGATTATCCATAAAGTACTTTCTTCCAGGCAGTGATGCAAAGCCGATCAGGAAAGCAGCATGCTGCATAGTACAGCGTAGCAGAGCACAACCCTTCCGGATGGAAGAAAGACAGCAGCCATGGTCCCAGCTTCTGCCAGACAGAGCGTTGGTGGTGTGACAGAAAGCACAGAAACCTCAGGCACGTTAAAAGGACATACTCAGACTACTCCCGTGATATGGAAAGATGGGAAACAAATGCAGCTGTCCGGGAGGATGGGTTTTTGAGAAGAATCCTGGGAAATCCTTCTGTGTGATAAGCATTGCAAACAGCTGAAATGAATACATCGAAAGTATATCCTGAGTATTTGCTCTGTGTCCAGCACTGTGCTATATTTTAAGAAGTACAATAAAAGACTGTAACACAGTGCCTGCTTTTGGAGAAATTGCCTTCTAGATGGGAGAAATAAAACTTGTAGATAACATTACAAAACTGCTTATAAGCCAAGGACACTTTTTTCCCCCCAGCCACATCTATACCCATATGGACAACATTTCAATCAGCTATATCACTTTGAATGGCAAGGCTCCAAGAAGAATTCCCAGAGTCCTCTTTATGAGGGAGCAAAATGCCCCCTGCTGTGATTTTTACCTCTTGAGCCATTTTCCTAGCTATTTACTGTCATGCCTCTTCATTTCACCACGGTGGTAGCATGTTCTTTTTGCCTCTGTATCACATATAACTCTTGCTTCTAGAACTGTCATCCAGATTTCCCTCAAGGAATCACCTTTCCCCCATTCCCAGGCTTTGAGGACTAGGTGGGGCCAACATTCACACTCTTGTGCCAAGCGTGGGCCCATGATCCAAATGGAGAATCACAGTGAGTCCTAGCACTTGTTAAGACGACAGTGAAAGAGAAACTCAGCATATGACTGGACTAGCTGGTGGCCACAGATAGAAACTGACTGACAGTAAAACCTCTAAAAGAAGCAGAGCTAAAGGATGGAAAGAGACAAATCCATAGTGGCATAATATGAGCAGTATTATATAGCAATGTTTGATTCTAGCTATATTCGTGGACTTGTTGGTTTTCCAAACGATCAGATTCTTCCTTCCCATCCACTACCCAGCTCAAACCATTAAAATTGGATTTCAATCACAAGCAATCAAAACAACTTGGTAAATTTAATCCACATCACTGGCATGCACTGAGGCAGTCAGTTGGTCCCATTATCAAAATATATGCAAAACGAATCTAAAACACTTTCCCAAAATCACATAATGAAGGTCAACAAAAAAATTACAGAAACTAATTTAAGAAGAAAATAAGTTGAAGCACCGCATTATTACAAACTATTTTCTGTAACTATTTTCTTACTCTTGTGGGGACTGATAACCAGGTCCCGTTTCTCTTCACATTGCCCAAGACCTTCCTAAATATACCCTTCTGGGAAATATTAAGAAATAAGATCACCACTACAATTGCCCTTCACTGTACTCTTCACTTGAATTAGGATTCTTTCAAGTTGCTAGTACAGATCCTTTATGAAAACAGTATTTAATTATTGGGAAGAATTATCAGAATTCCAAGAAGCTCACTTTAGGTCTATTTATGGAACCATTAGTGTTAATTCTCAATTTAGAGCCCCTTCTCCTCCTGCTTATTTCCCCTCTGAGTTCAGCCAGCTCTCACTGGGTCCCTCAGAGAGAAATGACTAAAAAATACAAATTTTACCTCAGAATTTAGGGTAACATCTAAGGACAACAGAAAATTTAGGGTAACATCTAAGGACAAAATTTAGGGTAACATCTAAGGACAACTCCCAGGTCATCCCAGGATCCTGGCAAGGACATTAATGTATTTTTTCCTTACTCCAGGAAGTACTTTATACAATGGAATTATCTAGCTGGTATAAATAAGTAATAGAGAAACAACCAAGATGAAGAGGCGTTAATTTTCTCCCATATAATACCGGAGTAAATCCATAATAGCTGCCTAACTGAACCACCAAATCGTTAGTTCATTGCCTAACCTAAGAAGTTACCCTGCTGTTTTAATGAAAGTTAGCTGTGGGAATATCACCATCACAGCATCCCTACTACTGGTATCACTTTTAAACTAAGCATTTGTTCTTTTTAGTCTCCTTCCTGTTTAGAAATCGCTTCTATTTTAAGTGGTATGTTTACTTTTTCACCTTTTTGTAAGAACTGCATTTTATTAGCTTGAATCCAAATACAGCTAAATGAGGAAAACCCAATAAAGAGACTAAAATTTTTTTTCATCCAATAAATTTCCTGTGAAATGCCAAGTTTGTGGCTGTGCCTCCAGTCATTTTAGTTATAAGACACATAGTAGGAAACAGTTTTGGGGTTTTCAGCCATTCGTTTATAAATTGAATAAGATAGATGTGTTCATTCATATGAAGTAATGTAATTTTTCTTGGGAAAGTTTAATATTATACAAATCCATTAGCATATTTACAAATTAATCTTCCCTTAGGAAAAAAAAGATTGAAGATTTACAGAAGGAAGGGCTTTATTACTTTTAAAACTGCATTTTTAAAGAAAATAAAAGAAAAAGCAGGAAAATTATATTGAACTATAAATGCCTTTTTATGACTAACAGTTTTGTAACACCAAAATTTATGAAAGGAGAGGAGAATAGCATATAACGCAGAAAGCGTTTTCAAGGAACTCACAGAAATTGCAATTCCTATATCACCAATTGCAAACTCATAAAATTAAGCCTGTTTATGTGAATGCAAGATAAATGGCATTAAATTCATTAGACACTTAAGGCTATTATTGTGAATTTCTTCTGATTTTTTTTTAATTTGTCTAAAATCTCTAGCTATTTGTTCTGATTTTTGACAAGGTGGGATTTTCAAACTTCACAATGCCAGTGAAAATAACAAAAACCTATGTTCATTGAGTTTCTTCCTCAAACTTTCAGAGACTTGTTAATGTTGAGCAAGTAACTGACAATGCAATGAATTTCTAACAATCCACTGTCATAAATTAGATTTTCCTGCAGAGAAAAACTTGGAGTATAGGGTAAAGGAAGTCTCAATTTACATACAAATTCCTGACATATTATAAAAAGGAAGAGAAGTGATCTGATTTTTCCCCAGATAGTTAGTCTCCTTCTTGTTCATCCCTAGTATTTATTTCTAAATGTCTTTTTTTTTTTTTTTAAGGAAGGCTAACTGGACTTTCTACACAAAGAATGCAGCATGATACTAACAGCAGTTTTGTAAGTAAGATGCAAAATTTAATGGCATTAATAATTACTTTTTGGAATCTATCCAACTATGAAAACAATGAAATTATTAGTTATATTAAGGTATTTTTTTCCTCAGGAAAAATCTGTTGCAATATTTTTTGAATGCACAATTTTTTAGGTTGAAAATCATGTACTAATAATTAAAAATAAAAAACAAATGTCTACTATTTATTGATCACCTCTTGTAATCTAGGATCATACTAAATATTTTCAGTGTATTATCATATTCAATATTCACAGTAGTCCTATCTGGTAAGTATTGTGAACATTTACGTTATAAAGGTGAGAAAATTAAGCTTAAATATATTAAATATCCAAAGGTATTCAACTAGTAAATAATGGGGCCAGCCCAGAAAGTAATTCCATTCCCTCTGATTCCAGAGTCTGCACCATTAACTTTATACCTCAAAATTCAAGTAATTAAACTGCCTTCCCAATGTTCCCAGCTTTTTAAAAAAGTGAACTGTTAATATCAGCTAGAATAATTTCAGTGACATGGACCTATGATAATTTAGCAACACCAGATATATTAGAAAGTTTCTCTCTATCATATTCTATCAGATTCTACTTTTATAATGTATATGCATTGGTTCTATGTTGCTTTTCATCCTTTTGTTGTTGTTGTTCTTGTTGTTTTGTTGTTTTTCTTCTCTAGAACATTATACTATCACTGTGCTACTATGGATCCCATAAAGCATCTAATTTCCAGATGAAATATTATCTTGCAGTAGCAGTCCTCAAAAAGATAAGTCAGATTCTCTCAATACTTATTCTCCTGCCCTGAGGCCCAATGCTCTTCCATGTCCCTTCTCACAAAGGGTACCCCAACTGAGCACAACCCTCCATAAGGACTTGATCATCAGGAATAATAAGACTTCCAATTCTTAGTTCCAATCTCTTTCACCTCAAAGTTCTAACCCTAGGTGTAAAGCCATGGCAATTAGATTCTAGGATCAGTGAGATATAGCCTTTGCCAAAAGGAAATAAATATTATTTTGAAAATTTGAAAATTATTTCTTTCCCCTTTTTGGATGACTTGCCAGGCCAATGATAAAGTAATATCTCTGAATAAGAAAGAAAACTCTGGGGCAATCCTGCAAAGCAAAGACAAGAAAAGACTCTTCCCTCACAATCCTTTAGTAATGGTCCTGAAATCAAACAGAAGCCAAAAAAGTGGTCTTTCTGTTTGGAGTCACCCAAACAAGTTTCACCACGGTGATAGACTAGAAGTCCTTCCCCATCCATCCTATGTATGTGGAAAACAACTGAATTCACCAAATTTCACAGGGAATACTTGAAGATAAGTCCAAAAAGACCCCCGAGAGTCTTTCTGTCCCTACTGAAATCCCACATTCCCATGACAGTGGCACAAAGATATAAATATATAGTACAATGTATGTTTACATAACATTTCTGCCTTCAATATATTACTTCATATTGATAGTCAAGGTAAAAAGGAGACAGCTGTTGTTCTCTTTATTCAAGAGAGAAATTGAGAGCTGGGAATGCTAAGGAGCTTTTTACATTTCACCCAGTAAATGGCACCAGAGCTGAGAAAAACAAGATTGGCCTTCCAGATTAATGCACTCTTCAAACTTCCTCTCATGAAATGTGCTGCAGTCCATCACACTTAACCTACACTTTCCACACCTCCAGAAGGAGATATCCATAGATATACCTATTTACTTTGGCATGAGCTCAAAGAAATAAGCTTGCAAAGCTGGTCTTTTCTTTGTGCATTAACTTTAATTTCGCCTTTCCTCACATGCACTACACGAACATCAGGTAGACCCATTTACTTCCACCCCCGCATCCCACTGCTCCTCCTAAAGTGACATATTAATTATGGCTCATTTGAAATTTTCTCTTACAAATGTAAGCTCAGACTTCAACACCTAAATGAATTATATATACACCACGCAAGCCTGTTTGTTCCAGGTTTCTTAAAAGGAGAAAATGAATGCGGTGTATTAATCATCAAACTGATGTCCCTGATTGAAAAATAAATTATTTAAATGAGCAACACTCCAGGTTTTTAATATGTTACTTTCTAGATTTTTTTTTTCAACATGCAAGGTGGGAAGAATGAAAGAAAGGTTATAGTTCACTACCAAGATAATACAGGAATCAAATTAAAATTGTATATAGGTTATTCAATAATGGTCAATCCAAACTGTTGGATCTTACCATTAAATGATTCTGCAGTGATCCATCAACTTTACTGGATGGCATTCCGAATTGACTTTTTAAAAAGTCTAAAAATCCACATTGACAACTACAGACCTCAATACATTTTATCCCTTCACACACAGAGAACTAATGCACCACCTAATGCAGGTCTCCTCTTTAAAGAATCTTAAGTTTCCAATGCATGGAGTAAGGATGACAAGTTGAATAGCCATGATACATGTATAGCCAGTCTATATTCCTTCTGATTTAGCTTCTTGGAGAGCAAATTCCTCATGTTCCCCATTTTATTTAAAATTATATTTCAGATATACCACACATGCAACTAAAAATTACAAGGATGAAACTACTAATCCGATCAAATACAAGAAGACAAAAACTCAAGAAGGGACAAAACACCTTGAATAGAATGTAAGTTGTCTGAGTAGTCATTGAAACTGCCACATAGAGTGTGCATGAATCAATAAAAAAAATAATAATACCCAGTGAGCAGGTACTCAGCAGGTACAGGGAAGGCATTCAATGATGAGTTATATTAGTTAGGGGAGGCTAATTGCTTTAAAACAACAAGAAAAGAAGAAGAAGACTGGAAATGTATAATGGCACAAAATCAAGAGAGTTTTTGCTAATAGTGGCACTGAGAGGAAAAATGCTGATGGGGCCCTCCTCTGTGTAGTTACTCAAAGACCAAGGCTTATAGAGGCTCGGCCACATGGCTTCTAAGATCACCATGGGGATTGTCTCCCTTCCAGTCAGTGGGTAAGGGTGAAAAGAATGAAGAAGTATTTGTAATGGTTTTTAATGAATGGAAGATGGAAGGTAATGGCTTTTACTCACATTCTATTGGTCAAGCATCGTCACATGATTACAATTAATATAACAGGGGCTAAAAAATGTTGTAATTATATGGTCATGAAGAAGAAAAGACTATGGATTTCTTTCTTCTTCTTCTTTTTTTTTTTTTAATAAGGGATTTCTGCCACTGTCTGCCCTTCTGGTCACCATAGTCACATTGACACTTCGTCCCACACATCAAACATCCAATAATATCCTGAAAAGAAACAATACACTTAATGCATCCGGCTCAAGTCCATTGGCTATTGAGTGATTGTATTTTTCTTTATTCAAATGTTAGGTATATTTCTGTGGTCCTGTGAGATGTAAACTAAGAAGAAAAGTTCTTCCTCTCCCTTGTGCATCTCGGGAATAGTAAAGCCACAATTCCAAAGAGTTGGACAAGTTCCAAAGGCCCTAATTCAACTCTCTAGGGGAAGCTACAGTGTCCACTGTTCTTCATGCCCTAGCTGCACCCACTGGGATATTTTTCCTTGCCCATTATAGTACATGGCCATATCTGAAGTGAGCTCCAAAAACTGTATTGACTTTCAGAAGTTAAAGTTATCATTGTCCATTCCATTTCCTGTTAATGTAAATTAGGGAAACTGAGTGTTGTTTTATAATCACAGGATCTTGTATGTCTGGAAATGTCTTATTGGCAGTACAATTCCCTCAAATCCTTAGTTAACTTCTAATTTAATTGTTTCTAGTCAGTTCCATGAGTCAGTGACAACCAACTAAATTATTTTTCAGATTTAAGACGTAGGTCTCTTTTATTGATTTACTTAGATTTTTTTGTTTGTTTATCAATTTATTTTGCTTTCTTTCTCTAATGCCTTTCTCTCAACCTAATGGCAGCTGTTCTGGGTCATCTAAAATGGAACAATAGACTTGAATGGGAAGGTAAGCCACTTAATTATTTTGAGAGATAATTCACATACCGTACTCTTCACCCGTTTAAAGGCTTCAGTTCAGTTGTTTTAGCATATTTACCGATATGTGCAACCTCATAACAATTTTAGAGCATTTTCATTGCTTCATAAAGAAACTTCATTCCCTTTAGCTACCACATATCTACTCTTTCATTTTTCCAATTCTCAGCAAACTACTACTTTCCATGTCTAGATTTAACTTATTCTGGATATTTCATAACAATGGGGTCATAAAATATGTGATCTTCTGTGACTGGCTCCTTTCATGTCCATGTTTTCAAGGCTCATGCATGTTATAGTGTGTATCAGTACTTCATTCTTTCCTTCTTGTGGCTGAATAATATTGCATTGGAAATGATATGTCACATTAAGTAATCCAATTACAGTTTTTGAATATTTGAATTATTTCTAACTTCTGGTTATTATGAATAATTCTATCACAAACATTTATGTACAACTGTGTCTGTAGACAACATGTTTTCATTTCTTTTGAGTGAAATTATTGGGTCAGATGGTAACTCTATGTTTCACCATCTGAGGAACTTCCAGACTGTTTTCTGAAGTGGCAGTACCAATTTACACTACCAACAGCAGTGCAGGACGATTTTCATTTCTGTACGTCTTCACCAACAATATTTTATTATCTGATTTTTTGACTGCAGCCTCCCTAATGAGTATGTTGTGGTATCTCGTTGGTTTTTTTATGATTTTTTTTTTTTTTTTACAGAAAGAAACACAGCCAGAGAGGGAATACAAGCAGGGGAAGCAAGAGAGGGAGAAGCAGGCTTCCCGCTGAGCAGGGAGCCCGATGTGGGGCTCCATCCAGGGTCTCTGGGACCATGACCTGAGCCAAAGGCAGTTGCCTAACCAACTGAGCCACCCAGACACCCCCTCAGTGGGGTTTTGATTTGCATTTTCTGATCACAAAAGATATCAAGCATTTTTCCAATGCTTACCATTTTTATATCTTCTTTGGAGAAATGCCTGTTGGCTCCTTTAGCCGTTTTCCAATTGGGTTGCTTCACTGTAGAGTTGAAAGGGTCCTTTATACATTTTAGGTACAATTTCCTGATCATATATATGATTTGCAAATATTTTTCCTATTCTGTGGTTTCTCTTTAAACATTCTTGAAAGTCAATTTTGATTAGGTTAATCTATCTATTATTTTTGTAGTTGTTCATGCTTTTGGTGTCATATCTAAAAATCCACTGTCTGGATGCCTGGGGGCTCGGCTGGTTAAGCAATGGCCTTTGGCTTAGGTCATGATCCTGGTGTGCCAGGATCAAGTCCTACAACCAGCTCCCTGCTCCATGGGGAGTCTGCTTCTCCTTTTGATTTCTCCCCTCTCATTCTCTCTCTCTCTCTCTCATTCTCTCTTTCAAATAAATAAATTAATAAAAGCTTTAAAAAATAAGAATAATAAAAGAAAAATAAAAATCCATTGTCAAATCTAAGATCATGATCATTTTTGGTCATATTTTCTTCTAAGAGTTTTATGGTTTTATTAAATACATTTAGGTCTTTTATCCATTTTAGGTTAATTTTTGTATATAGTGTGAGGTAAAGATCCAATTTCATTGTTTTGCCTATGGCCATCCAGTTGTCCAATGCACCATTGATTGAAAAAACTATTCTTTCACCATCAAATGAACACACTTGTCAAAAATCAATTGACCATAGAAACATGGTTTTTTGGACTTTTAATTTTATTCCATAAAACTATGTTTATCCTGATACCAATACCATATTGTCTTGATTACTTTTGCTTTATAGTATGTTTCAAATTGGGAAGTATGAATCTCCCAAATTTGCTCTTCCATTTAAAGTTTGTTTTTAGTTATTCCAGGCCTCTTACAATTCCACATGAATTTTAGGATCAGCTCATCAGTTCCTACAAGGAAGTCAATTGGGATTCAGATAGAGATTTCATTGGAATTGTAGATTAATTTGGGAGTATTGACTTTTTAGTAGTAAGTCTTCCAATGCAAGACCATGTGTGTGTTCCCATTTATTTGGATTTTCCTTAATTTCTTTAACAATGTTTTACCGTTTTAAGAGTCTAAGCTTCATTAAATTTATTCCCACACATTTTATGTTGTTGATGCTATTGTATAATCAAACTGTTTTCTTAATTTCATTTTATCTTATTCATAGCAGGGAAATAGAAATACAATTGATTTGTGTATATTGACTTTGTATCCACCAATCTTACTGAATGCATTTTTTAGCTCTAAATGTTCTTTAGTGGATTCCTTAAAATTTTCTGCATACAAGATTATGTCATCTGTAAATAGATGTTGTTTTATCTCTTCTTTTCCAATATGGATATGTTTTATTTATTATTCTTGCCTAATTGTCCCTGGCTAGAATCTCTATACAATGCTAAAAAAAAAAAAAAGTGCAGGAGTGGATATCCTTGTCTTGATCCTGATCTTAATCATACTAGTAAGTATGACGTTAGCTGTGGGGTTTTCATAGATGTCCTTTAACTGGATAATGACGTTTCCTTCTATTCCTAATTTGTTGAGGGTTTTTATCATGAAAGAGTGTTAAATTTTATCAAAGGCTTTTTCCTGAATCTACTGTGATGATACGTGAGTCTTTTTTGTTTTTCTTATTCTATTGATATGCTATGTTATATTCATTGATTTTCAGGTGTTAAATCAACCTTGTGTTCCTGGGATAACTCCACTTGGTCATGGGACAATTCTTTGATATATTACTGGATTCAGTTTGCTAATATTTTATTGATGATTTTTTTAAATTCATACTCATAAGAAATGTTGCTCTGTAGTTTTCTTGTGATGTCTTTGTTTGGCTTTGGTATCAGAGTAATACTGTTTATATGACGTATTTTTTATATCCCTATACTTTCAATCTATTTGTATCTTTGCACTTAAAATGTATCTCCTATAGATAGCAAATAGTTCATCTTGTTTTTTCAGTCAGCCTGACAATGTCTACCTTTTATTAGATTGTTTAATCTATTCATATTTAATATAATATAGTTAAATTCAGGTCTGCCATTTCATTTTTTATCTATATTTCTCATGTCTTTTTTGTTCCTTTTCTGCTTCTTTTGCACTAAGTGAACATTTCTAACTGTAACATTTTAATATCTTTAATGATTTTTTTTTACTTTTGTTTTTCATTATTTCCTTAGTGGCCTCTCCAGGGCTTGCTATAAATCTCTTTATTTAGCAGAAACAGCTTCAAATTTATACTAACTTAATTTCAATCAGATATTAAAATATTACTCCCATATAGCTCTATTCTCCCATTTTGGGAGAGGGTATTTTTGTCTATATTACATCTATAAATGTCATAAACCCAACAATACATTGCATTTTATATATATTTTTTGTTCTTCAAAGAACCTAAATGGAGAAAAAAAGAGTAAGTAAGTGTTTATAGCTTTGTTATATTAATCTTGTTATTTCTGGTTGTCATCATTTGTTCCTGTGAATTCAAGTTACCATCTGGAGTCATTTCCTTAGCCCAATACAGCTTTGCTCCCACCCACCTCCTTGTGCTATTATTGACAAATATATTACATTTCTATATGTTACAGGCCCAACAACACATTATATACATATGGCTTTATACAATTATTTTTAAATCAGTTAAGAGAAAAAATGAGAATAAATATGCATTTGTACAGTATAATAAAATTATATCATTTTATGTACCAGTGTTCTTTTTTGCTTTATTTTGTTTGGATTCTAATTACTGTCTATAGTCACTTGCTTTCAGCCTGAAGAAATCTTTTTCGCATTTCTTATAAGTCACGTCCTCTAGCTACAAGTACTCTTGAGTTTTACTTATCTAAGAGTATCTCTGCTTTGCCTTTATTTTTGAAAGATAGGTTTGCTGGTTATAGGATCCTGGGTTGGTAATGTTTTTCTTCAAGCATTTAGAATATGCGATTGTACTGCTTTCTGACCTCCATTGCTTCTGATGAGAACTCAAGTGTAAATCTTATTGGAGTTCCCTTTTAAGTAATGAGTTATTTTTCTCTTGAAGCTATTAAGACATTCTTCTTTATTTGCATTTCAGCCTTTTTATTATAGTGTGTCTATTTATAGATTTCTTTGCATTTATCTTTATTGGAGGTCATTGACCTCCCTGAATGTGCAGGATAATATTTGTCAATAAATTTTGGAAAAATTTTGCCATTATTTCTTTGACTATATTTTCCACTATTTTCTCTCTCTTTTCTTTCCTGTCCTCCCATGAGGTATATGTCAGATACTAATAATGTCTCACATTTCTCTGAGGCACTGTTTATTCTTTTTCACTCTTTTCCTCTCTGTTCTTTGGACTGTATATGCTCTATTAATCTAGAAATGTTTAGGTTGTTTCTTCTGCCAGGTCAAATTTACAACTGAGCTCCTCTAGTAAATATTTTTATTTCAGTTATATTTTTTGACTCCCAGATTTTCATTTGGTTCTTTTATATATTTATATTTTTATATATATATATATATATATATATATATATGTAAAAGATAAATATTTTCCATCTATTTATTGATAATCCATATTTGATGCATTGTCATCATATCCTTTTACATTTGTAATTGTGGTAGACTTAATTCTTTGAACATATTCATAATGGCTATTTTGAAATCTTTGTTAAATTCAATGTCTAGTTGTTCTCTTAGATAATTCTGTTTCCTCTTTCTTTCTTTCTTTTGCATATGGGTTATACTTTCTTCATTATTGCATGTCTCCTTTTTATTGTTGGGAGCTAGACATTTTAGATGATAGAGCAAATTTGGGTACTTGGTCCTCCTCCTTCAGATCTTTTTATTATTTCAGTAAAGTCTATTCTCCCCATAGTATGAAGCCCCTATTGTTGCTCCTCAAGAGTACAGCCTAGGATATGTCCTCGGGATGTCCTGAGATGACAGTGGTTTTGGCAAAGCTCTCTTTGACTATTTTTTCCCCTGATCACACTCTTAAACTCCACTAATTGCTGTCTGATTGCTCTACTGTTTTCAACAATGCCCTGGGGATAAATTGCTTCACAGAACAACACAATGAAGTGCAGACTCTTTTAAAGGGACAGTCCCTAGGTCAGTGTTTGAGATTTGTTTTGACACCCAAGAGGGCTCTTCCCAAGTGTCTCTTTCCCTATTTCTTTCCAGAAAATAGCGAACCCATAGTTTAGCCTACATCTGCAAGGAATCTATCAATCTCCTTTCACCACAATTTCAACTCATCTCAAGAGTGCCCTTAAACTCTCCACACTGTGTTGAAAAAAAAAAAAAAAGTTAATTTATTGGAGATAAAATTTGAAGATATCTCTTTCATGGCTTGCTTCTTTTCCCCTCAACATGCAGGCCCTAAATAGAAATCTCTGAGCCATGGCTGGGATAGAGAGGACAATGACATGCTTCTCTCTGAATAACATCACTTTAGGAAAACAGCACCCAGTAGAGGTGTAGGGGGAAGCAGCCCCAGGTCTTTTTAGCTTATCTCTTTCACTGTGGAACCTGACACTGCATTAATTAGGACAGGCAGTCAAGGCCTCTATTTTCCTGGTGGTGCTACACTCAAGGTAGAGCCTCTAACCCATAAGTGGCAGTTGTTCAGAAAGGGATTCATTTAGCCACACTTGCCCAGAACCACGCTTCACCAACAGGTAACTGAAGCAAGATTAAAAATGCTGATGTCCTGTTCTGCCCAGGAAGATAACCATCCAACTGCAAGGTAGGAAGGAAAGTCAATTTCCCCCAGGGTGTGAACCTTTTGTTGCTGTCCTGTATTCTCAGCTACAGCAGTCTGGGGTAGATTTTCTGTCTTCCTGAGCTAAGAGGCAAAAGGAGGGTGTGGATCTTGGTTCAAAGATTACATACTCTCACCACTTTTAATAGATTTTCTTGAATAAATATTTCTTCATTTCATGTATGTCCAGTCATTTTCAGAGACTTTAACTTTGTAAAAATGTCCTCAGTTTTACTGGGGAGAAGATCTGAGAAACTCCTCATATTGCCATACCAGAAATAGAACTCCCAACCCCCTTAATTTTATCTTTGCTATAATAGTGAGTCCATTTTTTAAAATGAGAAACATTATTGGAACTTTGACAAAGTCTTTTTCAACATTTTTGCCTCCTCTTTGGAGTACAGAAGCAGACTTTCTATCCCTAACAGGTCATTTATACTTACAAATCAGCCTATTCTTTCCTGATCTTAACCTTGCAATACCATGTTAAATACAGCAAAGAGCAACACACAAAGTCTCACCCTTTCTAACAACTTCTTCTAAACTAGCTGGCTCACTATATCTGCCTTCCAGGTTGTTGCAGACAATCATTTTACCAAATGTTTAGCCACTACATAACATAGATCTCCGACATCTTTCTACTCCCCAATATTTGTTTCATTGCTTTCTTTAGACCAACCATTATAAACCAATGGCTTGTATTTCAGTTTTTGATGTGGCAGTAATATATTTCAAAATTCTAATTTCTGTTTTAATTAGGTAAGACCAACCATTAAAACAAATAAACCCTATGGAACTATATTTCTTGATCATATAATAGTCCTGGGCTGGAATGTCCTTACTCAAAGTAATATAAACAAATTTTTAAAAATAGAGAAACAACTTTATGAGTAATTTGCAGAATATCTTTCAGGCAACACACAATCTAAAATATATTTCTGTCTTACTTAAAAGTAGGAAAGCCTATAAAACCTCTCCATTACAGACTTAGAGATTTTCATGGGCATTTACATAAACAAAGCATTATTAACTTGGAAGATTTTTCTAAAGGAAATTTGCAAGCATGTTGAAAAGAGCATTTACAGAACATTAAAAGAAGTTTCATTTCCTGAGGTCCTTGCATTTTACACATTTGTGGGAGATAAGATTTGGGGAGAGAGATATTCATTCCCCAATTCTCATATTTTCACAGAGGGGTGGAATTTCCACTCCACTCCAGTAGGGAAAACAAATGGGATAGGAGGCATTTTAAGCTTCTCTCTGCTACACATTCAGTCCCATGATGCTATGAGCTGAACTATGCGCACATACACCTTATTTATAAGTTGAAATCCTAACCCCTCAGTATCTCAGAATGTGACTGTATTTAGAGATAGAGTTTTTACAGGGGAAATTAAGGTAAAATGAATTAATATGGGGTTGCTGGTCCAATATGACTTTGTTTTTATAAGAAGAAATTAGGACACAGACAATATGGAGCCTAAGAGACAACCATATGAGGACAGAGTGAGAACGTGGCCATCTTCAAGCCAAGGAGAGACCTCGAAAACCAACCCCATCAACCTCTTGATCTCAGACTTCTGTCCTCTAAAACTGTGAAAAAATAAATGTAATAAATGTCTGTTGTTTAAGTCACCCCATCTGTGGTATTTTGTTATGGCATCCCCAGTAAACTTAATAAACATGGTAGGAAGGATAACATATAATTGATAAATTTAAGAGAAGTAATGGGGCTCACTTGGTATCTTCCAACAGTAAACAGCAGCTAGTGAGCAAGGTACTTATTCATTTCTCCAAAAGATAGCTATTAAGTAAATACTGCAGACTGGGGACTGTGTTAGATGCTGCTAATTATAATTCAGATATGGTACCTGCCAGCAAGCAACTTAGAACCTAATGGAAAGGAGAGGGGGGGGGATGAAGAAACTCTGTGTGTACAAGAGAACCCAGAATATGGAAAAAAGCTGGGTAGCCCTAGGGAAATGTAAGGAGCTGATGTCCATATTGATCTACATTGGTAGTGGGAGTTGGAGGAGAAATGGAGACTGTGACTCAAAGCAGTGAGCCAAAAGAATCTTTCTGACCTACTGACCAGATTCTTTTGACCCAATTTTGTCAAGGGGCAACCTATCTTTGGAGGATAATTTATCTATCTAAACAGATGGAACAGGACTTGGATATGAGCCACAGAGACAATTAAGGGTTGTCTGGCTAAGGGTTTATCCTATTTTCTAGTGACTGACATGGCTATCACCAAAACTTTACTGGTTAATCAACTACTGCTAGGTACTGAGGAGAAAGTAGTGAGGGGGGAAAAAACAGTTGTGGTCCCTGTCACTAATGAACTTGGGCAAGTTATTTCATCTCTCTGAATCAATTTTCTTATACAATGAATCAGGGTCATGATAGCTATTTGGAAAGCTCTTGCAAAGCAAAGAATAAATGAAAAAATAAAGGCATTTAAAAGTATTTAGCACAGAGCCTGCAGATAGCTACATTTTGAATGTTATTTCTTTCTCAATTCTCTCCACCTTTGCTCTCTGTAAAAAGTACCAACTTAAAGAGTCTCTTTGGGTATCCTTCAACAAGTTACCAGATACCATAATCTTCATAGCAAAATCTAAAGCTTAGAGAAAGATAATGAAAAGAGTTTGGATTTTGTTTGACTAAACCAGCCCTTCTCCATCATGGATAAAATTTTTACAATCTTAAGTATGTCTTTCTAAAAGGTATGTGGGTGTGTATTATTTCTTCTCTATCTTGCTAGTTGTCTCATCCTTATTTTTATAGTATTAAACTTAGCAAAGAACAAAAGCATTTGTTGAAATAGAAAGACAATGTCACAAAGAATATTCTGCAAGCATTAAAATCAAAATAATCCATGCTCTTAAAGCATTAAGAATGATCTTGTATTTTTACATGCAGAATACTAATATATATATATATTTAAAAAATAAAATCAATACAAGACAGAGTATGAGTCAATCTCTGTAATCTTTAAAACAATGATGTAAATAGTAGAGAACACACAGTTCAGATAACATATCAGTATGGCTGTGCTACCTCTATTGTAT
This sequence comes from Spilogale gracilis, assembly GCA_004023965.1. Classification (NCBI taxonomy): domain Eukaryota; kingdom Metazoa; phylum Chordata; class Mammalia; order Carnivora; family Mephitidae; genus Spilogale; species Spilogale gracilis. The sequence goes on from PITA01000029.1 coordinate 345,808, forward strand.
TGAGCCAGACCCTCTGTGCACCCAAATAAGTGCCAGTTTGGTTAAGCACTCTAGGAAGAATTACCCTTTCCTTTTCATAACTTTTCAGAACTTTCATAACCTCAAACACACAAAGAAGCTAGTTTACTTAGTCATCTCAAAAATTTTAATTTAGTGCGCTATGCTCCCAAATTACCCTCAGATCCTATACTCTTTAACTATGAAGCCAATAAGTTGCAGACTCTAAAGGCAAGGTATCCCTTTCTCTTATCTCTGTCATCCTTTCCCTTAAGTTAATCCACATCCCGTGAATCAGAATAATTTTGATTTGGGATAAAATACTAACTTTTCCTATGGACTTCCTGCTTTTAGTTCAGTCCCAAATTCTTCCCAAACATCTTTGCTAAATTTGTGCTTGAAACAAAATTGGGCTGTACTTAGATTTAATATATTATCCACCATAATGATCAGTTATTTTACTTTTATGCAAGATACATGTTAAGCTTTTTAGGGACTGCCGAGATATAAAGCAGGGTAATTGTTACCCTCAGATATAAAACCATACAATAGCAACTGATGTGCCTCAGTGGCACAGTTGGATGGGGGGTTGACTCAGTTTCAGCTGCAGTGGTGATCTCACAATCTTGAGATTCAGCCTCCTGTCCCATTCCATGCTCAGCACAAAGTCTGCTTGGGACTCTCTCTCCCTTTCCCTCTGTCCTTCTTCACTGCGCTCTCTCCTTCTTTCTCTCTCAAATAAATAAATCAGTCTTTAAAAAGAAAAAGATGATACCAATTAATAGCCTCTATGCTTTCACATCCATACATAAATTTATACTCCTTTCATTAAACTACAGTGGTCTATGACCAAATAAATAACGCTAAGAAAACCTTTGCTTTTAACTCACTTGACTGTATGTAAAATATCCATAGCTGTGGTGTGTGATGAAACCACCCTCTGTTTAGAGACCCCTACAAAATCTGCATGCAGTGAGTTCATTTAAGACAGAACATTCCCACAATCTGAAGACAGTATTAGCAATATAATAAGCAGAGAACAATCTTCTGGGTAATACCAAAGTTTACTTAAACAGATTGATAACATGCTCACCAAAAAATAACAGGCACAGTTTTCACAGTTTGTTCCCTTCTGTATGACTTACCCACCAAGCAATAAGTACAATTGCTGAATTTCATTGTAAATGCCTAGACCCCCTGATGCGTTCCGATAGGAAATCATCCAATATTAGCAATGGCATTTCTCTCCATATCTCATAGTTTTTGTGACTGTCAGCAAATATATACACTTCATTAAAAATCAAGAAATAAAGAGGTACATGTAGAGAAAACCAGGTTTTTTTAAAAAATGGTTATTTTCTCCACTCCTCTTCCCCACAGATCTCTTTCCAAATCCTTCCCTTGATGCTCATTGATAAGCTTTGCCAATCAAGATGTCTCAACAAAACGTTACGGGTCCCACAAAACCCAACATGATTTCTGTAGCCACAGCCAGGAACTTTCACTTTTCCTTTTTGGTTACAAACCTGCCTTAGTGGTCATTCAAATCCTGAAAGTGTTAAGTGGGAGTAGTCATAAATCAGCATTTTAAAGTCTGCTGCCAGCGTGAATTCTTTATATTTAGAAGGGAAAGAGGAGATTTAAGGTCATACTCAACAGGCCTTCACAGTACTTAAAAGCTTTCTGGTGATCTGGTAACTCTGAAATATGAAGATCTTTCTTAAAAATCTAGCTGTCCACATGTAAAGTATATACAGTTATAAATAAACCCCCATGAAGTATTGGAAATAACAAAGTGAAATACTTACTGGGTGAAATATCCCCAAATTAAAAAAACATTTAGATTTAAAGGACACTTAAGTACAGGATTTTTTTTTAAAATACCTATGTGGTTTGTTTCTATATATAAAATTAGATACTAATGACTTTGTGTCTCTATTATTAAAATTAGAAACAATAACAAAGAGCAGAGGGATATATCCAATTCTTTTGTGACTTCAACAATCAGGTAAAACTGATTCATGCATTTCCTTGATGAAGGCAAACTATACAAGGACATGTGTTCTGTAAAGATCCAATGTTTGTAGTACGAACCATTAAATCAATTAATTTGAGTTAAATATTCCTGCATCATCATGCAAATAAGTTTGGAAATATTTTTTTTTTAATTTAAATTTGGCCAAATGAAGAGTTTAGTAATTGGGCACTTCCAAAACAACCGGTTATTTAAATGAAGTCTGCTTTTTTGGAGGACACACTTTATAACACGTCTTAGCCAGTAGAAATAGAGAGCCAGATTATAGTGTCTATCACATATCCAGACACATACAGAGTTAGTTAAATATGGCAAAAATTCTCTAAAACAGGGCTGGTCAGACTTTTAGTAGGAAAGGCAGCAGTCTACATGACATGCGCCGAGAAACACTGAAGAGCATCCCTGCCGAAAATATGTGTTCCATTCCCCATGTTCTTATCACCACTTCTCGTGTAGCATTTAGGATTCTAATCACTAGTCACTATTTTTGCGCATCATTAAAAATCTTTACCAGAAACCAAGGATATTATCTAAGAAGCCATTAATAAGTCATTAACACCTTACCTTGAATTAAATCAATCAGACCGTACAGATAGTTTACTTAAAGGCCCTCAGGGAGGATATATAATACCAAACAGGTAATCTTGATGAGAGTAGGGATTTTAAAAAACACAAATGTTAGGCCATTTTACAAGAAGAGACCCTAAAACACTGGGTGGTATGCCAGGAGAGGCAGAATTACAGAGGATCATAAATGCGTAGGCTAGAGAAGATGTGGGGGGAAGAAAACTTATAGCATCACTTCCCTCCAAAGCAACTAATTAAAACCTGAGTGTGATTGACAGCTGTTACAGCACAAAAACAGTATGTGATTTAGGCTCCCAGTCTGTCTAATGCAGGCTTCAGGGGCAGCTCCCAATGCTGCGTTCCCATAACAATTTTGAGTACGGTATACATTGCCCAGCACTAGTAGGTACCTGACCTTAGTCTGAACCCCAGCGCAGGGATTACGCAAACATAGGTTAGCATTTGACAATGAGACACAAGTGACGTGGAAGTGACGTGTACAGTGCCATCAGTCACATTCTTCATAAGAACCACAGAAATTCAATGGTTGAATTATTAAAGTTGCACCCAAGTAAATCTGAGGCAAGTCATTAATGTCAGTTACTGGGAGAGGTGAAGCGAGGGAGGACATACAACATAGTAGATGACTGACAGACGTGACTAATTCAGACAGAGGACCCGACAGCCCTGGCAGGTAACCCTATCCCAAGACACAGCCACCTCCCAAAGGCCTTTGGATTATGTTGGCCATAATCACATACATTTCTCTTATACTCAATAAAGGAGACTTCAAAATAACAGTATTTCATTGAAAATTACACTAGTGGAAATTCTCTGAAGTAAATTACCGATAAAAGAATAAAGCTGTTAAACGAATATATTTTTCATGCTTCGGGGCTATGTGTTTAACAGTTTTATAACTGTTCATTCATTTATAAAAAAAAAAAAATACTTCAGTCATTATCTCCTAGAGTTGAAATTAGATATTTAATTGACTGGAGGGAATAAAAGTCACTCACTTTTACATACAACAACTATTTTAAAATATTTCTAGAAAATGCTTCATAAGACCACCATTAGCCGAAACCCTTGGCAAACATTCTTGTGTGTATATATAGCTGTTTTATAAATGCCATGTTGTAAGAGCTAAGTCCTTCAGAAAATTGTTTATCTTAATTAGGAAAGTCAACAGACTTCTAATGGGAAGAAATGGGTATTTTTCTCTGTGGTATAGAAAGCTTCAAAGGCCTGGTTCTTCTGCCAGACCAACCTTCCTTCCTGTCTGCCTTTCAAACCCAGGTGATTGCACACAGCTGAGCAGGCATTTTCCCCAAAGTCCCTATTGACCCGGATCCAGTCTTTGCTCTTTGCTCCATTACTCTGTCTCTCTCTTTCTCTGTCATTCTTTCTGTGTGGATTTTTTACAGGTTGTTTTTTGTTTTGTTTTGTTTTGTTGTATTTTTGCCTCAGGAAACCTTTGGATATTCATGACACTGAGGCAAATAATATGGAATTTATGGAATTAAAAACTAAATTCTTGAGGCCTTATCCTAGCAACAAGACCATCACCATCTGTTCGAAAGGCAAGCCAGCCATTATCCACTGCATTCTTCATACAAACTCCATCACCTGTGAATGCAAAAAACAAAAAAAAACAAAAAACAAAACAAAACAAAAAAACCCACTATCCCTTCCTGGCTTTTCTCTTTGTCATAAGAGAAAATGGTCTGTTTCCCTCTCCTACAGTGAAACCTAAATAAAACAAATGTGACCAGAAGCTTTTATACCACATTTAAAGATCTATATCTGAAGGCCCTAAATGACCATTTCAAAATATCTGGTAATTATCACCTGTACATAATAAAACCTGGCAAAAATATATTAATATATTTCAACAGCCATTTTATTATTTAAATTAAAAAGAATAAATAGAATGGTGTATCTGTATTGTTGGTGGTAGAATATTATTTTATTTATTTTTAGCTTCAAAATTTTATTCATTTCACCTTTCAAAAACCACGTCAAAATTTATATTTTGAAAGTGGAATTAAAATGTTATTTCAATGACTTCAGGGTAAGAGTCAATATATTTAGACAGCTACTTTAATCTAGGATAAAAATTTTTCCTTGGGAAAATGTTTAAAACAGTAAAGACAGTAGATTCATTATATTTTATGCAATAAAATTTATATCATTAGGAATAAACAAGGTCTGTTTCCTCTCTTAAAATAGCTCAGTGCAAAGGAAGAGAGTATCTCTAGATAGAGCATTTGAGAACACTTGCCAGAGTCTGAAGTCCAAATAAGGGAAAATATGAGACAATTCTGGATTATTTTCCTCCTGGAAGGAAATACGCATGATGATGGAATCCATCAAATTAGAAAGAATAGATTTGTTGAGTGTCTCTCATGTGCCAATCATTGTGTAATACGTTCTTGAGTATTTTTTTTAATTTGTCATGGTTTTTATGAAAACTACATCAGCAAATAAGAAGTTTCCTTCAAATCATAGAAGATGTTAGTGCTATAATTATAACTAACATTTGGTTGATGTATTACTTGAAAATTCCTTTTTCCTATGTGATCCCTTTCGATCCTGATAAAGAGCCTGTGAGACACACTGAGCAGTGATCCCTATTATCCATTTAAAGATGAGGAAACCCAAATTCACAGAGGTGTGCTGCTTGCCCGTGGCTCCCAAGGAAAAGAATCTAAAATCTCCTTGGTCCAAATTTGAGGCTCAACTGTCTTTAAAAAAAAGGCACTATTGGGACACCTGGGTGGCTCAGTCAGTTAAGCGTCTGCCTTGGGCTCAGGCCATGATCTCAGGGGTTGGGGATCAAGTCCTGCATGGAACTCCTTGCTCAGCAGCCTGCTTCTCCCTCCACCTGCTGCTCCCCCTGCTTGGGCTTCTCACTCTCTCTCTCTAACAGATAAATAAATAAAATCTTTTAAAACTAAAAAAGGCACAATTTACATGTGTACCACCAAAAAGGAAATGCAGATGAATACAAAGACTCAAGCCAAAGCAACAATAGCCCTTCAGTCTCTTGGACAAATTTCTAATATACCTTGGCTGATGTTCAAAAATATCTTATCCACGTGGCTGTTAAATTATCTTCCTTTTTAAATTGTACCTCATATTCCTATCATCTGCATATAGGGCACTAAAGATTTCCTACATGTTTCTCACCTGGCTTTTGCTAAAATGTATGTAGTGACAGTCACAGTGGAAAATCCTTGCCAAAGAGGTGGGAATTCTGAGAAGCAGCTAAATCATCCTCTCTGTCCCATCTGTGAAGATGTTTGATCTGAAGGGAATAAAATCCAGTGTTTGGCTAGTTTCAGTGGATGGAAGAATTATATCTGTCTGGCTATACCACATCAGAGTAGGACAAAGGCTCACAGGAAAAGGGTTACTAGAGGATCTGTATAGGGAGATCATGGAAGGATACTTTGATCCCATAAATAAGTATATAGATGGTGAAAGGAAATCTCTTATATGTCAGAATAAGTGCTTCTAGTCAATTATGGACACTTGATTATATGAAAATATTATAAAATGAAATATTTACTAAGATACAGTTCAAAGATTTGTGCAGGATCTTAGATTCTACGTATATGCCAACTAGAATGAGAACTGAGTGATTTGTCTTTAGCAATGTGGTCAACTCAGTTTCAAGCCTAAAAGAAGATGAGTTTTCAGAAGATTATTTTTCCCAGAAAGATATAACTAGTACAAATATAAAAACAATTATGTAGACATCATTATTCCCAACCCTTATGTTCAGATTCACTTAAACAGGTGTTAGTGATAGTAACAGCAATGTTTCGATCCCCACGTGGCCTGGTGACCTCCCTTTCTCTGTCCTTGAATACAGAACAGCCTTTCCTTCATAGTCCTGTCTAAGCACGTGCTGCTGGTCACAAAGGAGAAGAAAGGAGAAAGTAAAAGGACGGGTTAGCGAACCAAGGTCCTTGCATGCATACTCCAATATAAAACCAAACATAGGGTATACATACCTTGTAAGTAAAAAGACTCCTTTTAGTTGGAGTGACCAACCATTTCAGTTTGCACAGGACTTGAGGGGGCTTTTGAGGTGAGGGAACTTGAGTTCTAAAATTGGGAAAGCCCCAGGCAAATTGGGGCGAGGGGGTCACCCCTCTCAGCTGGGAGATAAGCTGGTTTGCAATTTAATTTGGCACCACTACTCACAGTCTCAAACATTTCTTTATAAACATCTTAGGAAAACAGTACTGAAAAGGATCTGGGTTTCTATTTTGAGAATCAAGAGCTCCAGAGTGCACCTGAGTAGCAGAAATCTAGGGTTTCAAACTTCTTAATTTATGCAAGCAGCTCTGTGATGTTTGCCAATACGGGACCGTTGTTTGCCTTCCTTCACATTCTCCTCTGGAGCTACAATCAGAAGTGATTTTTGCCTTCCTTGTGTCCTGCCTGTTGCTGATTTATCCATTCACCCCATTATGCATCTACTCTGCCAAGCATGAGTGCCTGGTAATATGTTAGTAATGTGAAACAACAAAAACAAAAAATCTCTATCTCACCACTTTTTTTTAATAGTGTAGAGATGCTCCCCTACTGTTCAGGGAAAGGAATAAGAATCAGTGAATCACTTTGGAGGCTGTCAGAATATCACCTCATTACTCCATAAACTGATTTTTTTTAAGGAGCGAGAAAGAAAAGTATCAAGATTTATCCTTCCGTTACCTTGAAGTAACAAAATAGTTAATGAAAGAAAGTTTTTCTTTTAGAAAAATTGCAACAAGTAAATATAGAAAGAATGATGGAATTAGAAAAATCCCAAGTTTACAACACTGAAAGAAATGATGACTACAGACAGTGATCACCAATGAATGTACAATCATTATCAAAAAGTTGTTGGGGAACTTTGAAAAAGCTGACATGACTGTTTAAGCTTAGAATCATTTAAAATGGAGCAACAAGCCATGATAGGCTTCACACAAAAGGCATACACAGAACCATGCATGAAATGTTCTAGCCTGAAAAAGCAACACAAATATCTGAAACTAACTGTAGCAGGTGCCTTTGGTGCACACGACTTATCCCCCCAGCCTTCTCTGCTCTCGCGGTGGGGGGAGGGCAGCTCTGGGGAATGACTCCAAATCAATGTATGCAAGCATCAAGTTCCATGAAAACCTTCAGCCAAAGGGCAAGGGGAGCCAGTGGTAAGTTTGAAAGGTATTTTCTAAGCTTCCCACTAAATGGAACCCCATTCTCTATAGCAGATACCTTGAAAACACAACCTTTTTCTTCTTTTAGACTCACTCTCTCTACTCCCTCAGTCCCATCTTCGGGAGTCACTCCCCAAACTGGGGTTTTTGATGCAAGCCCTGCTCTCAGAAAAGCTTTAGCTAAATCATTCATGAAACTATATCTAATTACCTATTTACAGGACATATAGGAGATAAAGGAACAATCTCACTGTTGACTCAAGAAATATCCAAACTTCCTAGAACAAATCACCAATATTTCCAACAAACAGATGGTAGGAAAAGAAAGGGAGGGACAAAGTGAGTGAGAAAAGAAGAGAAGAAAGGAAGAAGAAGCTTTTATACAAAGAGAGAGACTAAAACATAACAATCAAGAATGGTATGTGAACTTCCTAAAATCCAAATTAAGGAAACCACATGAAAAAATACATCTTGAAAATACATGGAAATATTTCAATATAAACTGAATACTGTTGTTATTAAGAAATATTTGTTAATTTTGTTGGGTTGATTAGAAAAATAATAGTGGTTATGTATGAACAACTACAACAAAAGCCTTATCAGAAATGAAATAGACACTAAAGCATCCATAAGTGAAATAATGGTATGTTGCTTGAAATTGTTTACAAATACTCCAGTGAAACAAAACAAATAAAAAAGTGAGGAATAGATGAAATCAAATTGTTAAAATGTTGATAATGATTGAAGATGGTAATAGAAATAGGGGAATCATTACCACCCCTGTTCCCTTCATTTGTTTAAATGAAAAGTTAGGGAAGAAAGAAAGATTTAATGGCTTGAAAAACACTGAATTCAAATGCATTAAATAATATCAACTCTGATTTGCCTCTAACTGAGTTGACTCAATCAACTAATCTAATCTGTCAATTTCAGTTTGATTCTAATTGTGAGCGGTGGAGGGGAAGGACCACAGTGGTGCTACCACTAGAAGCTAGTCTCCAATCCAAATAGTCATTTGGCACTTTCTTGTTACCAGGAGCAAATTCCAGTGTCAGTTATTTTGTCACTGGTTAGCATTCTGTAGTCTTCCTGTCATAGGCTGAAGTGTGTGCTTACCCCAAAATTCATACGTTGAAATCCTGCCCCCCAACATGATGGTGATGGGAGCCTTTGGGAGTTAGGTTTAAGGTGAAGTCAAGAGGACCCCCGTGATGGGTTTAGTATACTGATAAGAAGAGAGAAGGAGACCAGAGCACTGTCTGCCAGGGGGAGACATGAGGCATGCTGCAAACGTGGACGAGCCCACCTCCACCCCCACAGAATTCACTAGTACCTTGATTTCAGGCTTCTCAGCCTCCAGGATTGTGAGGAATAAATGTCAGTTGTTTATACCTCCTAGCCAGCAGTCCGTAGTGTTTTGTTGTATCAGTCCACGCAAACTAAGGAACCCCCTATCTTCTGTGTACTCAGGAAACAAAAAAATTATTGAAATATTAGCCTAAGCTGGATATAATTAGAAAGTTCTAAAGAAAAAATTAGTAACACTTTATAGTTATATTTATACTGTGAAATGTTTTAAATGCATTATCACTGTTGCATCTTAAAGAATCCCCAAGAGTAAAAGTTATCTAATATGCACCAAAGTCAAATGATAGTGAATATAAACCACCTGATATTACTTGCTTTATATTATTCTTCCCTTGCATGAATGCATAGTTGACCATACTTAGAAATTTCACAGCAGACAGAAGCTTATTGAGGAAAGGGACTTTTCTGTCATTGTTTAATGAATTCATTTTTTAGTCCCGAGCACCTAAGAAAGCATTTGACACATTATTGTCACTTGATAAATATTAATGCTTAAATTCTTTGGAGTTCTTTCCTAAAGGTAATTGGGTCATCTGCCTACCTCTTTCATAATTGCTGACATTACATTGGTTTAAACTAGTATTGCTGTCTTTTCTAGACTTCCTAACTGGTCTCCTCACATCAGCTGTTGGGCAACACCAATTACAGTGCAAAGTACTTTATCAATACAGATATGACCATATGACAACACCTAACCACATACACACACCTAAAATACAATTGCATTTCATGGCTTTCAGGCTATTATTAATCTTTAAATATATCATTACACATATACGGTGTGATTTTTTTTTCATTAATATATGCCTTTCTTAACAAGCCTTGAAACCCATACTTAGAGCAGGAACTTTGTTTTGGTCCTTATATCTCTCTACATAGTGCCTATAATATAGTATGTGGACAATAATATTTGCCAAAGAAATTCATCTACTACCCAAATTTAAACTTGCTTTCAGTTGTTTTTTGAGTTGGAGTTATTTTCTTCAGTTTTTTTTTTATTACTCAAACTAAAAAGGTAAAATAAAATAGTGGAGGTCTATTATCATCAAATTAATGGATTTGTTTCTTATTAACCAATCACTACAACACCTATAAGACTGCACCTTACTATTAATAGAAAAGCAGCAACAGCTCCTCAAAAGAAAGTGACACTACTTATCAATACAAGGGAGACCCTGAAAGATATCCATTATTCTGCCTTTGCCTATAATAACCAGATAAAAATTGAAAACATGTTTAGCAGCTTTCAGGAACACAAACAATTCTATATGGGCAATAAGTAAGTGGAAGCAATAAAAGTTTCCATTCTGTTAAAAATTTAAGTCATTGGACTTTTAGCTCTTTGGCAAAACCCACCATACAGGAAAAAAAAAAGTATGCATATAGCAAACTCAAACTTAGTATAGGTAAAAATATCAGCATATGCTATTTGAAAATCTACAAACTTTGAAAAGTATTCATAGCCTGCTTCCTTTCATTGTTGAATCCTAGGGCAATTCAAAGGGCATGGTTTCCCACATCCTTCCAAGCTAGTTCTAGGAGGAATGTATCTTGTCCTCCTTTCTTTGATACCATGTCTCATATTATTATCAGCCATGTGCTTCTGTGTTTCTCTCATTGAATTATAAATGCATGAGGTCAAGATCCGGCTGTACCCGTATTGCCTAGTACATAGTCTGTCCTGTAGTTCAATAATCAATCCTTCACTGAATTCTGTGATCTGATTATACAAGTTCAATTTATCACGAAGACTTGTGGGACTATATCCCACTGTGTCAAGCAGAAGATGGTATCAGGGTCCATGAGCCAAAGTTGCAAGGAAAAAAGTAGTTACAAAAAGACTGCCTCAATTAAGCTAACTGGTAAGGGGATCCAAATTTGTCTTTACAATTCCTCTCCCACATAATCGGCTCTGAACCCCTTTAGCTCATCATCCTATTTTTCTTCCATGGGATTCAGATTTGATAAATTTCACCTGTAGGTATTGATATAATAAGGAATGTTAAGCATCTGATTAATTTTTTTATCCTTTTAAAGTCAGACTTGACTTATAGGAAACCCTATTAAATTACAGAAGTTTGATCTATTTTGTTGGAATAAATTCCTTGAGACATTTTATTGAATACATTTTTTGAGAAGTTTTCACTACCTATGAAAAGATGCCTACTGAAAGTTCATAGAACGCTATAACTAGAAAGGCCTTCAGATAATTTCTGGTTTAACAACCTTAGACTAGGGAAGACTACATGATTTTATTAATTAGCTAAATGCAGATCATTTATTGAGTATCTGTTACACTGGGCACTGGGCAAGGGAACCTGCTCACAATGAGTTCCTAGTGCTGCAAGGCACATAACCTCTGAGCTGAAGAGAATTATGGCCCATGTCTTCCACGTGATTTGTAGAATCTCAGCACTTAGAGAAAATGTGACTTTTCAAAGATCATCCAGAAGAGCATATTAGCATTCATGGGGTCCTCATGACTGGCCATAGGTACCATTGTTGTGGAACACATTCCATCTGAAAACAACCTGAAGGACAAACATTTTAAATCTAACTAGTACCTTTTCTTTTTGTAATTTTAATTTTTGGAGCTTAATGTAGAGTCTACTGTTACCAGAACAACCACATCCACCAAAAATCATCTTAAAGTAGCTGTAGGGTCTCAAAAGGATAATGAGTTCTTACAGAGTTTCCCTAGTTATGGAGAGGAAATCGTTAGTAACTTAAGACAGAAATAAAGAAATCATCTAATTAATGTATTCAGAGATGAATCTTAATGTCCAATTATTCTCTTGATTTGACACAACCTAGTAACAACATAACATAGTCAGCAACATTGTATTAATGTTGGAAGTATTAAAGGGAAGGTAGCCAAGTGGGGGTGGGAGAGATTTTTTTTAATCCTTCCTTTTTTTTCTTTTTCTAACATACTATAAGCAAGTCTTTTGTTTAAGTTTATCTTATTAAAAAAAGAAAAACAAAAAACCCACAGAATTAACTTGAAAACAATATTTCACTGAAAAGTCAGAATTTTATTATAAATAAATCTTATGAAACATCATTTAGATGAAAGTCTCTCCAATTTGTTAAATATTAACAAATAATTTTCTTATCATTCAATATAGTCTCTTAGTTCAGCTTCATTGATTGATTTAAACATTGTCTACTTAAACATGTATCATTTCCATAGCTTGTAATTGACCCAATATTAAATGATACAAGAGTAGAAAGTTAAATTACCAATATTGTGTCCATATTTACACTTCCATTTCTTAAAGGAATGCAACTCAAACAAGATGTTTTTCAGTATTTGAGTATTTTTTATTAAATACTACATAGTCACTTTTTTATTAAGAGTATACAGTGGTATTACAGTGCAATCTATAACTACCTCTAACCCCCACTCTCCCATTTCTCTACTAGAAAAAAAGTCCCTCTCTTTACTTGTTTTTACTTCTTCCAAAACTAAAATGTCTTATGTTTTAAATATTTTATAAAATGCAATAGCCATAATCAATAACTAGCATGTTTTGAGGTCATTTAAGCACATCTCGCTTCCCATCATTAAAACATTGTAAAACCAAATAAATGCGTTAAGCAGATAAATTTCAGAAGAGTAATTTAGGAACATTTTAAAATTTTTTTGAAGGTAAACTTATATTCTCTGATTATTCTTATACTCAGCAAAGTGTCCTTGTTCTAGGAGATACTCTCACATTCTCTGCTAAATAATTCCTCTATATATTCTCTTTTACTGAACACTTCTAAATGATTTTTTTCTTTCCCATCATTAAAGTTTTGAGCAACTATCTATCTGCATTGCTTTATCAGTCAGGTCAAGGCTGTTGGTTTTTGAAGTATGCCATTCTATTCTGACTATCCAGAGTCACAGAAATGCTTGAAAGGATATATAAGTACATGTCTAAATAGTCCATCCATCTACCAAGAAATAGCATTGAGCTTACACTAAATGCAAATCCCATTCTAGTCACTGCATTAGGTATGAAGACTTAAAATCACACCCCAATCTATGTATAAGAGAATCTGACCTCAAGAAACATCAAATCTAATTGAAGAGATACAGTGCACACAGATGACATATGTGTCGTACTGTTAATAATTATCAGACGACTAAAATTGTCACGATTCAAAGGAGAGAAAATGACCACCACAGGAGAATTTTCAAGAAGAATTTCTTTTTCTTTTTAGAAAAACAGGTTTAAACTAGGCCTCAACATATGTGTAAGAGTGAGACATATATTTAAAAAACAGACAGACTAGTATGCCCAAAGGCATGAGGATGGAAATCTAGCGGGCTGTGTAAAAACAGTGAGTGAGCAGTATGCCCAGAGTAAAAATTAATAAATAGGGGTAATGGGAAATCAGTTTAGAAAAGCAGTTTGGGATTACATTATAGAAACCCTGGAAAGCCAAGTTAAAGAATGTAGTCATTATGTGTCAGTGGGGTACATTCAGTGAAGATTTTGATAAAATGACATAAGAAATGATGTTTTATAGGGGTGCCTGAGTGGTTCGGTCAGTTGGGCAGCTGTCTTTGGCTCAGTCGTGATCCCAGAATCCCGGGAGCAAGTCCCTTGTTGGGCTCCCAGCTCCACAGGGAGTCTGCTTCTCCCTCTGACCTTCTCCCTTCTCATACTCTCTCTTACTCTCTCTCAAATAAATAAATAAAATCTTTTAAAGAAAAATAAAAGAGATGAAATGAATTTAATAAAGATTAATTCAGGGGACTCAAGTTTTTCTGTTGATTTATGCTCCTGTTTATTCAACAAATATTGATTCATGGTCTAGACTATCCAGGCATTGTACTTCAAATAGAAACAAAGACAAGCAGGATACATACCCTCCTACCCTCCCTCCCCGACAGGTGCTTTTATTCTAGAGGCAGGAATAAAGTAGTAAGGACCATTTCTGGTGACATGTAGCCTCATACAGCACCACACTGAATGCTACAGATGTCAAAAAGAAAGACTTTCAGACAATACTTGGAACAGGGCAAAGGTCTTGGTAAGGCCACCTCTGGGACTGCAACTTGATGAATCAGTATGAGTTAACATGAACTTGGAGAAGAAGAGGCAATGAACACATTTTAGCTCCATGGAAATAAGTCATAGACACAAAAGCAAAGCAAAGGAATCCATCTCTGCATTGTCCTATGCCATCTTCCTCTGGCCCATCTGGGATTTCAACAGTAGCTGTGGTACACAGTTCTACACAAATTCAGCAAGCATTCCCCTAAAGCATTCCCTAATTCAGGGACTTTCTGAAGTTCTAGAAGTCAATTAATCCCTCTATAAATGCAGCTGAAGTGTTGGGATACTACACCCAAGGCATCCTTCAACCAGTGGGTTAATGACTCAGTCTCTTGTTCTTCTGACAATTCTAGGAGTATTATAGGCATCTCAGAGGGTCCAAAGAATGAAGCCCTGTTGCCCATTATAGGCACTTCAATGACATACTCTAACAAAAAGACCTTATCTCTCTATTTCTGCTCCCAAATTCCTGCTTCCTTATTTAACTTCACAAACTCTTTGCTGCCGAATCCTTGCCTCAAACTCTGCTTTTAATAGAACCTAAATAGAGACAAAAAATAATTTATTCAGGGTAACCACAGAGAAATGTGAGTAGTGATGAAAGGGGTCAGGGTGGATGGAGAAGGAGACTTATTCTTGAAACTAGACAGTGCTTTGAGTATCATATTAAAATGATTGAATTTTATTTAAAACATTATAGGAAATCATTAGCTGATTTGAAACAAGAGAATAACATGATCAAGATTTGTGTTTTAATGATCTCTCTGATAACATGTAAAGAGAATGAATTGAACATCCTAGACTGGGAATGGAGAGCTGCCTTTGAGACTATACTATGATCCAAGCAAGGTATTTCAAGAATTTAAGGAATTAATTCTAGGAGAAATGATGTTAGGTAAAAGCCATCTGCTTTTAGGCTTTGTTGGGTATAGGAAATGAGAGATGGGAGACTTTCTCTCTTGGGATCTTATCTGAGTAGCAATACCATTTATCTAGTGATAGAACCCAGCCCAGACTACAGAGGAAAAGAGTGGGATGCATTTATTCTTAAGCGTGTTCATACAAAGGACTTGGGTACAATTTATATGGAGAGAAAGGTAGTCAGGTCTTTATTTCTTGATAGAGGTTTGAAGAGCAGATATAGACATATGTGGAACTGGCTTATGTTGAGCCCTGTGGTACATTGTTCCAAATATTCATTATTTCACTTAAACTTCATTGCAATCCTAAAATGTGAAGATTATGTTCATAACTTTAAATTTGAGAAAATAGATTCTGAGAGATCATTTACTTAGTTTAGAATTTCAGAGCAAGTGAACAGTGGTGATGGAATTTGAACTCAGGTCCAATTGCCTACATATCGTGTTTACATGATACCATTCTGCCCTCCACCTCCACATGGCCTATACTGCCATCTTCATCTCAAAATGTGTGTGTATTATAGAGTTACAACGATAGATAGTCCAACGATAGCAGATAATAAGGTAACAGGTCCCACAGGGCTAACACCAGAACTATAAATAACTCAACACCATGCTAAACCATTCAGCTAATCTATTACCCTACCTGCAACTCTTGATTCATATTGGTATAAATTGTTCTGCCTGATATGTTGGATGTCCCTATGTGAAATATTATTTTTTTGAGTTTCCAAAACATGTCATCAATTATAATTTAAAAGCAAGGAAAGAACAAAAGTACTCATCTTAAATAATATACTCAAGATCAACAGGATGAAGGAAGGGAAAAGATAAGTGTGTAACAGCTCAAAGTGGTAGGTGGTTATTGTCATTGGAATGGTTCACAGAACAGATGGGCTCCTGAGAGTAAAAGGGTGAAGTATCCTGTGGCGTGTTCAAGAGAAGGCAGTTCCGGGTATAGAGTAATGGCTTGGAAGAACACACATGCAGCTCTGAGTGGGTGAAGATTCAAGGCCGTGATTGTAGAGAAAAGCTCAGATATAATTGTATTAAGAATCAAAGTTTAATAAGCAGCAGAGAAATACAGACAGTAAAATTGATTATATGGGTGTGTGCGTGTGCACATGCGTGTGTGTGTGTACACGCATGTGTGTGTGTACATACACATTTATATAAGAGGAACAGGGGAAGCTTGTATTAATAACCACAGTCTTTCAAAGACAGAATAACAAAACACTCAAATTGAAAGAGATCTAAGAGAGAATCCTACATCACAATGCCTACGTCCACCCTCATTTTGCAAAAGAAGAAATAACTGGAAATGTTACATGATTCTTTTCCAGATTTAAATCTATGAATGGGCTGGACATTTATTGAAAATTTATCTGTCTAGCATGGTGGTAGACTCTGTATTTTACTACATATACAGTAGTAACACTTCCTTCAAGCATCTAGTAATACATAATTCTATCTTAGAATATAACCTTTAATATTCATAAAACAAGAGGCTCACTGAAGAGATGTAGCAAGACCCATGGAATTTGTAAGATCTCCACTAAGATCTTAAATTTTCATTGTGATTTCAATCAATCATGTGAAGTTAGTCAATGGCCTACACTTCTTGGTCATAAAGCAAAAGGACAAATATTTGTAGAACCTTGATGGTGTACATACTTGTAACTCTCTTACATGGAAGTATCCTCTTATTTTATAATCATTTGGAACATAAAGCAAGATATTATTAGTGGGCAAGTTTTTAATTTCCCCATACGTTTGATGGGTCTCAACTTATAGGGAACATCAAAAGCACCTGGAGGGCTTGTGAAACCATACATCACCAAGCTTCACCCCAGCATATGCAATTCAGTAGGTCTGGGAAAGGCCTAGAAAAATCTGCATTTCTCACAAATTCCCAGTGATAGGGATGCTGCTCATTTGGAGACCTTATTTGGAGAATCACTGTATTAATTAATTAGACCACAAACACCTTGTGGAGAAATTATATCTCACTAGCTTCTGTTTGCTTTGTGTCTACCATATAGTTGAATCTCAACAAATGTTAACAAAGATGAGTGAGTGAGTGAGTAAATGATCATGTGAGTGATGTAACTAAAAATTTTAGCTAATTTGGGCTATTAACTGCCCAGTTCAAGAGTCTTCTTGTTACTCCCACTTATAAGGAAATTAATAAATCAGGAAATATTAAGTAATTGCTGTCCCATTTGCTGAAAATGGAAAAGCTGAACTCTGTGTTGTCATGGATACAGTATTCTATTTTCAGTACTAGTCGTGTCCTACTTGTTAATGACTGTTACAGTAACCAATAGGAAAATAACACTTCACTCACCACATTTCATTATATTTAACACCTCATATTAAGCTTAATGGGACAATAAGAACAAAGTTCTGCTTGCCAATTGTTTACAGAAATCCACCATTTCCATGTAGTTAGTGACTTACCCAGCATCAGTCTTTATGAACAGCTCCCAAAATCAAAAGGAGATAGGAAAAGAAAAGCTTTCTATTTGACTTAACAATAATGACCTCTGGGCCGGACATTTCCTGACATTTAACCAATAGCTGAATTAAAAGCCTCTACTGTCTTTGATTCAGGGTCTCTGCTTCTCCCATAGATTATTACCTCGCAGGAAATGCCCCTAGTTTCCAACATTATAAATTTAATAGAGGAGAAAGCAAAATAATATGAATCCTGAGCAGTAGGACCTTCAAAATCCTTGCATGACACAGTAGTGAAAGCAAAATGGGAGGAGAAGAGACAAAGTCATTTAAGTTGAATAAAATTCTTCACAGTTTGATCTTGATGCCAATCACAATGAAATAATCACCTCCATCATTGAAACCTGAAGTCATGTTATTTTATTTCCAAGGAAAATTGCACTGTGAGAGTAGAGTTTCAAGATGCCCAGGGAGGGAACAGATCATAAACAAATGGTCCAGGCTCCACAAGAAACAAACAAACAAAGATAATTAAATACCTTTCATGACGCACACATCTGAGCAAAAGATCAAGGAACTATTGGAAAATATAGCATCATTTAGAAGTTGAGGGAAATAAATGAAGAAGGAAAGAAGGACAGATAACTCAGAGGGACTGAATAAATCTCAGATAGGATATAAAAGACTGGAAACAGATGTTTATATTAAACTGCCAATGGAGTGATGAAACCATACAGATTGTGGTACCAATTTAACTGGAAAAAGCGATGGTGAGCAGACAGAGATTTGAGTTGGAGCTCTATTTTCCACCAGTCAACTAAAAGAGGTGGCTGCTGCCGCTACTGTTAATGATGAATACCATATGCCAGCAAGAGACATAGCCAGTGTGCTCGGCTGTGTGTGTTGCTTTGGGAGGATATGTGGAATTTTCTTTATCTGATACAAAATTAGTGCAATTTCAAGTAACTGCATGCAGAATGCCTGAAGAAGAGCCCATATTGCTTCTCACTGAAAAGTCAAGAGTGAGTCACTTAAAAAATTTTTTCATTTCGATTCAATAACTTACTCAGGTAAGGTAATTTTACCTGCCTTAGCTACGGCATTGCCCTAATTATCTATTTTATGTTTACAGTGGAGAAGAGGCCTACAACAGAATAACCATGTAGTCAAGTAGTCAATATGATATTTAACAAAAATAACAAACCTGCTACTTACAGTCGTCTTTAATGGAGCTGATAAGTGTCTGTGTGCCCGTAATACTTGACTGAAAGCATCAGCAAAGAATCCAAACTTTGTGATCTTGCCACACATTGAGTTTCATATTTTAAGATGTCAGTTCCCCAGTTTAAAAAAAAATCTTCAAGAAATACTAGAATTGGCCATTTGAGATTTGTTTATTTGTTGTTTTCTTTAAGGGAACACGGTGGTCCAAATCCGAGTTTAAAGTAAATAAATGGTCAAGATAGAAAAACAAAAGGGCAACTATGAGAAACTGTGTATATGTGAAAACATCTTTAACTGCCTTAATTCTGAAGAAAATACCCAAATTATCTGATCAATTCAGCAGGAAAAAGAAGAGAAAACCTGGTTATTTTCTTTCATATTTAACATGACTACTGATTCGAATTTTTTATGCCCCCATCGCTATATTAATGTTATATAGACAAGGTCTAAATGTTCTTTCCCCTCCCTCCTCCACAACTCATTACAATATGGAGAGGAGAAAGAGAGAGCTACAGAATAACTTTAAAAATATTCTGGTAGTCCTGGGTGCCTGGGTGGCTCAGTGGGTTAAAGCCTCTGCCTTCGGCTCAGGTCATGATCTCAGGGTCCTGGGATTGAGGCCTGCGCTGGACTTTCTGCTCTGCAGGGAGCCTGCTTCCTCCTCTCTCTCTGCCTGCCTCTCTGCCTGCTTGTGATCAATCTCTCTCTGTGTCAAATAAATAAATAAAATCTTTTTAAAAAATGTTTTGGTAGTCCTCATTAAAAAGAGTTTAAGTACCCTAGATTTTATTTTATCACATAGTAATAAAATTGAGCCAGAGGAGAGATGCTCAATCTGAAACTCAAAGGCCAAATATAAGTGCCACTAACTCATAACCAATGAGCCTTTGACCAAACAGATTTGGAGCTGACCAACCCTGTTGTCCCAGAAAACCATCTGCACTACTTAAGCCACTGATTAAAAAACAAACAAACAAACAAACAAACAAACACAAGATCTCTGGGTTATCATGTGAGTTTCTTTTATACCCATTATTATGGAAAGAAAAAAAGTTAGCTTCTTAACAAATATTACCAGATAAATATTAATGTGCTATGCCTACTGATCTATTCCAAAAAATGAAAGAATGACAAAAAAAAAGAAAGAAAAAGACAAACACATTATATACCAGAAAACTGAGGGAAAGAAGGAAAAACAGGAAAAGTAAGTGCCAGTAGAGAGAGATGATGCTGTCTTTCAAGCTCCTGTCATTCCACTCTCATCAATGAGCCTGGGACTTATTTTCATGGCTGAAGTAGTCTTTTGGATCTCTACATATCAAGGCAAACATGTATTACCTGACAGCTTTCCAGATCTGTCTGGTGGGAAGATTTAAACCACCTGGTCTCTCTTTGCTCTTGTCCAATACCGCTCATGGGCCTCAAAGTGCAGTTCTCCCAGGAGACTGGGCATGATCAATCCTGGTACCTTGATGACGGTGAGTTCACCTGCAACCTCTCCAGAGTCATGAATCCATTGAAATTCCTAGCAAAGGTTTGATTCCTCACTAGGAGAAGTTGCTGTCTCTGGAAAACTTGCAGATGCTTGCTGAACTAACCAGGGACCCAGGGTTTACTTGAGGAAGTCCGCTGGACACCAAGCTCTGCTCCATTCCCCTCCATCCTGCTTGGGTTCCAAGAATCAACAATGAACTATGCAAGCGTGGAAAGAAATTGGAATTGTAGGAGTGCCAAAGGTATCCCTAGGAGCAGTGTGAATATTGTGTTGTCATGTAAAAGAGCCCTGGAATCATAAAGGGACCAAGTTCAATTATATTACCAGCCCCATGTTCCTCTGAATCACAGTCCGTAACATCAGACTTCCAATGATATCATAGTGCCTGCAATAATTAATTCACCTCTTACTTCCAAAAACACATTGAAAAATTAATTCCCAATGCTAAAATGAATTTGGCAGCAGAACATGTTTCAGTGTTGCAGGTTACCTGGCAATCCTTTTGAAATGTTATCTTGGGTAAAATGTCATCTTGTATCTTCCCTACAGATGCAGTCTGTCTGATTCGTGGGCTTTATTTTTCATTACATTAAAGAAAACATACCCCTTTTTAATGTTTTCATAAAGGAATACACGTTATCTTTCATAAACATTTATACAGATGTGAAAATATATTTTCACTACAAGAAAAACAATACTAATTTTTAACTACAAATAAGCAAGGATAAGTATTATACTTATATGAAAACCAACTAAAATTAAACTTCATAAATAAATAAATTGGAGATAAACTTGGTTGTTATTGCATGGCTGTTATTACGGCTTATCATGGGTGGTACCTACATAATAATTTAATCCCAGCTCAAGGGCAGCCCAGACTGCAGAGAGCTGTGCTTTACCCAGCATAGAAACTCCTGGATCTGTATATCAGAAGCTAGGAATGACCATTTAGACACCACTAAAATCTTAATCTACAATTTACAGTCTATCAACAACTGAGAAAACCAACTGAGACAAAGTTACAAAGATTGAAATGCTGAGTATAATCAAATGGAAGTATTTTTTCAACATATCAAGATTTTTTTTTTTAAATATTTTATTTATTTGACAGAGAGAAACACAGCCAGAGAGGGAACACAAGCAGGGGAGTGAGAGAGGGAGAAGCAGGCCCCCCGCTGAGCAGGGAGCCCGATGTGGGACTCGATCCCGGGTCTCCGGGATCATGACCTGAGCCGAAGGCAGTTGCTTAACCAACTGAGCCACCCAGGCGCCCCAACATATCAAGATTTTTTATGGATTTTCTTGTGTGCTTTTTTTTTCTTTTCTGAGTGAGGCTTCAGAATGCACAGCTTCAGAGCGAACCCCGATTCTCTTTGATGGGCTCGCATTTGAGCTACTACAGTCCCAAGAAGAGACTGTTTATGTGACTACTGCAGTAGAGAGAGAGAGAAAAAAAAAAAGCTGGACACAGCTGGCCACTCTTCCCTTTGGCAAAGAACAGCAGTGGCCTTACCATCCTTCTGTTTATGGCAACACAAATTACTTTATTTGAAAATTCACTCATTTCTAAAATTGCCGTGGACATGTTTTCATCAACAGAGTAGTTCAGGAGGAAAAAATTATTTTATTAGCTAATTTTCCTTTCATGAATTACGGATTTTTCTCTGCACAGAGAGAAACTTCAAACCCCTCCAGAAATGGAAGCATGCCCATGGATTGACTACTACAGATCAAGTTTCCAGTGGGCTAATAACCTGCTCCAGTGAAAACATATTTTTAATTTGCTTTTAGGGATATTTATTTTTTTATTATTATGCTAAGGGTTTATAATTTAATGTCAAACATAATTTTGCACGAATTATGTGACTGTACTATGATGCAGTAGATAAGCTCAGTGTGCCTGGTTGGCATGCTCAAACGATGTTTTTGAGAAAATGGATCACCAGTTGGCAGGTTGCCAGTCCATAAACTGCTTGGTAGAACTTTAAAAAGAAAAATTTGCAAGGAATTTTCATGTTTTGCAAAAAAAAAAAAAATTCCTAGTAATATTAGAAGCAAAAAAAATAATTATTGTCTTAATGCTTTCTACTAGGTGTAACATAAATTGTATGAAGCTAATTAAGAAATTAAAAGGTTTCCAACTCAAAATTGCAACATCCTATTTATTATAAATTATCAACCAGGCAAGTAGATAGTATTTTTAAATGAGAATATTTGTTTAAAAATATAATAGTCATCATACTGTCTCCAAGCTTTATGATCCATTTGGTAAACATTTAGGAGCATCGACAACATTGCCAAGCATTATCCTGGGAATGAGAGATACAAAAATACAAACTGCATTGCAACAGTGCTCAAGAACTCCACTGTCTAGTAGGGGAGACAAGCAGACACATATCCTGTCAATGTAATGCAGTAAGTTCTATAATGTAGTTATGTACAGGGTTCTCTGGAGCATAGATAAGGAGCATTTGGTCAAGATTTGGGGATGGGGTGAAAGGTCAGGAAATGTCTACAAGAGGAGACTGGCAACAGATTTAATGGAAGTTGGAACACAAAGGACCAAGAGACTTGACTCACCAAATAAATACTTACTTACTTATATATTTGTTCACAGATTTTAAAAAATGCAAATAAAACATTTGTATGTCATTAAGCCATTTTCACAAAGTTTAGATAATCTGATACTTGAATTGACCCTATGAGTTTAACTATGGACAGTGTTGGTATCTTCACTCTACAGATAAAGAAAATAAAGGCCAGAACAGTTATGTGACCTGCCCAAGCTCACTCAGGTAACAAAATGCATTTGTAAGAAATCCAGGAGCAAACCATAGGACTCCTGACTTCTAGCCCAGCAGTCATTCTGGTGTACTCCACTCTGACTTTATCCTGCTCATTTATCATATCATCACTAATAAAAAACAATAATAGCTAAACTTTTAGGCCTAGAAATGTGTATAATTAAAAAATAATGTGAAATATCTTGATCTTTCCAACTAAAGCTAAAGTTTCATCATTAATGTAATCTTTAAGAATCTCATATATATTTTAAATATTATCCACTCATCAACCACAAAGTCGAAACCAAATCATACAGAATATGAAATAAAACCTATCTGTGTCTCCACACTATCAAATACAAATATCTGGGCAGAATTCTCACCACTATTGTTCAACATAGTACTAGAAGTCCTAGTAACAGCAGTCAGACAACAAAAAGAAATAAAGTTGGTAAAAAAAGAAGTCAAACTCCTTCTCTTCATAGATGACATGATACTTTATATGGAAAATCCAAAAGACTCCACCCCCAAACTACTAGAACTCATACAGCTATGCAGTAATGTGGCTGGAAATAAAATCAATGCATAGAAATTAGTTGCTTTCTTATATACTAACAATGAAAATATAGAAAGGGAAATTAGAGAATTGATTCCATTTACTAAAGCACCAAAAACCATAAGATACATTGGAATAAACTGCTTTGGAAAATACTGTAGATATTACTCAAAAAATTAAAAATAGAACTACCCTATGACCCTGCAATTACACTATTGGGTATTTACCCCAAAGATATAGACGTAGTGAAAAGAAGGGCCATATGCACCCCAATGTTCACAGCAGCAATGGCCACAATCGCCAAACTGTGGAAAGAGCCAAGGTGCCCTTCAACAGATGAATGGATAAAGAAGATGTGGTCCATATATACAATGGAATATTACACCTTCATCAGAAAGAATGAATACGCAACTTTTGTATCAACATGGACGGGACTGGAGGAGATTATGCTGAGTGAAATAAGCCAAGCAGAGAAAGTCAATTATCATATGGTTTCACTTACTTGTGGACCAT
The DNA here is from genome assembly GCA_004023965.1 of Spilogale gracilis. Classification (NCBI taxonomy): domain Eukaryota; kingdom Metazoa; phylum Chordata; class Mammalia; order Carnivora; family Mephitidae; genus Spilogale; species Spilogale gracilis. The sequence goes on from PITA01000029.1 coordinate 369,990, forward strand.
AAGGAGTAACACGGAAGACATTAGGAAAAGGAAATGAAATGTGAATCGGGGTAAATCAGAGGGGGAGACAAAGCATGAGAGACTCTGGACTCTGAGAAACCAATTATGGATTTTGGAAGGGAGGAGATAGGGGGATGGGTGAGCCTGGTGGTGGGTATTAAGGAGGGCACGGATTTCATGGAGCACTGGGTGTGGTGCATAAACAATGAATCTTGGAGCACTGAAAAAATAAATAATAAAGAAAAGTAAAATAAAATAAATATAATAAAATAAATATTTGGGCAGATAACTAAGGAAAGTCTGAGGAATTAAAGCATTCTACTCTCCTACTGCACATTGTAGCGGTCCACGTTATCCAACCCATTATAGGGAAATTGCTATGATTTCGATGGGATGACTGGATCATTTATTCTGTATGACAAAACAGTTGCTCTAAAGATGTTAGGGGAAAAAAGAAAAAAAATTAAATGTGATGTATTTTTTCATTTAAAAATGTTAGAAAAAAGATTTTTCTCTGTATAGAAAACCACTTTCTTATTGGGAACAGTGACTTTTCCTATTAGGTTACTTAGGTTACTTAAGTAATCTACTGTAATTCTTCTTAACATTTTTCTAGCTACCTGTATCCCTGTCATGTGAAAAACCAGACTGCTCCAAAGTCTGCTTGTGTTAGTAAAGTTAATTTAGGCCTTGCTGCAATAACAAACACACCACAGAATCTCTGCAAAATTGAAAAGGTTTGGTGATTGCTCATCCCAGATCTTTTATGGGTTTGGTAGCTTCTAATCGATGTCAGAGGGATTTGGGTTATTTTTATCTTGTAATGATGTCAAAAAGAACAATCCACATCCAAGGAAAGAGCTGAAAGACCAGTGCCAGCTCATAAATGTCTTTTACTTGGAACAGAATCAAATTATTTCCCCTTTCAGTCCATTGGCCAGAAGTAGTTGGATGAGCCCACCTGACTTATGGAGGGATATGAGTGTAGGAGAGCAACTGAATTTTGGAGGGACAGTAAATTTTTCTGGTCCTACTGGCATTTATATTTTTTTTTTTTTTTTTTAAACTTTATTTATTTGACAGAGAGAAATACAGGGAGAGAGGGAACACAAGCAGGGGGAATGAGAGAGGAGGAAGCAGGCTTCCCGCCGAGCAGGGAGCCTGATGTGGGGCTCGATCCCGGGTCTCCGAGACCATGACCCGAGCCGAAGGCAGTCGCTTAACCAACTGAGCCACCCAGGCGCCCCTGGCATTTATATTTTTAATATCCTCAGAAACTCTTGACAAAGTCCCTGGTTCAAATGTACCACCATGCAGGTCATACATGTAGAGGTAGAATGAGTATTAAATAATAAAAGCAATATTTTAAGCAGTAATAAGAATTAAAAATATGGCACTGCTTTGAACCAATTAGGTAGAAAAGAAACTAATTTTTACGATTATTTTGCTATATTTCCTCCACTAAATCTTTATATAAATCCTATCCTCTGGGAAAGGAAGGTTCAGTGAGACACTAAAATTTGCCAGAAATGGTGAAGCCATTGTTACTTTGTCACACTGACTCTCCAAGTGTAAATCGATTAGGAAAGTGATAGTATCCCTCTCCAAATCAATTCAACAGCAAGAACAATCCCACAAATACAAAGTACCTCTAACACAAGGTTTCTGGCTCTCCAAAGAACAATAAGGTCAGAGCTAGGCTCAAAGGTAAGAAATCAGCCAGCTAATTCAAGATAGCTGAATGAAGAATGGGAGCTTACCCATAGTTCTACTTAGAAGTGAGAATAAAGGTAGTCAATGAGATAGGAGGGTTTTTTTTTCTAATTTTATTTATTTTTTTGATGGAGAGAGACAGTGAGAGAAGGAATGCAAGGGGAGGCAGAGAGGGAACACAAGCAGAGCGAGTTGGAGAGGGAGAAGCAGGCTTCCTTCTGAGCAGGGAGCCCGATGTGGGGCTCGATCCCAGGATTCTGGGATCACGACCTGAGCCAAAGGCAGCCACTTAATGACTGAGCCACCCAGGTGTCACAAGATAAGAAGATTTTTAAGTGCAGAAGGAGCTAAGGCTTGACACCCATAGCACAGACAATCTAGAACACTGATTAAGAACAGGCTTTGGCATGAGATTGACTTAGGATAGAAAATATCCTTTTTCTCATTTGCTTAACCTCTCCATGCCTCAGTTTCCTTTTTCTTTAAAATGGGCATAGGCCTACCTTGTGACATTATTATGAAGATTATATCAAAGGAGATAACATGTGAAGTGTTGATCACAATGCATGACAATTCTTTTTCCTGGAAGAGAAAAGGTCTTGAAGGGCTTCAAATCATAATATTTAGTATTATGAATAACACCCTAGCCACAGTAAAACTGCCCAGAATAGTTTTCTTATATGATTTATGGGACTTTTATGTGGATTTCTTGGTCGTGAAATGGGAGACATGTGATTATAGAATGCAAAGTGCCATGTGAGACTTTCATGGCTTGACAACACTCGAAATAACACAACTAATATGAAACAATGCTAATCTCCCCCTTTGAAAAACACACTTGATAATTACTGACACAAATTTGATAGAGCTAAAACCATTTATATCATTTTTTATCATCTTAAACAATTCTTCCATTCTATTGTCAGAGTTGCCAATAACCTTGTAAATCATTAAGATGGTCAAAATAATTCATGAACTTACTAAGTCAGTTAAACACAGCTTCAGGATATTAAGCGAGCTTGAATCATCTGTGTGATTTCAATAGTGTGGTTTTACATAACACCAATCAGCACATTAATCATAGTTATATTCTCACAATGTAAATAGCCAGGTACACTGATTTATATTTTCCACTTATTCAACCCTATCTTTCTTATGTTATGTTAAATGAAAGTAAATGATACAACAGAAGCCAAAATTGGTTGCATAACCTCTAATAAAATCCCAGAAATGTGTATCTACTTTAAGTATAAACCTCTTGTTTTCAGCAGTGAACTATTTTTTTTCCATTGCTTTTCAACTCTAGGAATAAGAAATGTGTGTCCATTCATTTTAGGTACAAATGGACAGCAATGAAACAGAAGTTCACTATTGATCCTAGGGAGATAGAGCCTGGGCAGTGATGTCATGACAATTTTCATAGTGAGCTGGGGCTCTGGGCCACCTCCATATACAATGATGGAACCATGCTTGATAGCTCTCTCAAAACATTTAGCCTTTTCTGAGTACTGAGGAACCAAGAATCACTTAAAACATAAGGTGTGAAATTAGAAAAATATATCAGGAATAACCCAGATAGCACCGTTAAGGCTGTGAAGAAGACTCTTTCATTACCAAGCATTTGACTTCCTTTTGACAGGAATTTATAGAGTCAAACATGTATTTCTCATAACAGAATGGTATCTGAAATATCTCAAATAAAACTAGTATACATACCATTTGTAATTTGGAAATAGCATTCAATATAAGAAATTTTTCTATGGGCACATTTTAGTGGATGTTTCCTATCATCCTCAAGGAACTAAAAATTGTAAAGAGGAGACATATACAACAGAAACAAAAGTCAAGAGTCCTAGGTTCCAGTTACAGCTCTAGTCACTTTATCAAATCATTTTACTCTGCTACTCCCCTGTTATCACTTACTAGATAAGAAGTTTCTACAAGGTGATCATGTGTATCCCAGGTGAAAATATCAAACCCTTCACTCACATTCAATGCTATTCTAAGACTAGTATATCTTTCTATCATGTACTGAAAGCTTCCCAAAATACAGTAAACACTGGCTGCCAAAATATAGTAAACTCTGAACCCACAAAGGCTATTTAAAAAGCTAAAAGAGAGCTATCTTAGGAAAAGCAAAATTACACAATATAAATTAACAGATGATTATCTAACACTGTGCAATGAGAGCCATCTTAGATCTGATTGTTCATGGTAAATTCAACCAACCACTTCAAAGAGAAATACCCCAGATTGCCTTGACCTCACTAAATGGTAAATCTGTGTTTAAAAAAAAGAGAGGGGTGGCTTTGTGTGAGTCACAGGGAACCAGAATAACTCAAGACGCACAATAATTCCAATCGTAATAGCTCTTCTTTCTTGAATCCTTACTAAATGTCAGGTAGTGTGTAAAGAAATTTGTAGGTATTATCATAGGTAATCCTCTCGACAACCCAGGGTATTAGATATTTTACAGGAGAAAAAAGGCTGCAGAGTTTGCTTGTTTGGTTGGTTGGTTGGTTGGTTTTCTAAGGTTGTATTATTACTGTAAATAAGAGCTAGCATTTGAACCCATTTCTTTCCAACTTCAAAGCCTATACTCCTAACTACCACCTTATATATTACTTCCTGCTAGAACCATACACTGATTCTTCTAGTAGAGTCCAAAGAGATTATTTCAGGACAAAAACTATTATATAAGGTAGGATAAAATACGTACAATCTTGTTGCTTAAGCAAGGTTTTTTTAATAGTCATCTACCTTAAGCCAGGATTCTATTCGTCATTTTGAAAGTAAGAATTTTGTTATTTAATAAAAAGGTCTAATTCACTATAAGATATTAAAAGATGAATAAAAGTGATAGCATCTGTATTCCAGAATTAGCATAACTATTCCAATCTTAGACAGATTTGCATAAAACTCAAGTTTCAGATGACTGTCATAATCTTTAAAACCACCTTCATTGGAGGTAGATTTAAAAATAAGAATTCTGATAAATGTTTCTGCTTTGTTAAATCTTACCAGTAGAAAAACACACATCCACATTCAGCTCTAAAGTAAAACATTTTGGAGCAAAGGTTTCTTTCTCCTACACTTGTTTTTCACAGTATGCCCTGTTACCAGTTCCATTATATAACCCACAAATCTAATTAAGAATGTTTGAGCCAGCAAGAGAATTGTGCGAATGATTTTTTATCCCATTTTTCACTCACAAATATAGACACTATTTCATTTGCTATATATTCAGATAATTCTTTTCCTTAAAAAAAAAGTTTTGGATTCTCAAAATGTTCACAAACTAATTATACCAAAGCTTTCAATGAGCTCAACTAGGATTTCATCATCGCAGGAAACACAATTGTACCTCTTGTGGCTCGTAATGGTAATGGTAGGCTTCTGCATCATTGCTTTGACAATCTGCCACTGATTCTTGTGGTCTTGATCTTGGTCTCCAAACACTTAAAAACAGCTGGCAATCTTGATGGAGAATTATATTTTCACTTGTTGGTCCTTGAGCTTCTTAACTACTTAAACTATTGTCATAACGATGTGGCTTTGCCCTTGGGCTTCAATCTGAAGTATCTACCACAGTCCATGGTTAGAGCCTCTTAGTAGGGTCCTGAAATATATCTTAGAGTGCCAACCTAAACATCTCTGGAAAGAAATACATCACTTAAAAATACTTGCCTTCATTTAACAACTGATACTTATGAACAATGGGAGTAAGAAAAATGAGTACCAGCAACCAACATAATAGTAGGCATGTGATTTTTTTTAATGAGTATTCTCCTGAATCCATATCTTGAGAAGTGACTTAATGAAAATATGTATATATATAATAATAGCATTATTATAGTTGGTGTTATAAAAGAGAGGTAATGTGAGAAGACTGTGGAAAAGATGGAGAGAGAGAAAAAATCCCCCAATTAAGATACATAGCACTGAAATCAAGGAGAAAGAGATGAAGTAAACTATCATATATATCAAAGATTTTGTAGATCATTATAGCACTCTTTTGAGTTGAATTACAATGTTATAATACTAGGATAAAATGTGAATGGACCACAGTTGTGTGATTCAGTAAAAAAAGGCCAAAATCTTTGTGTGAGTTTTAAAATGTAGGCTATAACACGTGGGTCGTGGGTCATTTTGGGGATGGTGAGAGGGTCTTACCTTATCACAGTTGGAAATAGCAGAGATTATAAAGCTTACATTTTCAAAACATAAAATAAAATGTCATTGCTAAGTTTGGAATTCACTGTTTGGTTATTATTGCTTTTAAACATTAGCATTGGCTTCTTACTCTCTTTTTCCCATATGTCTGGAAGCAAATCCATATAGCACTGGTCAATTTCACTAGAATGCTATTGATGATAAAGAGAGATGATGACATTAATGACCAAATTTACACTTGTCATAAAATATTGGGTTAACAAAGAAACTATTATGTTTCCTACAAAATAGAAGACATTTCACTCAACTGTGGCTGCTTTTAATCTCAAGTCCATGCATGAATCTTTAGTCACAGAGTCTCAGTATGAGTTGAACAACTAAACTCGGTCACCAAGTCAAGAGCTTACTCCATTTAATATAGCTCTAAGTAAAGTCAAATCATTACTGTTCGCAGTAAATTGACAAACCTGTGATTACGGGTATTGCAGAGCACATGACTGTTATTATAGGATTAAAAAGATAAACCGTTTGTGCATTTTTGCATTGTTATTAGAATTGAACTAATAATATTTATACCAATGGGAAGCAGAACTTTAAAATTTGATGTGTCAAAAATTAGCAAACACAAATTATTCTGTCTAGGTGCCTGAGTCTCACACCTATCTTTCTACATTAAGCATCTAATAGCATTTATTTCTCTGGCAAAACACATTATTGAAACTTTTTCAGAAGCAGAGATGCTGGGCGCCTGGGTGGCTCAGTGGGTTAAAGCCTCTGCCTTCAACTCAGGTCATGATCTCAGGGTCCTGGGATCCACACCCACGTTGGGCTCTCTGCTCAACAGGGAGCCTGCTTCCTCCCCTCTATCTGCCTACCTCTCCGCCTACCTGTGATCTCTCTCTCTCTGTCAAATAAATAAATAAAATCTTTAAAAACAAAAAAAAGAAGTAGAGATGCTAATAAAAATGCTAATGTATCAAAACTAACAAAAATGAGAGACAGAGGGGATGTCTCCATCATTATCACCATAGCCTCAATCCTATAAGAAAAACTCTAAGGTCCTGGTGAATGGAGAAAGTACAACACAATTTAGGAAGGAGAAGAGCTTATAAAGAACACTATGAAGATAAGACTTCTGATTTTTGTCTACAGCCCTTAACCAAGGAGATGACATCAATCTACCAAAGTTAGTCCAGTACAAGGAGCACAAAATTTGTTTTTCCTCTTAGAAGTCTCTGATGAGGAAGATAAGTGCTTTTTCTGGACACATCTTCTGTAGCCTCTAATCACAGTACTGTAATGTACTGAAATTATTTACTCCTCAAAATTAGAACAGTGATGACTAAACAAAATAGATTTTTTTTCTATACAATTTATGGATCTGTGTATTTGCCTTTTGTTAGACAATAAGCCATAATTTGCCACTGACATAATTATTTTCAGACTCTTCTAGATGCAGTTTTCAATCTCTATCTTCTGGATGCAAATATATGAAAAAGCCATTCTCTGCCTTGGTCTTGACTGCCCAGAGATTACACCCTTTACAAATGGAGAGCCAAAGGCAACCAAAGATGGCAGGGTAGCCTGCCTAACAAGAAATACTAATCACATACAAAATGTTAAGTTAGTGTTCTCAAGCCCAGTTCTTTCCATAGGGCGGGCATAAGATACCAATGAGCATCTGTTTGATACATCCCAGATAGTATCAGATCATCCCCCTCTTTTTTCTCAAGACAACTACAGCTACTAATGTCATTTCTTATGTCCTTGGTCCCCATCCCACCCTGATCTGCTCTTGCTTTATTATCTTCAATGACCTCCTCACCAGTAGGTCCTTCAGTCAGTCTTCAAACATTTGCACATGTACATTATCTCAAAAAGGAAAAACAAAACAAAACAAAACTTTATTTCTCTTTTATTTTTTTTATTTCACTTTTTTTTAGATTTTATTTATTTATTTGGCAGAGAGAAACACAGCTAGAGAGGGAACACAAGCAGGGAGGGTGAGAGAGGAAAAGCAGGCTTCCTGCTGAGCGAGGAGCCCAATGTAGGGCTCAGTCCCTGGACTCCAGGATCATGACCTGAGCCAAAGGCAGCCGCTTAACAACTGAGCCACCCAGGTGCCCCATCCATTTCACTTTTTTATCAAGCTTTCATCTTGTATTTTGAAAGGGTAAACAGTCCGTGTTCTCAGAGCAGATGCTATCTTATATAAAGATAATCTAGATGTGTGTTTTGCTTCTTCCAGACAGCAAGTTCCCTGAGAGTAAGGACTAGGTCCTGTATCTCTGGATCTTCAGCAGCTAGAACAGTTCCTCATTACATGGCACGTGCCCAATAGATAGTAAATGAACGATGTTGAATCCCTTACCCACTACCTTTTATTCTTTAAAAATATGTCTTCTGCACTCAGAGCTCTACTGAAGGTCACAAATCAAACACCCTTTTCTCCTTTTCTAATTCATTAACCTGTTGCACCACTGAACAGGGCAAAAGCATGGAGTTTGGAGCTGAACGGAGCTGAGCATGACTCTGCCTCCTGTGTGATCCTGGCCATGTTACCCCACTTCAATTTTATCCTTGGTAAAATGAGCATAAAACTATATTCCTAATAGGATGCCTGAGAAAATTAAATAATATTGGATACATCTAGATCAGATATATTGTTAACACACACAGTACGCTCATTCTCTTTCCCCTGCCTCTACCACCCTTCACGTTCCATTTCCCACTATACCACAGTCTACAGCACTCATCCTTTTCTATTGTCATGCACTATAACTTCTCAGACTCTTCCACTATTGTTCTCCCGCTGCTGTTGACTCTAAGAATCTGTCCTTATTCCTCATTCTTTCATTCTTTACCTTCTATGTCTTTTTTTAAAAGATATTTATTTATTTGACAAAGAGAAAGATCACAAATAGGCAGAGAGGCAGGGAGAGAGAGAGGAGGAAGCAGGCTCCCTGCGAGCAGAGAGCCCAATGTGGACCTCGATCCCAGGACCCTGAGATCATGACCTGAGCTGAAGGCAGAGGCTTTAACCCACTGAGCCACCCAGGCACCCTACCTTCTATCTCTTAATAGCTCCACCCAATCTTTGAATTATAATATTTGCCTTTGAATTGCATTTTCTTTTGCTTTCTGACTTCAAATCTCTCTCCAGCCTCCCCATCTTTTCTATCCCATAGCAGGCTAGCCATCTGATGGGTGCTCCTGAGCAAGAGCATACACTGCCCATATAAAATATGCAACTCTCCCCATATGCTAATCCTCTGTGTTTTCCATTTCGGTAAGGAGATCACTACATTGTAGAGTCAAACAACCCAGAAGTCTGGGCACCTTTATGGACCTCCCACTTCCTATAGCCTAACTCTAAGGCATCACCACTGACTAAACACTTTAATTAGCTCCACTGCCTACACTGGAATTTCTTTTGTTTTCCTCCTTCCTATTTATGACCAATAGAACCAGATGATCAATAGTGTTCCTTTCACCAGCTCTGATCACCGTCTTTGCTACCCCTGGATGCTACTGACAGCAATGCCTTATCCTGACATTCAAAATTCTCCATAGCCTGGTGCTTATCTGCCATTTCAAACTCATGTTCTACAACTCTTGAGAGATCACCAAATTGAGTTAAACTCAGCACTTCATTAGTGTTTTCAGATATCCCTACTTTCCTCTTATTACCCGATGCCTTCTCCAGTACCCATCTAGTCCTCTTCCAATCTTATATATCCCATTAGGCTGAATACCAATGTCCTTTCTTCATGAAGACTTCTTTGGACTCCACAGCTAAGAGCTCTCTTCTTCTAAGGAGTCAAGACAATTTAGCAGTTTCTCTTTTAGAGTACTTGTTTTCTATCAAAAAATGATTATTCGTGTGTGTTTATTTCATAGCCTGCTAAGCTGCACATGCTTCCTCCTTCCCAGTGCTTTTCCACCCTGTCCCTAACACTGCCTTTTAGGATAACCAGGGAGAACTTACAGCAGCTTAAAAAAATCCAGAAATCCAGGTATACTAAATAAGCAAAGTTAAATACATACACAAAATCAATTCAATAAGCTTTCCAGGAGATAGCAAAATATCTCCAGCAAATAAAGTTACTTTTACATAGTCAATGCTTTGTGATATACAATTCCAGGAATTCCATTGTGTTCTGGGTGGTAAAGATTGTTGGAAATCTGAGCACCAGATAAGTGGAGTATCACTGTATAACCAAAGGCTTCTTGCCAAGGATTTATAATTAGTAACAGAATCAACTGGCATTACTAAACTATATTTCATTTCTTTAATCTCCTTTTCCTCTCTTTTGTTTTCCTCCTTCCTGTTTGTGACTGATAGAGCCAGATGATCAATAATCTCTCTTTCACCAACTCTGATCATCATCTTTGCTACTGCCTTGATGCTATTATTTACTTTAATACATTAATCCTTTGGTTGAAATTCTTAAACCACAGTTCTTCATTAACAGACATCTTGGCATCCAAGTGCTGATAGCAGCTTGTCTGATGTCTCAAAATAAGTAGATAGATAGATAGATAGATAGATAGATAGATAGATAGATAGATAGATAATAGATAGATAGAGCAAGCTGAATGAAGCCTCTCTCTCTCCCTCAAATATCCAAACTGAAGAGAGAAAGACACAAAAAAAGAAAGAATTCAGCCCATTGATGCAATCAACAATACGGAAAGAAAATTGAATTTTATTATATAAATTAGAGAACAGGAAAGTTTCACCTTGCTATTACAATGAGATGTCAATATGTCATTTAATGACAAAGTGCCGAGAAACACTGCGACATTGTATTGACTCGTCCTCTCGTTATCATCACAATGAGAAATAGAACACACACTGTACTGGTTAGCAGACCAAACCTTTATACGATTGTCGTAACCTTTGGTGGAGTTCAGTGAGTTTTGTTCCTTTTCAGAAAGACATTAAAGTGACAGTATGGCAGGCCATTTTTTCCACCACACACACTAAAACTAGTGTGCGTGCAGCAGAGCCTTGCCAAAGCACGTTGCATTCATACAAAGATCCATACAGATCTTAATCATAAAATAATCCATTCTGTACTCTGTTTTTATGACATTTATATGAATCTGGCCACAGCCTCATCAAGCAGTTCACAGAGGAAAATTGTTCTATTTATGTGGTCAAGACAGGGTGGACTTGATTTTCAAGCAAAGAGAAAAAGAAAGAAATACCCAATTTTTTGTAGTTGCAAATCTGGAACTCAAAGAAACTATTTTACACCGTTTTGTAGTATATTTGTAACAGAGGATCAGAAGAGATGATATTCTCCTCTGTCCCCTGTCGATAGTAAAGTCATAGATTGATATTTCTGAAACTGAGAGACTGAGCGAAGGCACCTGGAAATAGTTTTCTCCCCCCCCTTTTTTTATTTAATTGTAAAAGGCAAATAAATGGATCTGTGTGGGTAAAAATGGAGAGAAAACTTTCCAATGTGCATCTGCTTTAATTTATTCTCGCTCTTGCATTGTAAGAACTAATAGTTTTTCAATTAATTTTCCCAACTTCTGCTGGTTTTTACTCCTTTATGTAGCTTACAAACACCCCAAAAAACGTGATCTCTGAAGATTCATACAAACTCATCTGTCCTTTCTTCCAGGTTTGTGATAGCGGCAAAAATTAATCTATGTACTTGCTGATGTAATCATTTTCTAGGTTTTCCTAATATATACAGAGGTAAAGACAACTGCTTCATCTCTCATAGCATCTCTCAGAGAGCTAATTTTCTGAGTAAACTATCTGAATAAGCGATCTGGATAAAAATATCAAGTAGTATTTCATCCACTCATGCCCCTCCTCACGCGTTTGTTATAGTTTTGGCTTCACTACCAGGGTTCCCCTGGTGATTTTATTTTTATATCATCACAGGGAGCTCTCTTAGACACTGCACTCATTCCCTCCATTTAGATTCTGATGGTCCAAATCCTACATTTATGAGAAAGATCTGAGTTCAAGTTTTCTGGCTTCTTTAAAGACAGCATTACCTATTTGAGTGTGGAATATTTACGGAAAAGTTCAGGACCAAGTATACGATCAGACACCATGTGACCCCGGGAGCCACATCAGATAGGGATATTTTTGTGTATGTTTCATCAGAAAAGAAACTTTTTCCCTTTTCCTTTTAAATAATAAAGAACACTCCTCCTTTCTTTTAGAACAAAGAGGGAAAAGAGGAAGTGCCAGTAAGTGTGAGACTGTTGTAAGAAACCAAATTAATGTGAATAATTATGCAATGATTGCTCCTAATTAAATAAGGCTAATGTTCAGGTTTTGTTTTTTTAGAAACCACTGGTATTTAGGTATATACTATACACAGCTTTCTTTCTCTAGCCACCCTTCCCCCAAATACATGACAGCACAAATAGACACATAAACTCCATATGAATCATTAGTGTGTGAGATACGGTTACCCTGGGGCTGCTGTAGCTCACATTTATTCCCTTCTTCCTATTTCAAATCTTTAAAATATTTTCTTTTCAAATACTTATAAAAGCACGTATGGTTGAAATAAAAATAAAGCACATACAGATGATGTTTTCAAACACTGCACTCTCATATATGGGGAGGAAAATAGGCATGTTCTGTTTCTCTGGGTCCCATATATACATTCAGGGAAAGTAATAGCTTAAAAGTAGGGAAGATCAAGAATAGATCATAGAACTACTTTAAAATGTTTCAACTGTCATGGGGGGGGGGGGAGTGACATCTTTCACCGGGTCCTCCTACCTAATGTTAAAACTTATGAAAGAATGTAGCATTCCATTGTAACAAGTGTGTATATATAAAAGTGTATGTGTTTCACTTGCAATCACTATGTGAAGAAGTTGATGAATTTCAACCATTTTAAGCTATATTAGAAAAATCCCTTTATTTAAAAAAAATCTACTCAATAGTTTGTCAAGAAAATATTTCTCAATGTCAATGTCAATTTATGCTTTAGCCAGCCCTAAATTTGAAGAAATGATCTTCAAGGTAAAGACTGCCATAAAATCCTGCAACTCCAACACCTGAAAGTCTCTTTTCTGAATACAGGAGATGTCCTGTATTAACCCCTCCCTCCCTGTGCTGTTTTTGTTTTTGCTTTTTTTAACTTTTAGGATGCCAACTTCTTGTGAGAATTAAGACAAATATTAACAGGCACATTGGAAAGTTCAGCATGAAGCAGAGGTTGAGGACATAACCTGTTTTGGGTTTTGTTTGTTTTGTTTGTTTGTTTTTGAGAACAATAGGAAAATTCTATGATTCTCCTTGAGGACAGTGCGAAAGCGTAGTGTTTGTTGTTGTTGTTGTTGTTGTTGTTGTTCCTACCTTCCTATACTGTACTTTCCTTGACAACACTGGGATTTAGGGGAGTGACAAACTTTCCATATGAAGAATTACACATCAGATGTAGCCTGACCACATGACATTAGTTGTAATGAAGACAAAGTGTGCAAAGTAAGTGAGAACTGTAAGAAGAGCCCCAAGATTACATTTATAAACTAGGTCCATGCACTGAACTCATCTTCAAAAGAGCAGAGAGAATTTTTCTGGAGTAAAAGAAAACTTGCAGAGTGGAGCCACATTATAATGTATATTTAATTTATAGGATCACAACTGTATGTAATTTGGCTAAAAAGATAAACAGGGGAAAATCTATTTATGCATCAAGGCACTTCTGCCAACTATTTCCATAGAATGAGCATGAAATAAGACACATAAAGCCACTCTTCCTTTGGCCAATTCCAGTTGTTGTGTGCCTTTCATATTAAACTGAGGGTAACTCAGATAACCATTATTTTCTATAATTGGGGCCCAAAATACATGTCAACTACAAATACATGCCAACAACTATGTACAAGCAAAATCAAAACAAAACCAGAATGATCTATTCCATTGATCTGCAATATGGCAGCTTCCTAAGGAAAGATTCTGAAGATATTTTTTTTTTAAGATTTTATTTATTTGACAGAGAGAAACACAGCTAGAGAGGGAACACAAGCAGGAGGAGTGAGAGAGGGAGAAGCAGATTCCCTGCCCAGCAGGGAGACCAATATGGGGTTGGATTCGGGACTCCGGGATCATGACCCGAGCCTAAGGCAGACGCTTAACGACTGAGCCACCCAAGTGCCCCTCTGAAGATAATTCTAATACAATTTTTTTCTTATATACTGACTTTTTAGAAACTTGTTCATAACTATATAAGCTAAGACTCTCTACAGAGCTTTTTTCTTTTCTTTTCATAAAATCATTTAACATTCCCAATGGAACTGGTTCCTGGTACCCACTAAAAAAAATCAACTGGCAAAACATAAAAATCTGTTGAGTATCTACAGTATGCCAACCCAAATTTTATGGGCAAAACAAGAAAACACACTATGTGATATCAGCCCTCAAATAATTTAATAAAATGGTATATGAAAATTACAGAGACCAGACCAAGACCCTCTAGCATCTAATGATCACAAATCTTTGTATCCATGAATTAAATTCTAGGAAAACTAACGGCATTATGTTATGCATGTGATATAAAATCCAAGAAAAATTTTGTAGGTAGTTCTTGAGGTGAGTATTGAAAGAAGTGTAGATTAGGTAGAGTGAACAAAGTTCAGTTTTCTAAGATTACTGTTGCACGGTTAAATGACCGATGAGATCAAAATAGATAAATCCTAGTTCAGAACGATTTCCTAGCACCTCAAGAATGATGAAAACAAAACAAAAAACAGGGAAGGTAACAGATTCAAATAGAACAAATTCATTGTCTACTATATTCTAGGATTCAACAGGAAATTTTGAAAATTCCGTTAGAATGATCTCTGGCTTTCAGAGACATCATTGGTTTGACACATTGTGTATATTACTAATGGCCCTTGAATATCTCACCAGTGAATTGGGGACTAGTCAAGGCTACACACAGGAAAGGGACATTTTTATCATAGTTTAAAGGCAGCAATTCACATGGAAGTATTGAAGCAGATCAAGGTCATGCATTTGCATATACTATGAAAATCTCTTAAAAAGTCAAAGATCCTAACAGAATACCCAAATGTAATCACTAATTTCTATGACGTTGGAAGCTAAAAAATGAATAGAACACACAAACAAAACAACAGAATACTGAGAGTGTTTTTCATTTTGACAAACTGTTTTCACCAACAAAAATTATGATCAAGTCAGTGATCTATCTAAAAATAAGTACGGTCATGACACCACTGACAACATCCCCCCCCCTTTTTTTTTTACAGACACACCTACATTTACTATTCCTATACAAATAAATGCACTCCAAAACCCTTGTTACATAAGTAGGTTCAGCCAAGCTCTGTTAGCTGTGGGCATGTGGAACCTACCAGACAACACAGTTCACTGATGTAGAGTCACCCACAAAAGAACAGCAGAAGAAACTCCACAAATGTCAATTGAAGAAGATCTGGCTGTTGTGAAATAAAGATCTGGGAAGCAATGGGCCATTAGTGATGTTGTAGCAAGTCAAAATGGAGGTATCTTGTTTTGATCGAAGCTCCATGATACCTAAGAGGCCGAGACAGACCTGCAAACAAAGGCCTCTCTCAGCAGCCGCAAATGACGAAAGTCCACAGAAGCTCATAGTCAAGCGAGGATTGATTGCAGGAGCCTACATCTCTCTTTCTGGGATTAATGCCCGTAAAGATAGCAACACCATCATCCGTGTCATCTTCCAAACAAAGAACCACAATATAGAGAGAACAATATTAATTATTGTCAAAATCACTTGTGCACTCAGCAATTTCAATAGGAACAATCAGTTTAAGTGGCGGTGGCAACTTCTCGACATAAAACACACTTGCTGCAATCCAAACTGGATTTAAAAAGAGGTGAGCAGCCACTTTAGTTGTTTAATCTGGTTATATCTGAGCTAAAGTAGTTCACATTTTTAGAATGAATGAATCAAAGGCATAATTGTTTTTGTCATCTGCACAGCAATTTTACTCCTGAATGCATTGTTTTAGGCAGGAATTAATAAAAATTGCATGCGCTTCAGGTGCTGGGTAGATCACCCGTTTCCACACAGCCCAGCCTGGAGCTGTGAATGCTCCTTTTCTTATTATCAGTTAATAATTCTCTCTCATTGAGGCAAATTAGGAACTTGACTGTGTTCGAGAGTCCAGAACACTGCTAGAGGCAAAAGGGGGCTAAATGGCAGAAATTCCTGTCTGAGCAAGATGCATGAAGCCCGACATTGTGTCCACCACAAAAGCCGCTCTGTATTTTTGATCCTTTCTAATTTAATTAGCCCAAGAGGTAGCGCATTAATTTGCCAAGAATTCTTCTGATGCGAAAGCTGCCCTTATTGCAGTGAAGGGAAAAAATAACCTGCGTGCTACAGTGGCATGCTGGTAATGAAAGGGGGTTATTTTTGTGTTACAAATTGCATTGCGGGGTTACAAGAGACCTTTAAACCTTTTTATCTCTGGTTAGGTCATATGTAACACAGTGCAACACAAAGCACTAATTAACCAATTCTGGTCCGGACATCTTTTAGAACACTTAAGACAGTTGCACAGTTCGAACCCAGGTCAAATGCGTTGCTTTGTTTGCTTTCAAAACCTGAAAATGTCTTCTGGTAGGAATATTAAAAATAGAACAGAAAAATCATCCACTGGCCGTTCAGTTCCTCTCCAGACTCAGCACTCTAGATATTTATTCTTGTCTTTGTTTTCTTTCTGTTTCATGATATTCTTTATGTGGGCAAGCTGGAGCCTTGAAGTCCCTTAGAAGGTCTCTTGGCTTTTTATGCTATATTTGTTTGGTAAATTGTCTCCATGTTAATCTTCTCCATCAAATACTTGGAGTCAGTTTTGAAAAACTTTGATCAGATCGACCACCACCACGGGCTTCTTCATCGCCATGTGCTTCTGATATGCGCTCCTGTACTCCAATGGGTCATTTACTCATTAAAGAATGAGAAACATGCATCCCATCATAAGTTCTCCCCAATACTTTGAACTGTTAATTAAGCCTATGTAATCACGTTCCCTGCTTGCAGAACTATTTCTTTTCTAGAAATTACAGGATCCATGTAGGGACTTCCAACGCCCCTGTCACTCTCTCTCACCCCTTACCATCTCTGCTGCAAGAACATGGCTGGGTAAAAACACTCACTCCCAGAGACTAACTCAAGAAAACCTGAGGATCATTATGTTCTACATTTAATTCTCCTGCCCCTTTAATGAAAACCAGTGGAAGACAATAGATTTAAAGGAAAGCATTGATATTTCCCTCCCTCCCAGCTTCTGGCTAGAATCAGTGAATTAAGGGATGGTGGCATTTAGAGTGTTTTCGACTATGCATTACGGATACCCAGAGGCATCACAAGTAGCCTGTTTATGGCAGGGTGTAAGATTTAGTAGCCAAACTGAGAAGAGGAAATTAGCATTGTCAAGAGGTAGGGCAGGATGGATCCTGGCTCAAGGGAGTGGCCTGGGGTGAGAGGGCAGACGGCAGAGGAGAGAAAAGAGCATCTGGGGGGGGGGTCATTTTTAAAAAGCAACTGTGGACAAGAGAAAGAGGTTTAAAAAAATGAGGGAAGAAGAAATAGTAATTTGGTGTTAATTGCCAGGGAAGGATAAGGGTTTGGGAGAGAACTGAATTAGGAATATCTCTTAATTTAGCAACATTTTCTCATGGAGAACAACATAATAATCCATTTTATTAAAACAGAGCTTGTCCTTTCAAAATATTTTTTTAAAGGTAATGTACTTCCAGACATTTTTGTTCCAACCTAGAAATACTTTTCAGTTGGATTTGTAATGTACAGTTTTTTTTAAAAAAACCCTCAAATTAATTTTTGTTCTGAACTTAAAATCCTTGATCTTTTATATTGTTTTGTAGATTATGTTTAAAAATCCACATCTATATAATAAGATGACGGTTTTCTTACACAAGTTAAAAGTTCATATATATGTTATTAATATCGCATATGAACAAGATAACTTAGCTGAGAATGTACTTTTATAGATATATGTGAAACTGTTCTGAATTTTTCCAGGTTGTCCAAAAGATTTGAAAGGGTAAAAAGATTTTTTAATACACAGTAAATACTTCTGAAATAGTGAATTAAAATGAAAAACAGATGACACATTTATTCAGCTTTTGGCTTCTGTAACATCAAACAGCACATTTTCTTCAAATGGTTTCATCAGTGGACCGGTAACCTCTTAAAATGATTGACTCAAACATGTCACTTATTTGATGATTGGAGGTTTATAAAATAGTCCCTATTTTTTTAATCTGTCAACATGTTATAGATATCTCACAGTAGATTAAAAGATAGCATTTATTCCTAAACTTTCTTTTCAGATAATTTGAAGTTTCCAAATAAAATGATGATACAATGTATGAATAAAATATTTGGCTTCCATTAAAAAAAATCTGAAAATTTGTCGTTAATTGATTTCATTCATTTTTATAAAAGATTGATAAATTCAATTTAACAGGGCTCATAGAAAGAAAAAACTGAACAACTTGTTACCAGGATGATACGCAAGCATGCAATTTAATTCAAAGCAAGGGATGAAAAGCAAATGAAAGACATTTACAAATTACAGGGAAAAATAGAAAAATCATTATTTCAAGCTCATTTTAAATGAATGATAAGAAACTATTTTCAGTAACCTGATAAAATGAAAAAAAAAAAATTTCCCTTGAATTCCAGATACCGTTATAATGTCAGAGAACACAGAGCAGAGCAGGAACAACTTACCTACATCTACTTTCCAGATAGAGCCAGGACCCTCAGATTTCAATCCATCCTTCTAATAATACCGTGAAGCCCACACAAGGATGGGTCTGAGAATGCACACATTCCCTGACATTCTCTGTGTCCCCTGGAAATCTGTTGATATTTAAATGTTCTCTGTTGGGACAAGTTTAAGAGGAACTAAAAATATAAAATCTTCCCTGGAGAAAAAGGAGAGGGAAAGACCAAAGGCAAGAAATAGATTTCTCCCTGAACATACCAAGAATGTAAAAGAGCATTTCACCTCTACACTTTCGCCTCTTAGTGTGGGCCCGGGATAAATGTCCTAAGGTAATGTGTCAGGCAGGGTCACAATCCAAGTAGATGACATGTTCAAGCTTGGAGGCTGAGAAGTTTAGTAAAAGCATACTTTACAAAAATATGGGTCGGGAAATTGCTCAGAAATGGAGTCCACCAGGGCTAGTAAGAGCAGAGAGCTTCTTATAGTAGGTGTGAGGGCTCTGGGAGCAAGAGGAGAGAATGGTTACCAGAGCCCAGAGAGAGGTGAGTGCGAAGAACCACTCACCACATGGAGGCCATAGCTTTGCTGGAGGACCATAGACAACCTATAACCACTCACCAGGGAGGGAGCTGAGCAAATACCCAGACCCCACTCTCCTCCTGCCCTCTACTCCACCTCTGTTATGAGAGTCTGACAGAGACAAACAGGAAAGCGGCGCTTTCAATCAGGCTCCCCAGGAGAGAAAGGCCTAGAAAAAAGGCAGTCACAAGATAACCAGCACAGGTGACTTTTAATATTTTTAATTGTAAGAAGGAAACTTCTTAACATGCATACAAAATGTTAATGACCTCATGGGAGGGAAACATGGTGTCTTTTTTGGAAAGAATATTTGCAGTACTCTAGCATAAAAAAATATATATATTACTATAATATATTATTTAATATTTTAATGTATTTTATATAATAATATATATTATATATGTACATATACTCTCACTCATCCACATGCACATATATTAATTATAGTTCAGAGGAAAAAGAAGTCAAATTAGAAAATATAAAAATATATAAAACTATGACAATAAAACATAAGAAGGTATAAAATTACAGATAACTTTTAAACCCTGCAACAAGCCTGTTTTTCATTATTAAAGAATATAATCTCTCCAGTTAATGTATTGTAACATAGGAGGAACAACAAGAAAATGAGGAAAAAAAGAAAACAAGAAAAGAAGCTAACAGGTGCTGGGTGGCTCAGTCAGTTAAGTGACTGACTCTTCATTTTAGCTCAGGTCCTGATCTCACAGTCATGAGACCAAGCCTGACATCAGGCCCTGTGCTCAGCGAGGAGTCTGCTTCAGATATTCTCTCTCTCTCTCTCTCTCTCTCTCTCTCTCTCTCTCATAAATAATAAAATCTTAAAAAAGAGACAGACAACCAAAGGAAAAATTAATTGAAACATGATTCTTTTCATTTTCCTTTTCTCCCCCACAATGCAGGCCCTAAATCTTTGTTAATTCTTAGAAGCAAGAATCTAAGGATCCTTGAAATCTCACTGATATTGAGGCTTTTTTTTTTTAACTACAAACCAACAGATTCCACCCTGTTTTTAAGCAATCTTAGAAAGAAGACATCTAGAAATACAGAAGTACAATTCCCTAGTCAGGGAGAGATGAAGGACACCAAAAAAGCTATTTTTACAATCAGTGAAGCTATTTTGGATGTAGATATCTATTCTCCACCCATTACCTCCTCCTTCTCTACCTCCCATGTGGAAGGATGAAGCTTCTTTGGAGATATGAAGGATCCCAGGTCATGACCTTCTAGAGACAGTTTTTATGCATGCAACCCCAAAGGCCAGTCTCTGCTAAATAGTCTTTTTACTCACCGTCCTGTCCTACCCTCGCACAAATGAAAACATCAAAACTATTAATTCTCTGCCATGTCATGTAGAATATGGCCTTAAGTGCATCTTTATTCCTCTCTTTCTTCCTTTCCTCCTTCCTCCTTTAACAAACATGCTTTCATTTCATAGACTTTCACTGAGCTCCAATATGCAAGCCACTGAGCAAGGCTAAGCATACAAACTAACTCAAGATCCCCGCCTTATCTTGAGCAACACACAGGACAGGCCTGGAACAAGAGAGACATGCTGTCTCACTGTCCTTTTCCACACTCTTGTAACACAAAATAGAAGCTCCTATGTTCATAAATACATACATGTATTATGTACATAAATGGGTACATAGATACATAGTCTAATCCTAAAAATACCACCAGTCTCTTGGGGAAAGATCTTCCCCCCCTCCCCAACTCACCGCACTGTCTCCTGGCATCATCCCTGTTTCCAGGTCTCTCACTGAATTCCAACAGGTTTTGAAGAACTGAACATATGCAAGGATATCAAGGCCCACTCAGAATGGCAGACACAAGCTCATTGCTAGATGAGGGTTAACAGTGGTAGGAGTTGGGAATTAGCTCTCAGAGAGATGGAAGAATGTATATAAAAGGATGATATATGCAGAGGGTATTATAAAGATGCGGGGCAGGGGGGTACACCAAGTACCAACTTTCCCTTCAAAAATACCTTCTTTCCAATTTTTCCCCCTACACTCACTCTTTAAGAACAAAGAGATCTTAAATTTAATCTTTGGGACTAAATTGTACAAGGACAGACAATATGTAAGAAAACTCTTTCTTTATGTAGGCACCTCTTTTCAGAAGCACCTGCCTTGGGACAGAACATTTTTTGCTCACGGAACTATGACAATTATCTGGGTATCTTTAAATTATCAGGTCCAGCCCCAAATCAGGTGGGCCCAGACATCAATATGGTTTAAAACTCCCCAGCTGATATTGTTGTGCATCCATGGTTGTATATGATAAGTATCTATATAGATATATGATTATTGCTTGCATTCCTATCATCCTTAGTAAAAGGAAATGATTCTAAATAATTCTTTTGGTTTTGATAATGTCATCATCAATACTTTAACAGAATACTATGAGGCCATCAAAAATAAGAAAATCCTGCCATTTGAAATGACTGGAATGGCTGGAACTGGAGGGGATTATGCTGAGTGAAATAAGTCAATCAGAGAAAGACACTTATCATATGATCTCTCCGATATGAGGAATTTGAGAGGCAGGGCAGGCAGTCGTGGTATTGAGGGAAAAAAATGAAGCAAGATGGGACTGGGGAGGGAGACAAACCGTAAGAGACTCATAATCTCAGGAAACAAAGTGAGGGTTGCTGGGGGGTAGAGGGGGAGGGATGGGGTTGCTGGGTTATGGAAAAAAATAAATTAATTAATTTGAAAAATATATATATATAATATACCTTTAAACTCCATTAAAAATAAAGACTAATATCAAATTTTTAAATAGAACCTATTGTTAAGATAGTGAAACATAGAATTTTTTTTAACGCTTAATAATAAAATGACCCTCTTAAAAAAATAGCAAGGTCCTAGTTAAACAGATGGAGTTTGGGTCAGAATAATGATGCAAATTTTTTATTCAAGCTTACTCCCTCGCACCCACGCCTTCTATTTTCTCATCCATGCTGTATCTGGAGTCTACTATACAGAATTGAGATAGGTTAGCAATACGCAACACAAGTTAGTTTGGATAATGCTGACTTTCAGGGACTCAAAAGTCTTTTTCAGGCAAATTTTCAGTAATTTTATAAATGGTACTTTAGCACCCATCTGAGTCAGTAAGTAGTACAGGCCACAGTTGGTTTCCAAGTGCATTCACACAATTTAAGAAGCCATCCCTCTTCTGGGCTTGTGCTCTGTATACAACAGCTGGCGAAATTAAGGAAGGCTTTAGTCTTTAGAGGTATACTTATAAGGTATGGAAACCCAGATTAACTCTGGCATATAAACCACCAAAAACAATCTTGTTAACTGGGCAACATGTTTTCTAAAGGTGCAGAATCCACTTTGTTTCTATCACTTGTCAGAGTTAAGCATAAATAATGTACAAACAAACAAACTGTGCCAGTATAAAATGTAATATTTGTTTATGCGACACTTCTAGAATCTGACAGTGGCCCTCTGTTAACAATATTCAGACCATAACTATATTGGCCAAATTTACAAAAAAAAAATTTCTTAAGCTTTGGGTAACATTAAATAGATTTAAACCTCCCCAGTATCTGGTTTCTAATTCCAGATAAAATCAGGACAGAGTCACCCATTCTAGAAGTCGTAATGTCACAGTAAAAGCTAAGCAAAAAGAATCATAAATGAAGAGATTGTTACATAACAGGATAACATTCTACTAATCTTGGGCTCCCTGGACTTTGGGATTTTTTTTAACCAATAAAAATCCCCCCCAAACGTTAGAAAATTAACAGAGCTACTATTGCTTTTCAAAATTTTGTCAAGAAAGAATATTAAATGAAAGGAATGAAACTACATTCATTATCATCATTTCATCATGATACCATATAAACACCAAAAGAGTAGAAAGTACAGAATCTCTTAATAAAGGATAGTTCTATAAAAAGAATACACTTAATGAAAAACAATTTTCCTTGAATATCTTATTTCCCTGCAGTACAGTGAAAATGTCATCACAGATCAGCCAGAGTCCACTGGCCAATATTTGAGAATCACTGTGTGGAACATGGTCTTTTAGTCTCCTGCCTGGGAAAACTCTGCTTGCGATCACCTTGATACCTGAGCAGAGCTTCCCATGCAGCCCATATAAGGGGCATCCGGCGCACTCAGGACAAATCTGAAAGGCTTTCAGAGACTTTGTGCAGAGCACACTACTCCATGGCTTTCGAGAGCACTAGCAACATTAGAAGAGTTATCTCCCTCGCGGATCACCATCTACTCAGTGCCAGGGTTCTGTGTGTCGTTGTTGTTGTTGTTGTTATTTGTTTTAAACAGAAGTCCAGGCAGTGACCTTTACACCAGCACCGAACCCCCCTGACTCAGAGTAAGAATCCATGGCCAGTCACTTTTGTAAACTAAGGTTTTTCCATATTATATGGAAATTAAACGGAAGAGATCAAGGTGTGCATGATTTACATATTTGTATATAATTGTTATTTTATATATTTAGCCAAAACATGGAAGATGATCTTATAAGACCATCTAGTATGACATTCAGGACAATGGGAATAAAATTTCCTTATGTTCTACAGTCTATAATAGTATAAGTCTCTGATCTGCCATGCCTAAGATAAATTAACTACTAGATGATAAATATATAGTACCAAAACTAAATAGCTTGTCTATAGAACGACCTGATGATCTTGTTTTTCTGCCTTCACAATGACATTTGGATTATTAATTCTAAGGCAAGTCTTTCATTTCAAAAATCTGAAAAGCAGTCATTTGATTCAAAACAAAACATTGAAAATATCCTGCAAATGAGCATCCTCCAGATGTAAACTATAGAATTTAAGTTCATTGTAATTGGTCTAACTTGTCATTCATTTCCATTTTTTTCTTAACAGTATTGTGCTCTTCAGTAAAGAATAAAAATAACTTTGTTCTGTTAATAAATATTTCTTTCTTAATTGATCTGTTTCAACTCTTTTACAATAATGATGTCAAACCCATAGAAGCATTTCAGGGAATGCCAGTGCAAACATATGATTTTTACCCAATTTTCCAATGTCCTACATCCATAGTGAGCTTAGACTTTCACTTCTGTGAAATCACTGACAAGGAACAGAAGGTACTCAGAATGGTTCCTGCAGAAAGGTAATCTTACAGGTTGCTTCCTCCTCCAATGTTAAAGACATAACTCATAGGAAGGTGCAAAGAAAGGAAGCTGTAACAGGGCTTCTGTACAGGTAATAGAACAACAAAGCAGTTACAGTAATGTGTGCATTTCCCGTTGGCTAACCAGCTAAAAGATAAAAATTATAAAAAAATAAAAATTAGCATAGACAATTTAAAATTTCCCATCCATAATTGAAATCCAAAGCTTTGATATAAGGTACTTGATTTGAAAAAGAAAAAAAAAAAAAAAAGAGTAGCTCAGTTTTATGCATTTGTAGCGAACCAGGACTCTCTTCTCTGCAAACCAGGCAGGGAACAAGCCTAAGCCTGCAAGTGTCAATTGCCCCAGTCAAATGGAACCTAAGAAGCAGCACTTCAACAACAATCCTCATTTTTAGCTGCCTCTTACTTTTTTTCGAATTGTTCAGTTGTTATTTCTAACATTGCTTTTGTTCTTCTGTGATTGGCTGACCAAGCCACAAACAATTACTTAATGCTGATCTACCCAATACTCTTAAGCAGAGTGTTTTCAGTATTTCAGATTTAGATTTAATTCTGAAAAATTTAATGTGGCATTATCATACAATCTACTAGATAAGACATGTATAGCTGCCTTAAAGAAGAAATGACTCCAAATTCTGCAGGATTTGATTATAGTTACATTGACCATTTTAACACATAAAAATGAAACAAACAAGTGTGCATTCAAAAGTGAGTTAGTCAGCCATCAGAGCATTAAAAAACTTTACAGAGACTCATACTGACAATGCTATCCTGCTCTGTCTACGAGAGGCAAATACTTAGCCAAAAACTTTGAAACTCCCATTCCTATTATGAACTAGGTAGGTCAACCTAAATCCAGTTACTAATTGATTCATCTTCTTCTTATTCTAGGCTCACCAAGCACACCTCTGTCAATAAATTAGATGCCCAGGTAGGACTGCCCAAAGTGAGTGAGTGTGGTTATAAGGCTGGTCCGTGAATTACATTTTTCACTCTAAACTAATAAGATGACATTCTGACTCCATATCATTGATGTGTAATTGAAATCAGGCTTCTGAGACTGGGAGACTGAGGACCAGACCAGACTGTATTCAATTCCCTCAAGTACTCACCCATTATTGAGACATGCTGGAAAAAGACATTGTTAACCATTAACATGGCCTTTTTTTTTTTCATTTTTAAACTTTTACAGCATCAGGTTTTAACACAACTTATAAAGATAGGGAAGTTTCACTAAAATATAAAGCTAACTCTGCTCCTGCCAAAGCACCCGGACAACCATGTTTGTTCCCTCCCTTGGATCAGCATTACATTTTTTTTAAAGATTTTATTTACTTATTGACACAAAGAAACAGAGCTAGAGAGGGAACACAAGCAGGGGGAGTGAGAGAGGGAGAAGTAGGCTTCCCACCGAGGAGGGAGCCCGATGTGGGGCTCAACCCCAGGACTCCAGGATCATGACCTGAGCTGAAGGCAGATGCTTAACAACTGAGCCACCCAGGCACCCCCAGCATTACATTTTAATTTTTACACTTAGCACAGTGCCTAGAACACACTTGGTCCTTAAGAAATTATTAATTTTCACAGCACAGAGGATCATAGGGGAAGGGTGGGAAAAAATCAATGGGAAGTCATCAGAGAGGGAGAAAAATCATGAGAGACTCTTAACTATAGGAAACAGACTGAGGGTTGCTGGAGGGGAGGTGGGTGGGAGGATGGGATAATTGGGTGATGGGCATTAAAGAGGACACGTGATGTGATGAGCACTGGGTGTTAGAGGCAATTAATAAATTATTGAACACTATATCTGAAACTAATGATGTACTATATGTAGGCTAATTGACTTTAAATTTTAAAAAAGAAGGAAAAAATGTTAGTTTTCTACCAAAAAAGAGTTCTAACTTTTAACAACCAAATGATACTTCATCTCACCAGCCTCAACATTTGCCTGAAAAACAAAACAAAACAAAACAAAACAGACAACAACAAAAAAAAGCCTTTTGGACCATATCAAATTTGCATGTGTCCAGGCAGTTTTTATCTTAATTTAGGACATTGGTTCATGAATGTTAAAAATAGTCCACAATGTAGGCCAGAAACTGTTAAGTGGAAACTCTTATCCTAAGTGTGTGGTCTCAGGTACAGAAAATGTTATACGCAGAGTGACACTGGTTATCAAGAGATAAGAACCACTCACAGGGGAAGGTATCTAAACTAATGAAGAGGGGTACCTGGATGGCACAGTCGGTTGAGTATCTGCCTTCTGCTCAGGTCTTGATCCCAGGGTCCTTGGATCAAGCTCCTTATCAGAATCTGCTTCTCTGTCTGCCTGCCACTCCCCTCTGCCTGTGCTTGCTCTCTCTTTCTCTCTCTCTCTGACAAATAAATAAATGAAATCTTAAACTAATGAAGAGAACTGTCTAGAAACATGTCCTTCTTCATACCACAAATCAGGAAAGACTGTGAAACTTCTCTCCTGCAAGCATTCATGGGTATTGAGAGGCAACAGGAATTCTGCAGAAGACACTAGCAAAGAGTCTCACCTCCAACATTTTCAGTAGTGTATAATTTTTACACTTAGGAACAAGAATATCATGTTCAACCTAACAGGCATGTAATAGAAGTCCTTAGATTCAAACAGCTCATCCAGGCACAACTAAAGCCAAAAGCCTGTGAGCTGTCTAGCCATGACCGGTGCTGCTCTGATGCAGGTTGGGATTGGGTCAAAGATGACAGGTGCAGAGGACAGCAGGTCTGTGATGGGGCAAGACTGGGGAGCAGAGGAGGCAAGACCCCAAGATGACAAAAAAGAGGACTTGGTCTAGACGTAGATCCTGCTCTGTTCACTCCTAAGAATTTCAGTGGTACTCCAGACAGGAAGAGTTAGCTGTTACCATAACATGTGTACTATAGCTGTAACGATGCCCAAGTTAATTAGGTATACCTGGATACATAGCTAACAAGTCTTACCTGTTAGCTGATTGGCTATAATTACACAATCGATAGTGTGAGATGAGTTTCAAGTTAAAAGCAAACAAGTAGATATACAAATAGATTGAAGATGTTGACAAGTGTTCTGTGATAAAAGAACAGAGTCTTACAGAAGAGAACAGTAGAGAAAAAGGGGGAACTTTGAGTGGTCAGGAAAGACCTAGAAAGTGATAGTTAACCTGGGCTCTCAGGAGAATAAAGATTTCTAGACAAGAGAGATATACGAAGGTCCCAAAGCAAAAGAAAACTCAATCCCGTCAAGGAACTAAGTAGCCTTACCAGGGAAAATCAGAATGATAGAAATGTAGTCCTCAATGGAGAAAGGGTCCAAAATGCACTGGGCAGCTTCGGTCAGGCAGCACAGCACTCGGGGCCTTAGGGTCCATGGCAAGGGCCTTGGATTTTATTCTCTGCATGAGGTAAAACCACCGGAAACGGGTAAGTAAGACACTAAGGAGATTTAATCCTTGCAGCTGCTAAGTGGGAAATGGATGTATAGGGACATAATAAACAGGGATGCCAATTAGGAACTTATCACAGTGGAGATAAACTCTACAGGGAAAAAAGATAATAACAAATCATTAAGTAAAGACAATGGTAAAGAAAAGATACCGATAAGTTTCAAAGCTCTTTCTGAAGGTGGAATTGACAGGAGTCGGTTATTCGCTGGCTGGAGGGGTAAGGGAGAGAGCAGTCATGGTTGGGACTCCTGGCTGGTGATCTTGGACCACGGAGGGCTGGAGGAGCGTCATGCAAATCTAGAATGAGATAGACCCAAATACACTGGTGTTCTAGGAAAACCAAATCTAAATTGTCCCCTTAGGGAAGAAAAAAGAGACTCAAATAGGAACTATTTCTCTCAAGATGTGCACTCTCTAAAAATTGCAATAAATCTGAAGAGCAGACAGAGTGGGGCAGCATGAGTATAGTCTAACTTTTTGAGGAATCTTTCCTAACCCTGTCATCATGTTTATATAATATGAATTGAGGGGTTTTAGGTACTGAAATAAGTAACTGCTTTCTTTCCCCCTGGATTTCCAACCAATTGAAAAACAGGATACAAACACAAAAACTAACAAAACACAACACAAACAAAAAACACCCCACCAGAGAGCAATAAGGCTGATTAGGGAAGTAGGCTTTGGGTCTGTGGTCTAAAAGCTAGTGAACACTCCATGCAGTCCAAATGTCATCTCCATTCTCGTCTTGGGAAAGCTCAGTGGAGGAAAAGTGTAAGTTTTAAAGGCAGACAAACCTTCTAGGATCACTGCCTCACAACAGCCCAAGGCAGCCAGGGAGACAAGGGACAGAATCC
This sequence comes from Spilogale gracilis, assembly GCA_004023965.1. NCBI lineage: Eukaryota > Metazoa > Chordata > Mammalia > Carnivora > Mephitidae > Spilogale > Spilogale gracilis. The sequence continues at coordinate 398,691 of PITA01000029.1, forward strand.
CCACTTACCTTCTTTGAATTTTGCTCTGCTCTGTTAGGAATCAAGTACCATGGAGGTCAGACCCTTGTCGCTCTCTGCTCCAGGAGGAGTGGTGAATATGGCATATTCTGGCTTGCCGGAGACAGTTCTGAATAAGAACTAAGATTCAAAATGATCAACTGTCCCTTCCTGGTCACACTACTCATTTATCACGTGTTCTGGTGAGCGATCTGATTTCTGCCAGGGATTCAAGCACGATAATGAAAAAGATAATGTTTTGGAAATCATAAAAGGCGTGAGTTTTATTCTTCTTGAAAAGTTCACCGATGTCACGTCCAACTTTATGTACCTTGAAAAGTGTGAGGCCCGTTAGTATCTTGTTACCTTTCTCTGGTCACTTAAACTTAAACTAACTTAAACTAAAGTAGTACTTCCTCACCTACAAAACGATAAGTTGTTCTTGGAGATTTTCAGTCTTTTTCTCAGCAGGGGAATCCCTGTTTGAACACGATCTGAATTGGAAGGCCATGTATAAAAGTAATGCGAGCTAAGTTACCTGTTGGGAGACCTGAAATTCTGAGGCTCCAAGGGAGCAGTCTCCTCCTTTCCAAAGTTTGATTGACCCTGTAGTTGTTACTTCCTAGAAACAAAATATCCATGTGTCCAAAGCATCAATCAGTGGTTCTTCCCTTTAACAGCAGATTGAAGGAAGCAGCCTCATTCTTTAGCCACGTCAGATGAAAGAAAAAAAAAAAAAGCAGTAAAAAACAGGTGAGGAAATAACCCCTCCCCTCACTTGAAAGACAAGAAGATAAGAATTACCAAGAATATATTTGATTGATACTAAAAACTGTAACAGAGCTAACTTTTCTTTCATTCCATGCATCAGCTTTATACACACATAAACACATTTTTGTACAAGCTTATGCTCTTTTTCTTTTAAGAGAGGGAGAGAGAGCGATGGGGAGTGCGTAGCTAAGAGAGAGGAAGGGAGAGAATTGCAAACCTGCTTGGCGCTGAGCACAGAGCCCATTGCAGGGCTAGATCTCATGGCCCTGAGATGATGACCAGAGCTGAAATCAAAAGGTGGATGGATGCTTAACTGACTAAACCACCAAGATGCCAGAAACTTGCTATTTTCTATACTATTTACTTGCTTCTTTGGACTTCTATGATTTGTGAAATCCATGCTAATCTAAAGGTATTTGCTATTCAGCAGGAACAATTAGAAAAGAAAACAGAAGTTTTTAGAGAGACATCAACAGCATGCACTTTGGAGTACTGAGGCTCCTAGTTTCACAAATTCTCATTTTCCTCCAATGTTGGTTTAGTCCTGCATTGAATTAGGCTGTAATATCACATTATATGACAAAGCATCATTTAACAGGAAGTTATACTCTTTTATGTTATGTTTGCATTTCATTTCCATGCTCCTTTTTAGAAAATAAGTGATAAGTAGAAGCAGAACAGGTATTTGTAATTACTCATGAGTCATTTGCTCTCACGTAATTTAATAGCCACAGATCTTTAATATTTATAGCACATGTTGAAAGGATTTAACATATGTAGTGATCTTCACCGAGTAACTCCATACTCTTCTTGAATACAAAGATGTAAATTTTGTCACCATTTATGCAACCTGCTAAAAATCTTGCTATTAATTCATGTGAATGAGTTTTTCCTCTAAAATTTTAATTAAAATACAAACGCTTTGCACACTTCAATCTGCAATATCCCACACATGCATTTTTTTAATGCGACTGATCAGTTGGATAAGAAGGGATTTCTCTGTAAGTAAGATGCTTTCTCATACCTGAAAATTCTCACAAAGCAGTTACTTTTATGTAAAATCCCATTCAAAAACTAAATAACCATCACACTGCAAGTTTCTCAATGGCAATAGTGTTCTCTTCACTATCCAATATATTTCAAAATGTGCTGTAATAAGAAAAGGGGAGTAGAAATCTATTAAGGTGAATAGGTAATAATAATATAGTCTAGGCAACTAGAAATTGAGAGAAAACCATGTCATAAGTAAAGTCAACATTAATAAAGAACCAGTAGCTTCAGAAAATGTATAACCACAATCAAAACCATGCGTAACTTAGGATTTCTGCGAGAGTTGTTTCCCAATGCAGAGTACTTTGACTATCAATTATAATAGCAAGTAGTTCTTTTTCAACCCCTAAGTCTAAATCACTCCAAAGCTTTCTAGCATAGTACAAGTGATTCAAAATGTTGCCCTTTATTTTGAAATTTTGTATTCCAAAATAAGTTTTAAAATTTTATTAAAAGTATTTCTTTAATTGGCTAACTTTTTCTTCCAGAACAAAAATAGTCAGAGTAATTTAACATAATACTACTACTGTGTTCTCCAGAATCTTTAACACACACACACACACACACACACACACACACACATACCCTTTGTTCCTTTGAAACATTCTTCACAGGCAACTTTTCAGCTGTGTCATTTTATTATTTTAAATCATTAGAATGCTAAATATTCTTTTACCATCCTGCTTTCTTAATATTCCTAAGAATTCATCAATAATTGTGAGCTATTAGAAAGAGAAAAATAAAGATTTTTCTAGATCCATTTCTCAAAACAGAAGTGTGCATTTTCCTAAAGGGATGAAATAGAAATGTTTGATTAACTGACACTTAGAAATCATTCCTGAGCAATCTGTTAGAATTTCTTTCCCTTTACAATGTTTTCTGTTCTATGCTATCAAGAACTATGAATCATGATTTCTGGCAGCTAAAGCAAAGGAGGTGATAGGCTCTATTAGCATTCTAAAAATATGCATGTCCTAATGCTCTCTTAAAATATGTCTTCTCAGAGATGTTTCAGATTTTCTCAGCCAAGCAAAATGACATTAACTAAGACCCTGGCATGAAGATTTGCTTATTTTAGTTTGTTTAACAATGTAACCATAGCACAGAAATATTGCTACTCACTGGCAGATAAGTTACTCTGTCACATTCTGACCTATTGTTTGTTAACTTCATAGGATAAGGGATGGAATAGCTTATGATCACTAATTACTTTGATCATTCACATATGAAGACAAGAAACTAAGGCTGTATTAGAATTTACTCTTTTTAGGGTAAGAGAGCATCCCCTCTTTCTGTTTTAAAGAAGTCTGGTTAAAATGATGTCAGCCCAAACTAACTATTGAGAACAATGAACAGTTTAAACCAAAACAGCATAATGCACCTACCTCAGTAACTGATAAATTTCTGGGGAAAAAAAAAATCAAAAGTACTACTGATATATATCTTGTGTCCAGCATTCCACAAGGAAATTTGACTTGAGTTGCCTTTTCCCTCTGAAAGTTTACTACAGGATTCCAGGAAGAATTTCCTGAGAGAGAACAATATTTGGCAGCCTATTTAGCTGAGTCTCATAAAGGATGAATAAAATGCAGAAAGGTCAGACTGAAGTCAAAGACGATGCCTTGTTATTCTGATGTTACACCTTTGAGGCAAAGGTCTTAATACCTTTTCAGAAAATAAAAAGCAACAAAATGAATACTCTTCTCTGCTAAAGACAGGAGGAGGACAGGGGTCATGTAATTGCATTTCTTGTTTGCATTGTTGCTCCCATTTTCTCTTGTTTTAATAGAAAACAACACATTGAGCAAAGAAACATTGCCTACTGATTTATTTCATCTGATTAGTATATTTATATACTTCCAAAGACATAGTATACTTTAAGCAAGGTAAAATTGAAATCTTTGATGAATTCAGTGGAAAAACGTAAAGAAGCTTTTATTAAGTAGCAAAGAACACAGAATTCTGGAAACAGTTCTAATCATGATGGGAGGAAGGATGGAAAATAAGAAAGGAAAACGAACTTCCAAGAGTGTCTCTAGACTTGGAGTCTAGAGAATAGACTCCAACTAGAAGAGTGCAAAACAGGGACTAAACAGGAAATAATAACAAAAGCCTTACCATTATTTTATGCCAGGATCATGCCTAGAAACCAGGGTTTACTTATTCCATTAGATCAGCATCTCCAAAGATGTTTCTTAAAACATGAATTCTGGGGCGCCTGGGTGGCTCAGTTGGTTAAGTGACTGCCTTCCGCTCAGGTCATGATCCTGGAGACCCGGGATCGAGTCCCACATCCGGCTTCCTGCTCGGCGGGAAGCCTGCTTCTCCCTCTCTCACTCCCCCTGCTTGTGTTCCCTCTCTCGCTGTGTTTCTCTCTGTTAAATAAATAAAATCTTAAAAAAAAAATTTTAAAACATGAATTCTATTGTGAGGTTATAATTTATTGCCCAAACAACTAATTTCTATAATCAAAAAGTTGGAATACACTGTATTAAGTAATGTCGATGTGTTTCTTAATTACACGACTTTTGGTCTTTAACATGCTAATGAACTTTACAGCTTTCCAAGAGAGACACATGCCATGTTTCTCAAACTTATTTCACAAAGGAAATTAGAGAGAAAGAGAGAGAGAGATACAGAAATACAGCAGCTCTAGGGAATGAAAGCCTATGAAACATAGTTTGGGACTTCCCAAGAATTTTTCTTTTTCCAACACATAAAATTCACACATCATACTGATGAGGAGAAATAATTGTTTTTCCTTCAATTCATTCATTTAAATTTTCATCATTTTCTGCATGAATACTTTCTACATATTATAATTATTCAATTAATTACATTATGATTATAATTCCTACACAATATTTTATTACTATTTTTATATTCTCTTTTATTAACTCCTTCATAAATAAAAGCATAAAAAGTGCTAACCACATGACATTATTCTAAACTTTATTTATGACAAAGGTATCAAGCCAAGTGACTTGGGAATACATGCCTACCTGTTTTGTTAGAAACTTCAAAACACAGAAACCAAAGGCACTTGATTTAAAATAGTACACAAAGCATGTGAATTAACTTCCTATTTACCTAAGACCTCACTTTTTTTCAAGTAATATACATGCTTAAACTTTTTTTTAAAAAAAAAGATTTTTTATTCATTTATTTGAGAGAGAGAGAACAGAGTGCACAAGAACACAAATGGGGTAGAGAGGCAGAGGGAAAAGGAGAAGCAGGCTCCCCATTGAGCAAGGAGTCCAATGGAAAGCTTCATGTGGGGCTTGATCCCAGGACCCTGGAATTGTGACCTGAGCTGAAGGCAGACACTTAATAGACTGAGCCACACAGGCACCCCTAAACTATTTTAAAACATCATAAACTGTGAGATACATTGTGATTTAAGGAGATGTCAAAAAAAGTAGAGAAGAGAGTGTATATCTAAACATGAAAAACACACAGTATATATATATATATATATATATGCAATGTATATATATATATGCAATAATAAAGTAGAACAGGAGATAAGCCACATGGACAAAAAGCATATCCTAGAATATGTACAAAAGGAACTATAGTCTAGAAGAAAAACAATGTACAAGGCAGATTTCTAGTAAATCTGAGCTCAGAAATGGCAGGTAGGATGGATGAGAAGGGAGAGAAGAGAGGAGAATAGGCCAGAAGACAAAAGGCACTGATGAATGACTCTCCTCCAAAAACTGAACACAGAACTTCCAGAAGTGAGCATTTTTATCCCGCAGGCAAAGCAGACAAATGGAGAAAAACAGTGTTTCACAAAATAGAGTGAATGATCTCTTTGGGGAGAATGAAGGCAATTATTCTGAGTAGTTAGAATGCTAACTAATTACATATGAGAACTTTAATTTCTTTGAGAATTTTAATTTTTTAAAACAGAAAAGAATGATGTTAAAAACTAAGGAAATAATTAGACCTTTTAAAAATAATTCTTTAAACTTTGTCAAAATTAAAAAGTTTGTAGTAAGCTTTAGCAGATATATTAGAGGACTGTAAAACAAAAAAGTCCTCTCAGATTTAATCTAAGAGAGGAAAATATTTAAAGTCTCAATTCAGGAATACCAACATCTGATTAAGAAGAATAGAATGAGAGAAGGAAATTATTTAAGAAATAATAGGAGATAAAATCTTAGAGTTGTCAAAATTAACACAAAAGTGCCTACCAGGTACCTAGAACAATTAATACCAAAAAAAAAAAAAAAGTAATTCTTTTTTGGACTCACTAGAACAAGAAGCTAGAACACTAAGAATAAAGATGTGATCCTAAATATGTTCACAGAGTCACTTAAAACATGATAAGGATCATAAGAGGCTAAAGACAATGGAAGCATATTTTAATATGATTTTTATAACTTTCCAAAATAGCTCAGTTTATCATAGGACAGAATAAAAACATTTCCTCAACATTTGAATCTTTTTTAAAAAATGTATAGGCCCTTTTTAGTATGTATATGTAGCAAAATAAAAGAAAAAGCAACCCAAAGATTCAGGAAACAGAACATTTAATTCAGAAGGGCCTTGATGTATACTCCCAAACGAAATTGAAGCAGTAACATTAATGGCTCAAAAACAAATCTCAGAGGGAAATGAGTGTAAGAGGATATGTACAGGTAATCATTACTATTGTTGATGAGGGGAAAACCTGAAAACTGAATAAAATCATTTGGTGATGGATATAAAAGAGAAAATCAGGAAAGAATATCCAATGGGAAAGACAGTCTCTTCAACAAATGGTGCTGGGAAAACTGGACAGCTACATGCAAAAGAATGAAACTAGACCATACACAAAAATAAACTAAAAATGGATTAAAGACCTAAATGTGACACCTGAAACCATAAAAATCCTAGAAGGGAGCACAGGCAGTAATTTCTCTCACTTCCGCTGTGGCAAAATCTTTCTAGATATGTCTCTTGAGACACGAGAAATAAAAACAGAAAACAAACCAAACAAACAAAACAAAACAAAAATACTATTGGGATTACATCAAAATTAAAAGTTTCTGCACAGTGAAGGAAATAACCAATAAAACTAGAAGGCAGCTTATTGACTGGTAGAAGTTATTTGCAAATGACATATCCAATAAAGGGTTAGTACCCAAAATATATAAAGAACTTCTACAAGTCAACACCCAAAACCAAATGATCCAATTTAAAAATGAGCAGAAGACATGAACAAGTTTTTCTCCAAAGAAGACATCCAGATGGCAACAGACATATAAAAAGATACTCAACATCACTCATCATCAGGGAAATATAAAGCAAAACTACAATGAGTATCACCCTACACCTGTCAGAAAAGCTAAAATCAAAAACATAAGGAACAAATGTTGCTGAGGATGTGGAGAGAAAGGAACCCTCTTGCACTGTTGGTGGGAATGTAAACTGGACACTCTGGAAAACAGTGTGGAGTTTCCTCAAAAAATTAAAAATAGAAATGCCATATAATCCATACCCGACTACTGTGTATTTATCCCCAGGATACAAAACATTAATTCAAAAGGATACATGCACCCTGATGTTTAAAACAGCATTATTTAAAATAGCCAAATTATGGAAGCATCCCGTGTTCATTGATAAATGAATGGATAAAGAACATGTGATATATATATACACAATGGAGTGTTGCTCAGTCAAAAAAAGAACAATGAAATCCTGCCATTTGCAAGGACATGGATGGAAGCAAAAAGCATAATATAAGTGAAATAAGTCAGTCAGAGAAAGACAAACACCATACGATTTCACTCATGGATGGCATTTAAGAAACAAAACAAATGAGCAAAGAAGAAAAAGAGAAAGGGACAAAACAAGAAACAGACTCTTAACTATAAAGAACAAACTGATGGTTACAAGAAGGGAGGTGTGTGGGGCGATGGGCGAAACAGGTGATGGGATTAAGGAGTGTATTTGTCATGATGAGCACTGGGTGATGTATGGAGGTGTGGAATCACTATATTGTGCACCTGAGACTAATAGAACATTGTATGTTAACTAATATTGGAATGAAAAAAATTTTAAAGTGTTTTAAAAAGAGAGAATTTATTTGATTTATCGCTGGAAACATTCTCCTTTGAATACTAGAGAGATAGATGTATTGAATCCATAAATGTGAGGAATAAAAGAGATCCTAACAAGCATTCTATGCCTTTACAATGAATAATGAAGCTACCATAACAGCCTAAAATGTGTTCATTGTTTTCAATTTTTAGAATCAACACATACAAATCACAGAAGACTTAACTTCTTCTATTATGAAGGTTACAGAATAGAAAGAAAGTGTATGTTATAAAGTCCAAAAATGCAAAAGTGAAGGTAACATCCATGATGCTGAACTGGAATTGTAGGTATCAGTATTAAGTCACATATTTAAAAATATGTGCATAAATATAGAAACAGATATATAATTGCATGTTACATATAAATATATGATATTTGTAATGTATATGCATATTTTATATCCTTATATAAATGTGCAGATACATTTACAGATATACATATATGTATTTTAAAATAAATACATGTGCATATGCATACATGCACGCATATAACTATATGGAGATACACATGTACATACATTTCCTAGTTATGACCATTCAGAGGACTTAGCAGTTTAACACTGTAAACCTGATTTCTAAATATTATTTTCCAAGAACACATGGTTAATTACAGACCATATCAGGAAAAGTGTTAAGATGAGCCTGAAACATTTTGCCATGGTAGAAAATAGAAACTCCTCAAAGAATGATGAGAATATACCAAATAGGCCACTCAAGGGGCTCCCTTAGCTATAGGTGAGCATTAAAATAATGATAACTAAAGATCATGACTTATTAAACAAAATAATCCATAAATCCAGACTCATTGAAACTAATTAATTAATATATTTTAAGTGAGGGTATGACATAAAATCCAACATAGCAGAACTGAGGAGCCGTAAAGGCAAAGGACGGAATGCCACCATCTTACAAAATAAAGGCAAGTGACACTGTCTGTTAATGATACAAGATATTAAGGTTAATATGTTGTCTGAAATTGCAGAAATGAGCAAAAGCAGAACTATGAATATAATCATATTGGGAAAAGTATGATATGAATATTTGTGCCCCACAAAAAATCATGTTGAAATTCTATTCCCCCAAAATGATAGTATTAACAGATGAGGCCTTTGAGAGGTACTGAAGTCATGAGAGTAAAGCCTTCTTGAAAGGGATAGTGTTCTTATAAAAAAGACACCACAGAGCTCCCCAGCCCTACCTATCACGTGAAGACACAGCAAGAAGATGCCATCTGTGAACAGAAAGCATGCTCTCACTAGGCACTAAATCTGCCAGCACCATGATCTTGGACTTCCCATCCTCCAGAACTGTGAGGAATAAATTTGTTGTTTATAAGCCACCCAGTCTGGTGCATTTTGTATAATAGTCTGAAGAGGCTAAGACAAGTAGGGAGAGGGGAAAGAGAAGATGTAAATTGTCTAAATCCTTAGGTATTCGGGCAGAAAGTTAATAGGGGAAACAGAAAAAAATAAAGGGAAGGAGAATAACAATATAACCATACTATTTAAAAGTATGAAAAGTTCGGGGACTACTGCATTTTATTATAAACCTGAGTACTCAGTTTCATTTTTGAGCTTCTGCATGGATTCCTTTGATGAAAGTTTTAAGAAATGTGGGTACATATACATATATCCAAACTCCTACTTCCTTCCCAATTTCATGATTGTTTAGCATCTCTGAAAGGTCTTAACCTTTTCATAGTTACTTTTTGGCCTTATTAATGATTGAAATATGAGTACCATAGGTTTACAGTTTCTTTAAAAAGAACTGTGCTGCCTTATACTCACTCCAATTTGTCTTAACCAAGTATCAAGTATTACCACATAGCTCCTATGTACTGGGATTTGATTTAAAAAAATAAATAAGGATTTAATTAAATCTTCTTTTCACCTTTACTCTTCTGGTTAGAATTATCTAAAACTTTTCATTTTCTTATTTAATTTCTATCTTTGATAATTTCATCAACTTGTTGGAAAAGATCACTCTATATTCTGATTTTTAAGACTATCACTGTGTACTTATTTTTATATTTTGCTTTATTTACTTATTTTAATTTTTAAGGTTCTTTTATTAAAGATTTTATTTCTTTGAGAAATCATGAGAGAGAGCTTCTATGTTCTCTCCAGGCGTGCTACCCTCCCAGCATCTCGACGTGTTCACCAACTCAGGAACTCCCTGACCCCTGCATTGGAGGGGTTTTATGGAGGTTGCATTACATAGGCATGATTGATGAAACCATTGCCATTGGTGATTAACTAAATATCTAGCCCTTCTCCCCTCCTTAGAGGTTGGGGAGGGGGGCAAGCGGATTAGGCTAAAAGAGCCAATCTAATCATTCCTTAGTCTTTCATTCTCACACTATCTAGGGGCCTCCAGCCATAAGTGATCTCATTGGCAAACAAAAGATACTTTTCTCACTCCAGAAATTCCAAAGGGCTTTAGGGGCTCCATGCTATGAACCAGGAATGAAAATTCAAATATATATTTCTTATTATACCACAGATGGGTTTCACTGATTGACTATCAAACACTAAGCCAACCTTGCATTCATGGGATAAATATTACTTGGTCATGTTAAACTGTTCTTTTATACATTACTGGACTTGATTTGTTCATATTTTGGTGATATTATGCATCTGTGTTGTGAGAAATATTGATCTACAATTTTCTCATATTTTCCTGCTTTTCATATCACAGTAATGTTCATTTCATAACATGAGTTGGGAAGTGTGTCCTCATCTTCAAGAACCAGTGTAGCCTTGGTTTTATTTCTTCTCTATCTCATAAAACTGGCAATAAAATGATCTAGGCCTAGAGATTTGTTTTTCACAGGTTTTTAATGATGGATTAAATGCTTTAATAATTACAGAACTGTTTTTGCATATTTATTTCATCTGAAGAGAGTTAGTGCAAATTTTTGGTTTGGAGGAAGTTGTTCATTTCACCCAGCTTATTGAATTGTGTACACTGATCTATTTATATCATTGCCGTTTTATCCTTTGTATTTCTTCAAAGAGTATAGTAACAGCCTTCTTTCATTCCTCCTATTGGTAATTTGTAACTGTTTTTAAAGCTTAACAGTTTGATTATGTTTCTGGGTATGAATTTCTTTGAATTTATCATGTTTGGGGATTATTGGGCTTCTTGTATCTTTGTATGTCTATCTTTCACCATATTTGGGAAATTTCCAGCTACTATTTTTTCAAATATTTTGTTCTATATTACACTTTTTCTCTTCATTTTCTGAGACTCACATAACATGAATGTTAGACCTTTGGTATTATCCTGAGACTCTTTATTTTTCCCTTTTTTCTCTATCCCACAGATTGCATAATTTCTATTGATTTATTTTCAAGTTCACTGTTTCACTCTTTCATCTTCCATTATTGAGCCCATACAGTGAGGATTTTATTTATTTGTTTTGGGTTTTCTCTTGTTTGCTTACTTTTGCAGAGTCTGGGTTATTATACTTCTAGTTCTAAAATTTCCATTTTGTATTCTTTTTATCTTCTAGTTTTTTGTTTAGCCTTTCTCTACATTTGTTCAAGAGAGTTTATTCTACTTCTTTGAGCACTTTTATAACAGCTGCTTTATAGTATTTGCCAGATAATCCCAGTATCTTAACCATTTTAGTACTGGTGTCTGTTCTTTGATTTTTCTCATGTGAATTGGGTTTGGCAGAGGTGGGGTAGTTCTTGCTTGCCAACAAATTATCATTTATATTTAGACACTTTGAATATTACCTTATAAGATTCTGGGTCTTGTTTAAATTGCACGGAAAATGTTGCTATTTTGCTTTCATAGGCAGATTACCCAGTTGGGTTTAGACCCCATGTTCTAACCAGCTTCCTGTGGTCTGTGTTTTCAACATACCTTCCAGTTTTAAATACCTTTGCAGTGTTATTTACATCTGTCTCCTGTGTCTGTCACTTGGTAGCCAGTCTAGGACCTGGGCAATCTCCCATCTCTCAGTTCCCTTCTCAAACTATGTGGTACATTGTTTACGATTAGATCCATTCATGTGCAGCAAAAGTGAGTACAGGAGTTCATAAATGGTTTTACGGGATTGCTTTCCCTGCTCCTGTATAGCCATGCCCTTTTTGATACTTACTGATGCCCTGGGACTCCCTTTTCAGTTGCCCAGAAATCTTGGGCTTTAGTCACCCACCCTGACACAAACTTCCCATGACTGCATCTGCATTTAGAGTCAAGCAGCAGGAGGACAAAGAAAAAAAACAGTACTGAATGTTCTTATTCCTCAACATCTGAAACACTTGTGGGCCCCTGCAGTCATCATTGTTCCTACCTACAAGGTTGTTTTCCTCGTCCTGTTCCTGGAGAATGAACTAAAGAGCTTCCCCTCGGGTTCCCTCTCTCAGTATGGTGCTAACTTCCATGTGTTGTCCTACTTAAATCCAGGGTGGGGTACACTAAAGGGGAAAAAGTGGTAAACTCACTGTTGGTTCAGTGGTACTTCAAATTCTAGTAAGATCCTCAAGTAGCTATTCCATACATTTTGTCCAGGTTTTATAGCTCCGTTCATTATGAGTGACAGGTTGGAGTGTCCTTACTCCATTTTACCAGAACTGGAACACGCCCCCCGCCCCCGCCTCCGAGTGTTGCTTCTTTAAGGTGAGCTTATTAAAACCATTATTACTTTAAAATTAGTTTCTGTCAAAGGTGTGTGTGTGTGTGTGTGTGTGTGTGTGTGTGTGTGTGTGAAAGAGAGAGAGAAAGAAATAGAAACAGAGAGAGAAAGAGAAGGGAGGTAGGGAGGGAAGGAAGGTGAGAAGGAAAGAAAGTGGGGAGAGAAGACAAGGAAGGAGAAAGGAAATCAGGGAAGATAGAAAGATAGACATTAATCTCAAACACCTGCCTGGAGTGAGATGAAGACAACTTCTTTAAGATATGACAAATTACTACTCTTGTCTGGGAAAGAAATCATTGTGAGGAAGCCAGATTTCCTAAATATACATGCAGAAGTTATATCCTTCATCACATAGTTTTTGCCAAGTGAAAATATACACTTTATTTTTGAAAAAACAAATAAGGCAAAAACTTAATTTAATGCTTATCCTGAAAACTTTGGAGGATAAGGTGAGAACACCTTTCTTGAAACGGCTTTCAAGAATGAAATTCCCAAAGGTTATTAAAACGAGGGATGAAACATAATATCACCTTGGGGAAAGGGTTGCATGTGCAATTTAGAAATGTATTCCCAGGGGTGCCTGGGTGGCTCAGTTGGTTAAGCGACTGCCTTTGGCTCAGGTCATGATCCCGGAGACCCGGGATCGAGTCCCACATCGGGCTCCCTGCTCTGTGGGAAGCCTGCTTCTCCCTCTCTCACTCCCCCTGCTTGTGTTTCCTCTCTGGCTGTGTTTCTCTCTGTCAAATAAATAAAATCCTAAAATAAAATAAAATAAAATAAATGTATTCCCAGGTATTTCTGATAAACTGTAATGGGCTGAGAGTAGAAGTTTTGACTTTAAAAAAGTTTCAACTCATGTATATCCTAAGTGTTTATACATTTACATCTCATCATATAATTGTATATAAAGTAAATAAATTAGAAATCTCCATTCATGATGAATTCTTTCAATCTCAAAAGTATATTTAAATGGTAAACCTACTACAGCACTATTCATACCTAGGAACCTATTCTGAAAAATGACTCAGTCTATAAATTCAAAACTTATTCCTTTTCTATGTACATTTTCCCCATTCTATTGTGTTCTTAAACAGGGAAACCAGCATAAAATCCACAGTACTTCAGAGCTAGACACTGAATAAGGATGAAGTAAAATTCTCGTTTTGTACATCATTTGTGGACGTTGTAAAGAAAAGGAATTTTAAGAGGTGGTATTCATAGAGAAAGCCAGAAATACATAAATTTTGTCTTGGCCCATCCACCTCTCATCCCCAAAAAGTCCCCATGGAAATATATATATAAATAAAAATGGCAGAACTGGGCAAATCAACTTTTGTTATTAGCTTGGACTTCAGCTCCAATGCCTAAGAAAAACCAGAACTCTAGTCTATTGCACTGGACCAGTGGAAAATTTCTTTCTCCTATTCAGAAGCAAAACAGAGGCATGAACTAAAGCACACTGAGTGATCCACAGTTTCGTCTAAGCCCACACTAAAATCTCAGAATTCAACATGGGCTGGTTTTGAGACTAGCCATCTTTTCTGAAAGGAAAAGTAAGAGTACTTGTCCCAAAAGTTAAGTCACTGCCCCAGCATTCCGAGGCCAACACAAAAACCAGGCACCAACTGCCTTATGGAAAGAGAAGAAAATGTCCCAATATAAGAAAGTAAAACAACTGTGAAGGCAAGAGTAAGAAGTAAAATGAGAGAGATGTAACCAAGTTAAAAGCCTAGGTCTGATTCTCCAGCTCCCTCCTCAGTCAGTTTTGGATTCTTGAACCTGACTAATCCTTTGGGAGAAGGAAGGATTGATATAAAATCAACAAAGAGAACATTCCTTCCCCAGAAGGCCATACTATTATCCATGAACTGGCCCAGCATTTTTTTTTAAAGATTATATTTATTTATTTGACAGAGAGAGAGATCACAAATAGGCAGAGAGGCAGGCTAGAGAAAGAGCTGGAAGAAGGTTCCCTGCTGAGCAGAGAGCCCAATGTGGGGCTCAATCCCAGGACCCTGAGATCATGACCTGAGCCGAAGGCAGAGGCTTTAACCCACTGAGGCACCCAGGCACCCCTGGCCCAGCATTTTCTTACCTCTCAAAACACATCTCATTTTTCAGAGAAGTGACCATAGCAATTCTCAGATTCCTATCCTTAATTAAAACTGAATGACCAAACTTTATCTTTAATAGTATTGTTTTTTCAAATTATATACATGCCCTTATGCTGGTCCATAGTGAAATTAACTGGTCACTCACCTTCCTGCCAATTTTGACAGCCAAGCAAAATCTTTCACTATTTCTCTTTATAACTATATTTTGCCACTGTATGAGTTTCCTATTGCTGCTGTGACAAATTATCACAAACTTAGTGGCTCCAGGTCTGTGAGCTAGATTAGGTCTAAAATTGAACATGAGATCATGAATGACCACCTTGGTGACCTGAGTCAAATTTCTGTGCACCAGAAATTTTCTGCATTTGAGAAGCAACACCTTAGTAGGCTATACATCCATTTCCTCCCTTGGGATTCCATGATGGATGAATCATTGCCATAAGTCCCTGTGGGTCAAACACTCTTCTCACTATTCCATCCTTGCAACATATTAAGATAATTGCTGTCATCTTGTCTTTGCTCGTGAGCACTGGCATGAGGTCCCTACCATTCTGTGAGTCCGTGATCCCAACAAAACCCGGGAGGTCCAATGTACCTTCTCCTACTGTCATCTCCACACTACAGAGGACAGTCACTAAAAAGACGGGTGTTTTTCCTTGCCAACACATTTCTGAATGTTCAGGTGAGGGGGTTTCTTCATGGGAGCACGGTAAAGTGGGTAGCTGTACAAATCGCATGTAATAGACTGATCCCCACATTCACACCTCGCTGGACCTTTGGACTGCTTTCATGACAACATTTTAGGAGAAGCCCAGCATTTCTTCCACACTGACTACACAGCACCATTGGGTGTAGTCTTCAGTTCACTGTATTACGTCATCCCCAGGTGGTTGAGCCAACTCATTAAATCCCAAAACCTAGGTAAAGGCAACTGTATAGTTGAATTTGACCCTGTCTAATCTTATAATTTTCCTCTTTGACTTAATACCCTTAGAAACTATTCTTATGTATGCTACACAGACACCTACTGACAGAACTTGGCAAGGTGCTGAAACTCTTTGATACATGGACAATTTCTTTTGCAATTAGGCACTGTGCTTTCTCCTTCTGGCTCTCCTGTGTGCCCCCATTCTACTACTATATGATTGTATAGCCTTAGGCAAGTTATTCCATGTATCTGAGCCTCACCTTTATTTTTTTTTTAAAGATTTTATTTATTTGACAGAGAGAAACACAGCCAGAGAGGGAACACAAGCAGGGGGAGTGAGAGAGGGAGAAGCGGGCTTCCCGCCGAGCAGGGAGCCCAATGTGGGACTCGATCCTGGATCTCCGGGATCATGACCTGAGCCGAAGGCAGTCGCTTAACCAACTGAGCCACCCAGGCGCCCCTGAGCCTCACCTTTAAATGAAAGTAACAATGTCTACTTTACAGGGTTGGAGCATGAAAAGTAAACAAACAAATAAAACTGCTAACACAGAGCCCAGGACATAAGAAATACACAAAGCACTGCAGCTTTTTCCCTTTTTAAGGATCAACTTTGAACCAAATCCCCAGATTCAAACAAACAAAAAAAAAGCAAAAACAAACAAAAATCAGAGAGTTCAACCACTTGATTAAATTCCTTCTTTTCTTACTTAGGACTAAGGAAATCTTAAATATGAAAAAAAAATTAGTTCATTTTAGTCCCTCTCACACATAGCAAGTACTTCAAGATGCTGTTTGCAGAATTAAATCCTAATCCAAAGCTTGAATCTGTGTAACTGTCCTTAGAATTTATTCTCCTTCAAGCATCTATGCCTGAAGAAAAAAATCCATAGGATTTCCAGATTTACCAGTAAAAGACAAATGTATCATAAATTGGTATTTTAATTACTCATGAGTGGGATTGATGCTGAGCCTTGAGTATACTTAACAGGTTTTGCTTTTCATGAAAGCCTTCATTTCCGTTGACATTGGCAATCAGATTATGAATCTTAGCTCCAGTGCAGTAATTATGTCAAACACAGCTTGGGAGGGTAAAAGTGTTCAGTAGAGAGCAGTTGCCCTTGTTCAGAAGGAACAAGCACAAAAAGGATAAATGGCTACTTATCAAATTCATCCTACTTGGGAATGACAAAGTTTCTGTAGAGTCATAGGAATAAAACTGCTATTAGAAACCTACTTTCCATCTTGTACAGAAGTAAATAGGATAGTAACAGTGGACAATGGAAAATTCACTTATTCACTAACATTTTATTCTCCTATTGCCTAGAAGAAAGTGTAAACATACTGTTTCCCCACATGTTTTAATTTATACTAATACTTTCACCAATTAAGTTGTTGGGGAACGCCCTTTTAAAAGCTGATGCATAGGACTAGCTTGCCATTGACTTGTGATGTCAATGTTAATTCCTTTAAGAACTTAAAGTTTGGAGAAATATCCATATGCAAGTGTTGCTAAGGCTATGACCATTCTTTGGGGAAGCAACTCTTTAATAGCAAAAAGATGCAATGCATAAACACATAGTCTAGAGCCATCTATTAGAAATTCATTCATTCCAAATACTTCCCCAAAGTGTGAAATTGAGATACAAAATAACCATTCCATGATGTGCTTCAAAAATGTACCAGATGTATTTCTCCATTCTTGCGGGAACCTGTGGAGCAGCCTTCCCACATGAGCTATCCTTGTACAGGAAAATAATTTCCTCCTACTTTTCCCACGAACATTGCTGCAATTTGCAGGACATTGTGGGAAATTTGCCACAATATGTGGGACACTTTGGGCTCTCGCTGGAATTTTGCAGGCATGCACTGGCATGGTTTGAAGCAGGGATCAAGATGTTTGTTTCACGGGGTGAGGTCTAACATATAATGCTTTGTGAGGGGACAGGAGCCTGCCTCTCTTTCCCAAAGTCATTAGAACTGACAGCACAGCCATTCATTTAGTCAAACTGCAGAGCAGAAAGGCATAACCATTAGCTACAGATATCCCTGCTGATTTAACAGAGCTAGAGACTGATACATGGTATCTCTCCAAGGCCAAGGAGGGAAGGAGCTGGAGAACCCATCCAAAAACAGGTTCTCCTCACAAGAGGATACTCTAACTCCACCATTCTGCTGGCTCTGGGCATCACAGAAGTTTTGAGCTGTCACAAATCCTGGTAGTTGTTGCATTTTATTCACAGGGTAGGTCTGTAGACCCCGAAGCAGAAAGAGAATGACTTTTAAACAAGAACCTGAATTGTTTATGTAAACTAAGTTTCCATGTAGTCAAGGAAGAAATCTATTTTTAAGTCAATTTTCTCTTGGGAAATAATGATTCCATGTAAAAGGGAAAAGTTTTATGAACCAGAGTATATAAAAAGCTCAGTTTTATAAAACCCAAAACTTTGGGGGGGGGGGAAAGGTAATCTACAGAAATTTTAAGAAACATTTATCACTTACTTCAAGTGTTTCTATTCTTTTTTTTTTTCAAAATATACTATTAAAAAATACATCAAAGTGTAAGAAAGTCTACTGGGTGTATCTAAAAGTAAGTACCCAGTAAAAACCATTGATTTGACCAATTCCAAATGACCAGCATGAGCTTCTTCCTGTGACTTCCATGCTAGTGCTATGAGTCACCAAGACACAGAAGTTATGTCTCTATTATAAAAACAACCAGACAGATTACAAATGAAATAGTTAATTATGCTACAGTACAGTTGATCTAATCATGAATTAAGATTGGCTATAAATAGGAAATAATAAAAAATGCACATAATGACTCAATGGCAATCCTAGAGACATGTATTATCAGAGATGATTTAAAGTAAAAAAAAAAAAAAGTTAAAGCCTTGACAAGTTATCACAGTGGTCTTTACCACGGGAATCTCCTAAGAGAAGAAGGAAAAAAAAACTATTAAATTAATCAAATCCCACCTCTGAGATTTTTTTAAATCTTAATAATGAAACAAAACCATAAACACTTTGAAAGAAGCCCAAATTTCTCTAAACAACTGTATAATTTTTTTCTCATCTCTTTCTCATCCATCAACCTAGCACACCAGTCTTTTGCAGCTTCCTCCCCCTAACACACACACACACACACACACACACACACACACACACACACACATACATACACACACACTAGTTTCCACTAATGTTACTAATAATAAAGATCTAATTAACATAAATAAAATCAATAAATCTAACTGACATATTTTTAGTGCTTTTCTTACTTGACCTCCAAAAAAAAAAACAAAGCCCACACTTGACTAGTCCCTTCTTGAAACATTTACTTGTGTTGTCTTTGGTAAGTGTCATCCTGATTTCCCTTCTACTCTGGCCAGTCTTCTCTGCAGACCATTATCTACTCGCTGGATGTTGAGTGTTGGCCTTAACTCACCCTTTCTTTTCACTACACACTCTCTTCCTACACAATCCTTTTGAAACTCATGCAGTTTTTATGGAGATGATACACAAACTTTTTCTTCAGTCTACACCTCTTGCTTCAGACCACTCACTGCCTTGACATGTTCACTCATCTCTCTTTCAGAACTGCATACTTAAGTTGTTCAGAACTGATCCCACAGTTCTTTATTCTAAATAGGGCTTTCTTCCAATGTTTTGTGATGGTACCAACGATGATCCAGTTGCGCAAGCCAAAAACCTGAGACCCCCTTTAACAGTTCTCTACCAATTCTTCCCAATATAACCAATCCAGCTGCAACTATTATAATATTTCCCCTTCATGTTTTATTGAATTCATCCATTTTGTCCATCTCTGATGACTCTACCCTCATTCACACTACCGTTATATCTTATCTGGACCATTAAAATTGTCTCATAATAGCTTCCCACTCTTACCCTTGCCCTTTTCAAACTAAAGCCGCACTAGAGCCAGAGTAACTGAAGTAAACGAATAAATTTGATTCTGTCATTTGGTGCATAAATCACCTCAATAGTGTCCAATTATTCTTAGATAAAGACCGAGATTCCTAGAGGTTTCCTCTACATACTTCATTAGCACATATTCTAGACTCCCCCTCTCACATTGTCTGCTTCTGGCACACCTATCTTTTTTCAGTTCCCATAACGTACCACCTTTCCTCTTGCCTCATTTGACGTCCTCTCTGCCGAACACTCTTTTCCTCTTGCCTCATCAATTCTCCCTCCAGATCTCAGGTTCAATGTCACTCTCTTGGAGAAACCTCCCAGGACCACCCTGACTAGGCCAAATTGCCCATCATATGCTCTTATAACAATATCCCTATACTTCTGCCTTGTGGCACTTATCACAGTTATAATATGAAAGGTATCTCTCCCATGAGGTCATTATAATATGAAACAGTTGTAATATGAAAGTTATCTCTCCCATGCACCAGCATATTGTAGGTCAATACTTACAGAATGAATGAATCCATGAATCAATATTTGTAGAATGAATGAATGAAGGATTATTCTGGAATCTCTTCTTCAACAAGGATAGATACTCCCTGCAAATATTGCTCAGCTAAAGAACAACTAGGGAACCATAAAACCTGACATTCACGGTGAAGCTAGTATTGTTGGGGGTTAAATCATGGTGACAATGATAATGTCGATGATTATGGTGATGTTAGTTAATCCTCAATGAGCACATGGGCAAAATAACAGTGTGATCCTCATCATAACCCTAGAAATCAATGTCCCTGTCCCCTTTTTATAAGGACACTGAAATTCAAAGAGATAAAGGTGATTTATTGAACTACTATCATTAAAATTTGATGACCCTCTCAAGTATATTTTTTTACTATTTTTATCTGGGAGGTGGAATAGTATTCTGACTCCTTTATCAATCCAATAATACTGAACTTTATATATTTAGCACCCTAGGGGGAAACAGCTGACCTTTAAAAATGAGTTTATTCACAAACATTTCCAATAACTTAAATGCATTGTTGTTCATCATCAGTAAGTGGAATTCTCTGTTTTTCAGTACTGCAAAAACACTTACTTAGAATGTAATGCATCCAGAAAGTTAAGTAGTGTGTTGGCTTGAATTTTTTCTTACTATAGTGCTCTCTGTAAAAAAAAAAAAAAAAACTTGGTGGAATTCTTGCTTTAGGTAAAGAAATGGTTTAACTTTTTATAACACTAAAATAGAAGCTCTATTCCTAGTGTTGAAGGTAGGACTAAACAAAATTTAATAAAAGGTCTATCTAGAAATAAAGAGTGGATTATTTACTTGACTCTATTTTACATGTCTCTGATAAATTGTTTCATGTCTGTGATTCCAAAAGTAAGGAGCTACCAATAAAACACATTGTGATAATATAAATTATACCAAAGAAATTAAAAATCAGCAACAACGACAATTATTCCTTTCTGTACACTCACCTGCATAGCCTCTGATCACTTGCAATGACATAGCTACTCTATGGTGAAGCAGAGTAAGTACTGACAACCCCAAACCACGACTTCTCATAATATACTCTTATGTCAGAGTTTGTTAATCTCTCTAAGGGTCAGAAAAGGTTTCTCCATCTTCGACCAACAGTCCCGGATGATGCTGCAAAATTTTTCCAACATAGGTACAATTTTCCCCAATCTTCCCAGCCTTTGTTGGTGACAAATTATTTTATATGAACCTTCTGTCATCTAAATTTTTAGAATATTTAATTGACAATATCAACTATTTGGATAAACCTGTGAAAATGACAGCTGATCTTGTTTTAAGAAACGTGTCACTCTGTCTCACAAGAAGTCATGCAATACTGAGACCTAATGATGGCTTTACAACTGTTTTCCAGCATATTTTTACATTGCATGCATTTTCACTTCGAGCCACGAATCCAGTACTTAACAAGACAGAAAATTAATAATTCAGCTGAACGTGTTTTACCAGGTAATGCAGTCACATGCTAACTCCCCAGATGATTGAGCTTTATTTCATTTTCTAGAGATTTTAAGTCATCTGATACTATGACCAAGGTGGCAGGGATTATAATGCACCAGAAGGTACAATAGGTTTGAGCCTCAAATGTGCTTTTCTTCTGTGTCGCAGGAAACATGAGAGGAGGAGGGGTTTGGGGAGGGGGATACCGCACTGACGCTCCATCCCATCGCAACTCATTCCGTCCTACCTTGTTATTGCAGCACATATGGCTCATACCAAGCTGATCTGAGATCCCTCCAAACACGTAGCAAGAAGCAGAAAAAGTGAGGAATTAAGTGTTAGCCTTCACTTAGTTTCCCCGGCTTCAGCTTCGGGAGATTTTCTCTGAGAGGATTATTTAAAAGTTGTTAATTTCCTTCCATAACAGTTTTTTTAATGGAAGAAATTCCTCATAGAAGTGTAAAGGAGATGGCAGGATTGACGTTAAAGGTTCTAAAGATGTGTAAATACTTAATCGTGGACTTTTTGAAATGCAGATTATGCAGTCTTCAAGGTACTTTACAACCTTTTCTTGAGCCAACTGACTAAACTGTGTTTGGTGCTTTTAGAATCTGCCTCTAAAATACAAATTGGGCATTTTAAGTAGTACTGTTTACCTAGTAGATTATAAGGATTCCACCACGGCTAGAACAGTCTATGTATGAATATTTAGAACATATGTTGAACATTAACAGTCCAGGGCCCAAAAAAAACAAAACAAAACAAAACAAAAAAAACAGTCCAGGGCCCAAGAAAAATCTTTATGCAAAGCTCTTCCTCAGAGCAGACAGAAATCAAACTCCAATTTAAAAATCAGTTATACTTTTTGTGACCCACCGTCGTATTTAGCATCAATAGACCTTCTCTAATTTCCCTTAATATCCGATATCAGTGGTCACTAGACCTCTCTTGCATCCACAGCAAAATGGTTTGGGACTCTTTCTTCCCTGGAAAAGCTTTAAACATGTTCCTGTACAGGACATTCATCAGTTCTGTCTTGTCTTCTGGATAGTTTAGACCTTAAGTTCTGACCAAGTATGATAAGTTTTATCACCTTGAAATGCAAGCACCACTAGGCATATAATCTCAGCCCTTCCTTATGTTCGCATGCATGTCAAAAGGAAAATACTTTTTCAATAATTTATTTAGATGGTAAAAGAGATAAGATGATTTTATTCACTTAGAATAATTTCAGCGATGAATTAAGCCTTGTGTGGCATGTACATAAACCATGTAACTTTTTCTCCTTTAATATATTAAAATAAAATTATAATTTTAAAATAAATATATTTCATAGTAAGAGCCTCCTCTTTTTTACATTTCACACAACAATGGCATAATAGATATGGTGTAACAGTTTAAGTATAAAAATATTTTCAAGTCCTAAGTTCAGAGCAACAACTTTAAATTATTTGTCATTGATTTGTGAGATTTCTCGCGTCTTCTATGTAGTATATTTGCCTAACTGAGCAGAGGGCTTTCCAAGACAATTAAATACAGAGGGAAAAAAAAAGTCTTCAACAATAAGGGGTATGTGAAGATTAATGCTTATTCCAATGACAAATGACTTTGTAACTTTTGAGTGGAGAGTAAAATAGTCAGGGGTAGGTTACTTAAGGTTATTCCTAACCTGAAAATGTTTCTGGTTGCACACTCCATGCCTCTCCACATGGAAGTGACATAAATGAATGAAGAAGTTCAAAGCTGATTCAGAAGTGTTGGTTTTGACTATAACCCAAATTGTTGGTTACAAGCAAGATTGCTTGAATAAAATTAACTCCCAAAATAACAGGAGAAACACATGTTAAAAGCATATCTGGGACCCTGGTTTTGAAAGGGGACAATATTATATCAATCTTTACAAACAACAGTTAACTCAATAAATATACTGAAAGCAAGTACATATGGATGAAATTTCCTTGACATCATTTAAAAATAATTAAGGGCGGGAAATACTTGGGATAGAAACTATTTGGGATTTTATTGAAAACAAGCCGTTTGTAAAATAACTGGAGATGTTTAATGATCTTAAAATGTAGGCGTGTTGGCACATCTTCCTTTTGGATTAATAAACTTTTTATTACTAGAGCCTGGTGGGTACACATTCTTCAGATCTAGTGTCAGAATTACCCTCCTTCAAGAAAAAACACCACATCCATGGTGTCCTTAAGTAGGGGAAATCCTGGGAAAACAAGACATGGCAGAAAGAGGTTCATACCAAAAACAAGATCATATAATGGTACAATTTTTCTCATGCGTGGACTTCCTCTTAGAAATAAGTAGCACGAGAGAAAGGACTTGAACTTTGGATTTTTAATCAAAGTAACATCCTATCTCTAAAGGTCTAAATGACTTTAAATGTACCTATCTTGTTAAAACAACCTGTGATGATTGGGTTTGAGCAATTTAAAGGCAGTGATACAAAAACAATAGGTCACAGACTCTTGCCTACTTCTGTGTCAGTCATATTCTACAAAATGCTAGTTACTCTGGGCGCTGTTTCTTAATTAAGTGCAGGGTCCGTTTACTAAACAAAACTAGTTTAAAAAAAAAATAAACCTAAGAAAATACAGCTTCTTGGGACCCATGACCTAGAATCCACAGCTTAAGGTACACTTGGATATCAAACTTTTCATTCCCCAAAGAAACACTTTGTAGGTCAGAAAATAGATCTGCAATAGTGACTGTTTTTGCAACAACCCTTAGAAATGTGACATTTTATCTAATTTAACAGAATCAAATCTATTGAAACAGCTAAGTGTCCATTCCCAAAACAAATGGCAAATGCATTCAGAGTTTATGCAGAAAATAACATTAAGTGGGAGAAGGCGAAAGTCCTCCTGGAAGAGATGAGACTTGAAATCATCCGTGAGAGTTGGATAGGATTGGGGGAGGCCGAAAAATGAAAAAGAAAGTATGATACGGGCCAAAGAGTGAAAAACAAGAATCAAAGCATAAGAACAAATATGCTGAGGGCAGAGAGATTAATTTCAGCAGAATGAGGAGTCTTTTGAGGAAACTGAAATACAAGGATGAATAAAAAGTAGGGAGGTCTTCAAAGCTGAGCAAAAAATCAGGGAATCATGCAATAGGAGAGAGATCACGGGTTTTGTGTTCAGAAATGCCATGATGGTGTGGATGTTTTAGAATTATTAGTGCTGAGGTACAAGTATGTCAAATGGATTAAAAAGACACTTGAGGAAGGAAAATGAACTAGGATATTATTGCAGAATTGTAAGCATAAGGTAGTTAGGAATTAGGAGGGTCTGATGGCAGTCACCAAAGCCAACAGAACAAGAAATATCACCAAAGTGTCAAAGGCCAGCATAGACAATTAATAAAGAGGTATCTTCACCTAGTACAATGGGAAAACATGGACTGGGTTTAAATCTTCACTTCATTATTTATTAACTACGATTGTAATTAGCTCACATAATCCCTTCAAAGCCTTAGTTTCCTGATCTGTGAAATAGGCATAAAAATGCTACTATGCTGAGCTATAAAAAGTAAGGGAATAAATATAAAGCACCTGGAAATAAATAAATAAATAGATAGATAAATAAATAAATAGTAGCTGTTATTATTAATAAACCATAGCATTTAAAAATGTGGAGTATCTGGGCTCCTGGGTGGCTCAGTTGGTTAAGCGACTGCCTTCGGCTCAGGTCCTGATCCTGGAGACCCAGGATCGAGCCCCACATCAGGCTCCCTGCTCCACGGGAAGCCTGCTTCTCCCTCTCTCACTCCCCCCACTTGTGTTCCCTCTCTGGCTGTGTTTCTCTCTGTAAATAAATAAAATCTTTAAAAAAAAATGTGGAGTATCTGTCATTTCCACAGTGACCAGGAATGTCTTTAATGATCCTCTCACTGACCCTAATGGATATCCTTCGGTGGAAAGAACTGAAATATGGGGCCCCATTTGATGCACACTTTTAATCATCACTGCAAAAACTAGAAGTTATTTTCTATTCTGCTTCTTGCTATGACTCTTTTTTTTTTTTTTTTTTTTTTTTTTTTTTTTTTTTTTTTTTGCTATGACTCTTTTACAAACCAATGGCTGCTAAGTAAGTGAGAACTTGGCAGAATGAACCAAACAAAAGCAACTTCAGGGATACGTGGACACCAACAAATGAAAAAAATGAAATTTCTAATATTGATTAATTTCTGCTTTAAGAACTGCAGTATTCTTGGGCACCTGGGTGGCTCAGTGGGTTAAGCCTCTGCCTTCGGCTCAGGTCGTGATCTCAGGGTGCTGCAGCAGGGAGCCGGATATGGGCTTCTCTCTCTCTGCCTGCCTCTGCCTACTTGTGACCTCTCTCTCTGTGTCAAATAAATAAAATCTTAAAAAAAGAAAAAAGAAAAAAAAAAGAACTCCAGTATTCTTGCTGAGTGTTTTAAACATTTTTTATGAAAATAAAAATAACAGATATCACTGCTTTTTGCTGTAGCTGAACTCTTTATTTTCATGTAAATAGGCTGTGGATCTTGTAAAGATCTAACGTATGAGAAAAGCCCGGTCCAAGCTCATTTTTGCTATTGGAGAGATCTTGTCCCCCATTCTGTGGAGGTGATGTTCCTTCAACTGCTCAGAAGCAGTTGTAGGGACAGGAACTTTTACCTGAAATGCACATACCTGCCCCTCTCGGTCTGTTAGAATTCCAGAAACCAATGCCATTGTCCTTCCGAAATTTAAATGAAAAATATGATTTCCCTATGTACCACAGCACCCATGTCTGCAGTTCAGAATTATCAAATTGGTTCATTTGCTATAAAACTTTGCCTTTATCCACCTTTCCCAGCACAAGTAAATTTCTCATCTTAAATAATTTGAAGTCTAGGTACCAACTTCAAAACCATGCTCTTAGAAAGAGAGTATCTTGACTGAGCTTTATTCAACACCTCTATCACAAAGAGATAATAAACTTGCCTCTTAATAAAACCTTATAAAACCTCTGTTTCAAAGAACAGACGAAAGAGAAGAGGTGATACTGTGTTAGGACAATGCCTTGAACTGCTGCTTAGTTTCAGGGTTTTTTTTTTTGTTTTTTGGGTTTTTTTTACAGGTTTTATTTATTTGACACAGAGAGAGAGAAAGAGAGCATGGGTAGGGGGAGGGGCAGAGAGAGAGAGAGAGAATTTCAAGCAGACACCACAATGAGTGCACCCAAGTCAGGGTCCTATCTCATTACCCTGAGATGATGACCCAAGCTGAAACCAAGAGTCAGACGCTTAACTAACTGAGCCATCCAGATGCCCCAGTTTCATGTCAATTTTAATTGTATTTTAACATCAGATTTCTACTTTTACGAGTTATAGTTATTGAACCATCAATAGAATCAAAATTTCTAATGTTTTCATCACCCATAAACTCCCTTCTACCCCCCCCATATAGTCAAGTCTCTCCACCTTCCCATCCTCAGCGTCCTCTGCTCTATTATCTGACCCAGTAGTTTTCCCTCTTCTGAATATGAGGGAAATGGAATGACAGTAGCTTGCTTTTGTCTCTGTCTTTCTTCACTTGACATAATGCTTTTGAGTCTCATCCATGTTGTTGCATACATCAGTAGTTTTCTCCCTTTTCTGCTATGTAATATTTCAGTGTCTGATGTATCAGAGATTACGCTTACAGCAACTGTTGGACATTTAGCTTGTTTATAGTTTTGGAGAGTATAAACAAAGCTACTACAAATATTCACATAAAGCTTTGTGTAGATCTGTCGACATGTTTCCATTTCTCCTGCATAAGTGCCTTGAATGGGATTTTTAAGAAAAATAACAAGTACATGTTTAATTTTATAAGAAAATTAAAAAACTGTTTTCTAAAGTAACTGTACCATTTTGCATTCCCACTAGCGATGTATAATAGATCCTGTTGCTCCATCGTTTTGTCTTTTTTTTTTAACTTTCAGCCTTTTTAATATGTAGGTAGTGATATTGCTTTGCAGTTTTATTTTGCATCTCTCTGTTCACTAATAATGTTGAACATTTATTTATATGTTTACTTGCCATTTATACCTCTTCTTTGGTGAATTGCTCAAACCATCGGCCTGTTTTTTATTTGGTTGATTTCCTAATACAGTAGTTCTGAACACTAGTCAATTACCAAATATGTGTTTTATAAATATCTTTTTTTCTCGGTAACTTGGTCTTTTCATGTTTTAACATTTTTTTGAACAAAAGAAGCGTTTTCTTTTTAAGATTTTATTTATTTATTTGAGAGAGAACATGTGAGCATGTGAGAGAGAATGAGCAGGGGGAGGAACAGAGGAAGAAGCAGGCTCACCACCGAGCAGGGACCATGACGCAGGGCTCAATCCCAGGACCCAGGACTCGGGGATCATGACCTGAACCCAAGGCAGACAGACACTTAACTGAGCCACCATGCACCTGAAAAGAAGTGTCTTCTGACGAAAGCTAAATTATCTTTTCTTTTATGGTTTCTGATTTTTGTGTACTATCTAAAAAATATTTGCTTTACCCAAGGTCACAAAAGTCGTTTTCCTATATTCTTCTACAAATTCTATTTCCAGTTTTCTTCTAGAAATTCTATTTCTTTTTTTTCTTTCTTTTTAAATTAACATATAACATATTATTTGTTTCAGCGGTACAGGTATGTAATTCATCAGTCTTACACAATTCATAGCACTCACAATAGAATGTACTCTCCCCAAGGTCCATCACCCAGCCACCCCATTCCTCCCATCCCCCTCCATTCTATCATCCCTCACTTTATTTCCTGAGATTAAAAGTCTCTTATGGTTTGTCTACCTCTAAAACTATTTCTAGTTTTAGGTTGTACCTTCAAGTCTAAGATACATTTCAGTTAATTTTTTTTTAATATTTTATTTACTTGACAGAGAGAAACACAGCCAGAGAGGAAACACAAGCAGGGGGAGTGAGAGAGGGAGAAGCAGGCCTCCCGCCGAGCAGGGAGCCTGATGTGGGACTCGATCCCGGGTCTCCAGGATCATGACCTAAGCCAAAGACAGTTGCCCAACCAACTGAGCCACCCAGGCGCCCCAAGAAATGACATCTTAATATTAAGTCTTCCATTAGTGAACATGGTAGAGCTCTCCTCCATTTATTTCAGCCTTCTTTAATTTTTCTAAACTGTGTTGCAATTGTCAATGTGCAAATAATGCAAATGTCTTTTAGTTTTATCCATAAATATATTTTTTAAAGACTTTATTTATTTGACAGAGAGAAGCACAGCCAGAGAGGGAACACAAGCAGGGGGAGTGAGAGAGGGAGAAGCAGGCTTCCCACTGAGCAGGCAGCCTGATGTGGGGCTCGATCCCGGGTCTCCGGGACCATGACCTGAGCCAAAAGCAGTCACTTAACCAACTGAGCCATGCAGGCGCCCCTATCCATAAATATTTCATATTTATCAGTGTTGTAATAAATGGTGCTGCTTTTTCAATTTCCTCTTTTTAATTTAAGTATTATTAGTTACCATATAATACAATATTGGTTTCTGGAGTAGAATTCAATATAAATTCTATAAATCACCTACATACAACACTCAGTGCTCATCACAACTGCCCTCTTTGATACCCATCCATCCATGCACACATCCCTCACCTGCTTCGCCTCCATCAGCCCTCAATTTGTTGTTATTAAGAGCCACTTATGGCTTGCTTCCTTTATCCTTTCCCATATATTCACATGGTTTCTTTCTTAAATTCTACATATGAGTGACAGCATATGGTGTTTGTCCTTCTCTAACTGACTTACTTCACTTATCATAATATACTTTAGCTCCATCCACATCATTGCATATGGCAAGATTCCATTCCTTTTGATGGCTGACTAATATTCCATTGTATATACATATCTCTTCTTTTTTTTTTTTAAAGATTTATTTAACACAGAGATCACAAGTAGGCGGAGAGGCAGGCAGAGAGAGAAGAGGAATCAGGCTCTCTGCTCAGCAGGGAGCCTGATGCGGGCCTCAATCCCAGGACCCTGAGATCATGACCTGAGCCGAAAGCAGTTAACCCACTGAGCCACCCAGTGCCCTACATATCTCTTCTTTATCCATTCATCAGTGAATGTACATTTGAGCTCTCTCTGTAGTTTGGCCATTGTTGATAATGTTGCTATAAACATCAGGGCACATGTATCCCTTCAAATCTATATTTTTGTATTCTTTGAGTAACTTTTCCTTGTTAGCATATAGAAATGAAGCAGAATCTTGTATCCTGAGACCTTGCTAAACTCACATATTCGTTTTCATAGGTTTTTTATAGATCATTTGGGACTTTCTATGTCAACAATAAGTCCTCAAATAAGAATAATTTCATTTCTTCTTGCTTAACCTATAAGCCTTTTACTTCTTATTGTATTATTGCACTGGCTAGGAACTCCAGTATCATTTTGTACAGGAGTGGTGTGAAATGACATCCTTAACTTGTTTCCAAAGGTAGGGGGAGAAAATTCAACCTTTCACCAGTAAGTATTATATTAACCACAAATTTTTATAGCAGCCCTGTAAGAGATTGGGGATGTCTTTTTCAATTCCTAAACCCCTGAGACTTTTATCTGAAGTGAATGTTGAATTTAGTCAAATACTTTTTCTATAATTATTGAAAAGAGCTACACTTTCTGTTTTTCAGTCTTTCGATATAATAAATTACATTGACTTTCAAATGTTGAAATAAACTTGCTTCCCACAATATGTATTATCTTTTTAATAAACAGTTGAATTTAATTTCCAAGTTTTGTAAAGAACTTCTGTGCTTATATTCATAAAGGATATATTCTGTAGTTGTGTTTTCTCCTTTTGTCTTTTTTGATTATTAGTATCAGGATACTGCTGGCCTCATAAAATGAGTTAGGAAGTTTTTTCCCCTCTCTATTTTCTGGAAATTTTGGGGTAGAATTAGAATTATTTCCTCCTAAAATATGTAGTGGAATTCACTAATGAAACCATCAGCAATTAGAACTTTTGTTTTTGTTGTGGTTTTAAGATTTTATTTGTTTATTTGACAGAGAGAGACACAGCGAGAGAGGGAACACAAGCAGAGGGAGCGGGAGAGGGAGAAGCTCCATCCCAGGACCCTGGGATCATGACCTGAGCCAAAGGCAGACGCTTGATGACTGAACCACTCAGGTGCCCCAGAACTTTCATTTTTGGACAGTTTTTAACATCTAATTTCTTTATTAGGTACAGACTTAGTAGGTTCATCTATTTCTTTTTGAGTAGACATTGATAGCTTATACTTTTGAGGACATTTATTTCATTTATAAAATGTTTTGACAAAGTTCTTCATAATTTTTCTTTACTGTTCTCATAAAATCTGAATTGTCTATAATAATGTCCTTTCATTCCTAATATCGGTAAATTGCATCTTTTCTCTCTATTTTTTGATCAGTTTGTCCAAAAGTTTATCACATTATTTGATCTTTTCAGAAAATCAGCTTTTGGTTTTCTGACTTTCTCTTTTGTTTTCCTGTTCTTATCTTCATTATTTTCTTCCTTCTGTCTAGTTAGTGTGTGAGTTGCTCTTCTCTTACTCCTTTCTTTAGGTGAAGGCTATGTTATGATTTTGAAATTGTTCTTGGTTTCTAATTCAGTCATTTAATGCTACAAACATCCCTCTAAACACTGCTTTGGCTCTGTCCCATAAATCTTGGTATGTTCTGTTTTCCTTTTCATTCAGTTTAAAGTATTTTCTAATTTCCTTCGTGGCCTCCTCTTTGACACCTGAGTTATTTAGAAGGATAGTATTTGTTTATAAGAATTTGCAGGGGCATCTGGGTGGCTCAGTTGGTTAAGCAACTGCCTTCGGCTTGGGTCATGATCCCGGAGACCCAGGATCAAGTCCCACATCAGGCTCCCTGCTCGGCGGGAAGCCTGCTTCTCCCTCTCTCACACCCCCTGCTTGTGTTCCCTCTCTGGCTGTGTTTCTCTCTGTCAAATAAATAAAATCTTAAAAAAAAAAAAAAAAGAATTGGCAGATTTTATACATATCATTCTCTTATTCATTTACAGTTTAATTCCACTATTGTCAGAGAAGCTACTTCATATAATTTCTCTTTTAAATGCTTTTAGGTTTGTTTTATGCTTCAGAATACACATGCACTTGTAAAAAAATACATCTTCTGTTGTTCTTTTGTGCACTGTTCAAAAGTGTGGGATAGTGTTTATTTATGTCTTCTATCTCCTTAGTGATTTCCTATTTGCTTTTTCTATCAATTAATGAGGGAAGAGTGTTGACATAGTCAATGAATTGAGGACTGATCTATTTCTCTTTCTAAGCCTATCATTTTTTTTGCTTCAGTATTTGGAAGCTGTATTATTAGGTAAAGATATATTTAGAATTGTGGTGTCTTTTTGATAAATATAAACTTTTATCATTATGTAGTGCTATTTTTCTGGTTTTAATATAATTTTCATTTGATTGGGCTTTATATGGTATATCTTTTTCAATCTTTTAACTTTTAAATTATTTGTCTTTATATTTAAAATGAGTTTCTTGTAAATATCATATAATTGAGTCTTGCTGTTTTATCAATATATCTATTACATGTAGAATTTAGATGATTTAATACAATTATTAATTTCATTGGTTTAAAATTTATTATCTTGTTGGTGTATTCTTTTTCTCCTTGCTTTCTTCAGATTAATCTATTATTTTTTATAATTTCATTTCATCTCTATTATTGGATTCTTAGTTGTTCCTCTTTTTTTTTTTTTAAGGGGGTGGCCATAAGATTTACAGTAGACATTTTTCACTGGTCACGGTCTATCTGTTTTATTTTATTTTTTATTTTTTCAAATTTGTATTTATATTCTAATTAGTTAACATGTAGTGCGATATTGGCTTCAAAAGTAGATTTTAGTGTCTCATCACTTACATATAATATGTGTAATAGTACTCAAGACAACAAGTGCCCTCCTTAAGTAAAACACATCACCCATTTAGACCATTCATCACCCATCTTCCCTCGAGCAACCCTCAGTTTGTTCTCTATAGTTTAGAGTCTCTTATGGTTTGCTTCCCTCTCTTTTTTCTCCTTCTCCTATGTTCATCTGTTTTGTTTCTTAAATTCCATGTATAAGTGAAATCATACGGTATTTGTCTTTCTCTGACTTATTTCACTTAACATAATACAATCTAGCTCCATCCATGTCATTGCAAATGACAAGATCTCATTCTTTTTGATGGCTGAGTAATATTCCATTGTGTATATATACATCTTCTTTATCCACTCATCAATTAATGGACATCTAGGCTCTTTCCATAATTTGGTTATTGATATGCTGCTATAAACCTCAGGTTGCATGTGTCCCTTTGAGTCTGTATTTTTGTATCCTTTGGGTAAATATCCAGTAGTGTAATAGCTGGGTTGTAGGACACTATCTTTAAGTAAACTATACCATTCACACTTAGAATAAAAATCTTACAGTAACAGGAATTCTTAGCTGGCTCAGTCAGTTAAGCATCTACCTTTGGCTTGGATCATGATCTTAGGGTCCTGGGACTGAACCCCACATTGGGGTCCCTGCTCAGCAGGGTGTCTGCTTCTCTCTCTCCCTCTGCCCCATGCCCACTTGTGCTCAATCTCTCTAATAAATAAATAAAATCTTCTAAAAATTAAAAAAAAAAATCTCACAGCAAGGTGGTTCCAATCCCTACCTCCCATTTGCTGTGTTATATACCCAGAAGCTGGATCATTGAATCATATGGTAGTTTAGTTTTAATATTTTGAGAAATGTCCATACTGTTTTCTATAGTGGCTGTACCAATTTACATTACCACCAACAGTGTCCCAAAGTTCCCTTTTTCTATATTCCACAATATTTGTTATCCACTATCTGTTTGATAATAGACCTACTATTAGGTATAAAGTGATATTCCATTGTGGTTTTTGTTACCATCTCTCTGATGTTAGGACTCTTGAGTAGCTTTTACATATGTTTTGGCCATTTGTATTTTCTTTGAAAAATATCTATTTAGGTCCTTTGCTCTATCATTTATGACAACATGGATCAACCTGGAGGACATTATGCCAAGTGAAATAAGCCAGACACACAAAGAAAAACACTGCATGATCTCACTTATATGTGCAATCCAAAAAACTCAAGGTCATAGAAGTAGAGATTAGAATAGTGATTGCCAGGGCTTGGAGGTAGGGGAAATGAAAAGATGTTGGTCAAAGGATATAAACTTTCAGTTATAATATGAATAACTTCTAGGGACCTAATGTAAAGACTGGTGATTATAGTTAATAATACTGCATTGTATACTTGAACTTTGCCAAGAAAGTAAATATTAAGTGTTCTCATTATAAGAGGAAGGAAAAAAGGAAAGAAGGAAGGAAGGAAGGAAGGAAGGAAGGAAGGAAGGAAGGAAGGAACTACCTAAAGTGATGAATGTGTTAATTAGCTTGATCTTGGTCTTCATTTCATAATATAGGTACATAAAGTAATCATGCTGTACAGGTTAAATATATACAATTTTTATGTGTCAGTTATATATTTGTCAACATAGGCAGCGGTGGGAGAAGAGAAGAAATTTTGCCTGTGGCAAAAATTTAGACCTGTGCCAGTGTTTCATACTGACCATAATCTTCCCTTCTTGTAGGCCTACACTATGGATTTTCAACTTTCTTAGCCAGCTAGCATAATCACCGGATTCATTCCTTGTGATAGACAGAGATAGATAGATAGATAGATAGATAGATAGATAGATAGATAGATAGATAGATAATCTTCCACTTGTTCTTCTTTGGTTGAGCCTTGACTGATGCAGTTCCCGACTTCAATAATCTTACATTCTAGTGGGAGGAAATGGATGATAAACACATAAATATATCGAGAGCTGATAAATAATGTGAAGAGAAGGTAAAGACAAAAATGAGAGAAAGACTGCCAACTTAAATAGTATGTCAAGAAACAATTTTATAATAATAGGATCTCTGGGCAGACCTGAGTGAAATAAGAAAGCAACGCCCTACATGTATTTGAGAGAAAACCATTTCTAGTGTAGCAACTAGCAAGTGCAAAGCTCATGAGGTGTCGGAACACTTAGTGAGATTAGGAAGGAGAAGGATGGAAGGGAGGGCAGAGGTTCAGGCAGTGAAGGGTAACACGGAGGAGTTCTGGTCCAACAGGTTCCTGGGACAAATGCTGTAGGGCTGGAAAGTCACAAAAGTCTTGGGGTCTTCTGAATGAGATGTAGAATTCTGCAAGGTCACTGAGGCTGTAATGAACATTTGGTGGAAGAGTGGAAGCAGGGTGAACAAGTGGGAAGTGATTACAATCCTCCAGGAAGGGGATGAGGGCAGTTTGGTCCAGACTGATGGAAAGAAAGGGCAAGAAGTGGTTGGATCTTTTGTATATACTGAAGGAGAAATGAGATTTGCTGAAGGATTTGGATGAGGATTGTGAGGAAAAGCAGAGAGGTAAGAATGATGCTAAACTTTCAGGCCTGAGCCTGCCTCCCTGGAAAGGCTTTCCCTGACCCCCCAAGTCTAGATGAGGTGATACCCCAAGGCCCTGCTCTGCAGACAGCACAGTAACTATCACACCACCCCATGTTCGCCTGTAAGCCTTCTGGAATTCATTCAAGATTGTAAGCTTTTCCAGGCTATGGACGGTCAATGTCTTGTGCATAACTATCCCTAGCACCAGTTCATGCCCAGAGTCACTAAAAAACGAGTATTGGATGAATGATTTTTTTTTTAATGTTTGAAGTTCACAATTAGGAAATTTTACCTTATATAAGCTTCAACCTATTTAGTATATTTGCTATTACATTAAATATAATCTATTTTATTGAACTTTATTTTCATAAATTGCTAAGCATTTTTAATTTATTTTCACTATTTTTTAAAGATTTTTATTTTATTTATTTGACAGAGAGAAACACAGCTAGAGAGGGAACACAAGCAGGGGGGGTGAGAGAGGGAGAAGCAGGCTTCCCATCGAGCAGGGAGCCCGATGCGGGGCTCGATCCCGGATGTCCAGGATCATGACCTGAGCCAAAGGCAGTCGCTTAACCAACTGAGCCACCCAGGCGCCCCTATTTTCACTATTTTTTACCCTTTCCTCTGTATCTGCTAAAGTTTAAATTTTTTTCACTAATTTGGATAAAATGTTTTCATGTCACAGATATCTCATCTGTGAATCTATAGAAATTTTCCCTGTTTGTGTTTCAATTTTGATATTTTTCATGAATAGAATTATCTTTTTCTAGTTTCACTTTCATGAGGTCAAATGTATTATCTCTTAGATTTTTTTCTTAAAAGTCTTTTTATACCTACAGAGCAGAAACATAATTTATATCATTCTTCAAATCTTTATGGTTTGATTTTTTTATTCATCTCCCTTTTTCTCCTGGGATTTATTTTCTATGTGTCAGAAAAGGATTTACTTAAATTGATCTTTCTCTGACAATCCGCAACAGTTGAAAAGAACAGTGAATTTTAACCTGAGAAACCTCCTTACCAATCTGTCAAGGCCAAGAGTGGTGTGTTTTGTGTTATTTTTCAAACGGTAACTAATGTCCTTATTGTTTCTGAAACAAAGCCAGCTGTCCCTGTAGGCAATACTAAAATATGAACTATTGGCATTCTTTATTTTAGAAGACATATCAATACATATCAGATGTTTATTTAAATTGGCTTACTGAGCTAACACTACTGCAAGGTTTAGAGTTTAAGCACCAACAGTACTTTAGTCCTTCCAAATAACCTTTCCAGTTCCCAAAGCCCCCCAAACTGATATAGCTAAAAGCAAGAATTTTATTTTGGTATAACGATGCTTTGAAACTGGGCAATTCCTAGGCATTCTTATGTGGTCAACAAAGACTATCTTGATATAACTGTGCATTCTACTTGTAACCTAAATAAGGCTTAATTTAATTCTTTAATAGCATAACACACTAGTCCACTGACACATTCTTAATTTAGCACGGCTACAAATAATGGTTTTCTTAGCTTTTTCTTAGCAAACTAAGAACAAACATTTTTAGCTTTTCTTCTGCCTGTCAAAATTAAGCACAAAAGAGCAACATAATAGTGGGGAAAAAAAATACATAAACACAGAGAATTTTTCAAACTTTAAAAACTAATAATAAATTTGAGGGCAAAAGTTGACTACTATAACAAATGTAGGACTTTACATAGTTCAGGGCCCTAAATCCCTAGGGTTACAGAAATCCCAAATACAACATATTTTCTATTATTAGATTTTCCTATTTTTAATCCTGTTAAATTTCTGCTGTAATAAAAATATGGAGCTTCGTAAAGCTGGTTTATAAGATCAGAAAGTTTTCATGTGCCAGACGACTTCAAACTCCAACTCCAGGTTTTAGTTTAAAAAAATCAAATCCATAATCAACTTATCCTAATTTTTATCAAAATGAAAACATTTACTGAGGAAGGGAAGGACTGAGAAATATGCTGGAATTCCACCTTTGTCACTTTCATTTAAATCAAATAAGAGAGCGTCCATGTGCCTTTCAAAGGTACAAATAAAACATGCTCAGAATTTTAGCTGACTTCTTAATGACTGGGTTTCTTCTTATATATTATTAACTTTTGAACCATAAATCTAACTCACATCCTAGAATCTCGGCATCAGGGCACTCAGCAAAAGTTTAAATGTTCCCGCTTAGAAAATATCCTTTAGTCAAAGATCTGAGGAATGTTTAACGACCACCAAGTAAATCATCGGAGTATTCCATCTTGTACATTTCATAATGATGTACCTTTGTCTTTGGTTCAATATCCGAATACCCAAAGCAAATAAAGGGCTTAAAAAGGAATGCATATATTTCATCTCAGAGATGTCATAATATGAATATTTAACTTAAGTGATCTTTTGTAAAAGCAGTTTATTTGAAGTATTTAAATAAAAAGAAATTTCATCATGTATTAGAAATAATAATTTAGGCATTAGTTGAAAAAGCCTCTTATTTAAAGCAAAAGCTGTTTGACTTTTAAGGACAGACAGCAGCCATCACAGTGCATCAGGTGTTTTTACTTGAATACATTTCTTTGTCCTGCATGGGTTAGAAAAGAACATTTCTTTCTCTTGCCAAATTTGAGCATTTGGCTTTACAATCATGATCATATTCAAGTCATCAATGGGGACTATGACAGTGAAAGTAAAATTGTGTTATGGTGCATTTTAAGTGGTTTATTTAAATGCCTCTTCTGGTAGGCTAACAATATCTTTTGAATCTAAAAAATGAGTCATTTCCACAGTAAGTTTAAAAATGTACACACAAGTGTCCAGAATTCTGATCACCTAACATCTGAATGCAACAATCATTTTAAAGCACGTTAAACTGCCAAAGTCTGGGTTCCCCTCTCATTCCCAAACTGAAGCACTCATGATAAATTTGAGGGATTCTAATAATTTTAAATCATTGTGTACTGCACATGCTCAGAACCGATCACTTCCAAATTTGAGGGCATATAAAAATTTGAAGAGCTTCAATTATTTTAAATCACCATGTGCAGCATAGACAGAGATTTGAAATTGTTGTAGTGCCTTGCATTTCTTTAAGTGCTTCAGTTGGGAAGGGAGTCAAGCAACACTCCAGCGTTGAGGCACAAGACACACTGGCCTATTTTGACATTATAACATTCATCACAACGAGAAAATGTATACCAAAAAGCCAAGGAAATTGTTTTT
Organism: Spilogale gracilis; assembly: GCA_004023965.1. Lineage (NCBI taxonomy): Eukaryota > Metazoa > Chordata > Mammalia > Carnivora > Mephitidae > Spilogale > Spilogale gracilis. The sequence goes on from PITA01000029.1 coordinate 436,895, forward strand.
TCCCATTACACATTTTGAAGAACAAGGGTCTATTAAAACCCAAATAAATGCCCCATAGCAATCAGGAAACAGTGCAGCGATTATTAGATCAGACCAGGGCATAAAGATCCAAAAGGTATTTACAGAGAATGGTTTTCCTTAAATTTAAGGCCAAATGACGGCTGAAAGAGACACAGTTAAATAAAGAAATGCAAGAAGGTTCTAAGAGCATGGCAGGCAAATTCATACACCCCTACAGCTGAATTTTAATCCTAGTGACACTTCCCCTACCAAGGTTTTCCTTGCCCCCATTTGCCCAGCAGAACTAACTTTCTGGTCCCCCCCACCCCGTAGATGACTGACCGGTATTATGTTTTATCAACACTCTTGAGCCATTTCTATATTCACTTTGTTTGATTGTGGGAGAGGGTAAGCACTTGGACACTTTACATGGGGTTCACTTTTGACACCCAAATCCTTAAAGAACCCCAAAATGATATCAGCACAGTCAGGCTATTGAGAGATGGCCCTTCTTCAGCACTGTCTATTTTTTGTCTAAGTAAAAAGTTATGGTTTCCTTCCTGCCTTTGGGTTTTCACATATTTTCAGCCTGGCAGTGCCCAGAGAGAAGGATACTCTTCATAATTCTGCGTCAGTGAAAACATAATGTCCTATAGTCAGTAGGGGGAAAAAAAGGGTAAGGGGAAAAAAAATGAAAGAAAAAGAGCCTGAAGGCACTGGAATAATTAAGCAAATGCAGTGACAGCTGTGGCAGGTCCTGGGCAGAACTGGCTCCACTGAGCTGAATTAATGGCATCAACAGCCCAGTATCTCCATTAACATTTGATCATTAATTATTACCCTCTGACAGTAAGAGCCTAAACCTGCTTAGGAGTGGCCTGTTATTAATCTACCTTACCTGCCCTGAGCATGGGCTGCTTGCCTACCTCAGTGCAGTTGGTGGGTTGGTTTTCGTTTCTTGTGTTTTTACACCTCCACTATTGCTTCATTGACTTGGGTAAATGGTGATGACTGTCAAATCATAAAGGCAGGGATTATGTGTTTTTCATTGAAGAGAGGGAGAGAACCTACCTGGAACCCTGGCACTAAGTTCCTTTGTCTAGTTTACAAAGGTCAGGAGACACGGTCTACCTGAAGAACTGCATGGGACAGCAAAGAAGTAAATCATTCACCACTGTCCCCCTTACCTACTGGGACAGGACTTTTTCAGATTTTCTCAGAATCCCATTCTTGGGACTCTGATCATCGGAAATAACTGCCTTTTCAGTTATAAAATTCTTCACTTAAATGCTAACCAAAAGCACAGAGAAGTTCAATTTATGCCTATATCATCAAATGATTATCTTAGCAAATTCTGATAGTCCTTCAGACAAGTCATTCTGTTTTCAAATGATGATTACTTAAATTCTACCTTCTAAAATTAAAGATTAAGCAGATATCTCTATCTAAATGCTTCTGGTGAAACTTTATTTTTTTTTAAATTTTATTTATTTATTTGAGATAGAAA